>OW121742.1:40320084-40467584 GCA_933228675.1 Stomorhina lunata | reverse complement strand
TATAGGTATACTAAAAGGTGGGTCTAAGACAAATATTTCTATGCGTTACATACATCAGCACAAACTTATAATACCCTTTCCACCTATGGTGGTGAAGGGTATAAAAACAAACCATTTCCCATTCATTTCCTTCACATTTAAGGCCTTCAAGTCCATTGTATTCGCTTAAATGTAATTTAAATTCTATCTAAGCTAAAATATGCTGTAATCCAAAAAAGAAGAAAAAACAAATCAATGTATTACACAACTTTTAGAATTACTTAACATTTGTTTCATTTACTGTAATTAGATTTTTATCATTTTTATTTTTTATTTAAAAAAAAAGCAATTTCTGCTAGAAGTTCCTCCTTTGTTGACCAACATCTCTCACATTAAAACAAAGACGACTTTGTTGGATTTTGGTGACTGGTCAACAAAGGAAGGAAAACAACAAAAAAAATTAAGACCCAAAATTAAAATAACGAATTGAAACTTTTAGCTCATTTAAATTCATGAAGTCGGTGGCACTTGCATTTTAGGAGTTGTGGCAAGTAAATCCACGAAAATGAAAGAAAAAAAACGAAACTGGACTGAAACAAATAAAACACTAAATACAATTACACAAATATTTTTGGCAACATTAACAACATTTGGAAATAAAAAAGCGAATGAGTGAAATAAAACCCAAAAAAATAGAAAGGAATCATGAACGA
Organism: Stomorhina lunata; assembly: GCA_933228675.1. Lineage (NCBI taxonomy): Eukaryota > Metazoa > Arthropoda > Insecta > Diptera > Rhiniidae > Stomorhina > Stomorhina lunata. The sequence goes on along the minus strand of OW121742.1, from coordinate 40,466,892 downwards.
CATCAAAAAAAATGAATTTAAAGCGGACCTTAGTTTTTCTATACAAGGAACTAAGAGGCAAGTGAAGGCTATACAGATTGATTTTGAAGGAGACAAGTCGAATATTATTATTATTACAAACATTACAAATATTCCTTTAAAAATAGGACATTTTTGAAAAATTTCCTATAAAATAGGACATTTTTCAAAAATTTTCTATAATTTTTGAAAAATTTTCTATAATTTTTGAAAAATTTCCTATAAAAAAAGGAAATTTTTGAAAAATTTTCTATAATTTTTGAAAAATTTCCTATAAAAAAAGGAAATTTTTGAAAAATTTCCTATAAAAAAAGGAAATTTTTGAAAATTTTCCTATAAAAAAAAGAAATTTTTAAAAAATTTCCTATAAAAAAAGGAAATTTTTGAAAAATTTCCTATAAAAATAGGAAATTTTTGAAAAATTTCCTATAAAAAAAGGAAATTTTTGAAAAATTTCCTATAAAAAAAAGAAATTTTTGAAAAATTTCCTATAAAAAAAGGAAATTTTTTAAAAATTTCCTATAAAAATAGGAAATTTTTGAAAAATTTCCTATAAAAAAAGGAAATTTTTAAAAAATTTCGTATAAAAAAGGAAATTTTTAAAAAACTTCCTTTACAAAAAGGAAATTTTTGAAAAATTTCCTATAAAAGAGGAAATTTTTAAAAAATTTCCTATAAAAATAGGATATTTTTGAAAAATTTTCTATAAAAACAAGAAATTTTTGAAAAATTTCCTATAAAAATAGGAAATTTTTGAAAAATTTCCTATAAAAATAGGAAATTTTTTAAAAATTTCCCTTAAAAATAGGAAATTTTTTAAAAATTTCCCTTAAAAATAGGAAATTTTTTAAAAATTTCCCTTAAAAATAGGAAATTTTTTAAAAATTTCCCTTAAAAATAGGAAATTTTTTTAAAATTTTCTATAAAAACAAGAATTTTTTGAAAAATTTCCTATAAAAATAGGAATTTTTTGAAAAATTTCCTATAAAAATAGGAAATTTTTTAAAAATTTCCTTTAAAAATAGGAAATTTTTTAAAAATTTCCTTTAAAAATAGGAAATTTTTTAAAAATTTCCCTTAAAAATAGGAAATTTTTTAAAAATTTCCTTTAAAATAGGAAATTTTTGAAAAATTTCCTATAAAAATAGGAAATTTTTGAAAAATTTCCTATAAAAATAGGAAATTTTTGAAAAATTTCCTATAAAAATAGGAAATTTTTGAAAAATTTCCTATAAAAATAGGAAATTTTTGAAAAATTTCCTATAAAAATAGGAAATTTTTGAAAAATTTCCTATAAAAATAGGAAATTTTTGAAAAATTTCCTATAAAAATAGGAAATTTTTGAAAAATTTCCTATAAAAATAGGAAATTTTTGAAAAATTTCCTTTAAAAATAGGAAATTTTTTAAAAATTTCCCTTAAAAATAGGAAATTTTTTAAAAATTTCCCTTAAAAATAGGAAATTTTTTAAAAATTTCCTTTAAAATAGGAAATTTTTGAAAAATTTCCTGTAAAAATAGGAAATTTTTGAAAAATTTCCTATAAAAATAGGAAATTTTTGAAAAATTTCCTATAAAAATAGGAAATTTTTGAAAAATTTCCTATAAAAATAGGAAATTTTTGAAAAATTTCCTATAAAAATAGGAAATTTTTGAAAAATTTCCTATAAAAATAGGAAATTTTTGAAAAATTTCCTATAAAAATAGGAAATTTTTGAAAAATTTCCTATAAAAATAGGAAATTTTTGAAAAATTTCCTATAAAAATAGGAAATTTTTGAAAAATTTCCTATAAAAATAGGAAATTTTTGAAAAATTTCCTATAAAAATAGGAAATTTTTGAAAAATTTCCTATAAAAATAGGAAATTTTTGAAAAATTTCCTATAAAAATAGGAAATTTTTGAAAAATTTCCTATAAAAATAGGAAATTTTTGAAAAATTTCCTATAAAAATAGGAAATTTTTGAAAAATTTCCTATAAAAATAGGAAATTTTTGAAAAATTTCCTATAAAAATAGGAAATTTTTGAAAAATTTCCTTTAAAAATAGGAAATTTTTGAAAAACTTGCTTTAAAAATAGGAAATTTTTGAAAAATTTCCTTTAAAAATAGTAAATTTTTGAAAAAATTTATATAAAAATAGAAAATTTTTGAAAAATTTCCTATAAAAATAAGAAATTTTTGAAAAATTTCCTATAAAAATATAAAATTTTTGAAAAATTTCCTATAAAAATAAGAATTTTTGGAAAATTTTCCTATAAAAATAGGAAATTTCCTATAAAAATAGGAAATTTTTGAAAAATTTCCTTTAAAAATAGATAATATTTGAAAAATTTATTTTAAAAATAGGAAATATTTGAAAAATTAGGAAATTTTTGAAAATTTTCCTTTAAAAATAGGAAATTTTGGAAAAATTTCCTGTAAAAATAGGAAATTTTTGAAAAATTTCCTATGAAAAATTGGAAACTTTTAAAAAGTTTGCCATAATAATAAGAAATTTTTAAAAAATTTAAATTTTTTTTTAAAGTTTCCTATAAAAAATCTTAGGATTATGACTTCTGAGGTATTACCAATAATATCGCAGTTACAACAACAACGTTTATCTAGCTACACAACTATCGACTTTTTGCGAACACCCTATTTTTAAGTTTCTTTATGTTTCCAAATAATATAATTCTCATTTAGTCTATATCTGTGGTCTTAAGCACTAAAGGAAGCAGAACCTAGAGTTCTTCCTAGAAGCTAAAGCTTTAGCGATAAAATGATAAGTTGGGAAGTACTACATGAGCTCATATGTTTGTGGCCTGGTAGAAAGATGTGATCCGTATAGTTTAATAGAAGGTAAGTGTTACAAACCCAATGACCAAACCATCGCACACTCCCTTTCAATTTGAATGTTTTATCCACCAAAAACCAATTCACTGAACCACAGACTAAATAGTAGACATTCTTTTCTGTTGTTTTTTATTTCTGACATTTTTTTTATTCCACCAAAAGATTTAAATGTTTGCTCATTTACTCTATTTAACTTTTATGTAACTCTACTACTGCAACGGATGACGATTTTTTCCAAATTTCCATTTTTTATTTCATTTTATTTAGTTAAGGACATTGAGATTTAGTTTTAGTTTTAAAATTTAGTAGGCACTCATCGTAACTCCTAACTGTGAAAATGAGTTGAAAAAAAGATTGGTATGGACCTATGGCGCCTGGTTACACAAAATTTATGAAGGGTGAAAATAATTGTTAGAGGATTCTATAATTTATAATATAAAAAAATATAATTTAATGTCATCAAGAAAAGATTTAAAATGATATAAAATGTTATGGAAACAAGATATAATTTTAAATTGTACATATTTTTTTGTAATATTTCTTTAACAACCAACGCAAATAATTATTTCAAGGATATTTTTTTTTTTTTTTTTGTAAAAAAAAAATATTTGTATATTTTTACACATGTAATTGTTGTCCAATATTATATTACCGTGTTTAAGCAGAAACATGCAAGAAATTTTAAACAGGGACTTACAAAATGTGAGGTTAGTTTAATTAGAAGCCTTGTTTTCGGCTTCTTCCGAGAACAACTATTCCCTACCAAAATATCAAAATTTTCTATTGAAATAAAAAATTTAAAAAAAAATTCTATAAAAATAAGAAATTTTTAAAAAAAATTCCCATAAAAATAAGAAATTTTTGAAAATTTTTGTATAAAAATAAGAAATTTTTGAAAATTTTTGTATAAAAATAAAAAATTTTTGAAAAATTTTCTATGAAAATAAGAAACTTTTGAAAAATTTCCTATAAAAATAAGAAATTTTTGAAAAAATTATCAAAAAGTTTTCTATGAAAAATTTTTATCGAAATGTTTTCTATATAGAAATTTTACATTGAAAATTTTTCTATATAGAAATTTTACATTGAAAATTTTTCTATATAAAAATTTTGCATTGAAATTTTTTCTATATACAAATTTTATATCGAAAATTTTTCTATATAAAAATATTGCATCGAATATTTTTCTATATAAACATTTTACATCGAAAATTTTTCTATCGAAAATTTTTCTATATAAAAATTTTACATCGAAAATTTTTCTATCGAAAATTTTTCTATGTAAAAATTTTACATCGAAAATTTTTCTATATAAAAATTTTACATGGAAATTTTTTCTATATAAAAATTTTTCTATATAAAAATTTTGCATGGAAATTTTTTCTATATAAAAATTTTACATCGAAAATTTTTCTATGTAAAAATTTTACATCGAAAATTTTTTTATATAAAAATTTTGCATGGAAATTTTTTCTATATAAAAATTTTACATCGAAAATTTTTCTATATAACAATTTTACGAAAATTTTTCTATATAAAAATTTAACATTGAAAGTTTTTCTATATAAAAATTTAACATTGAAAATTTTTATAAATATAAATTTTATATTGAAAATGTTTCTATTAAAAATTTTACATCAAAAATTTTTCTATATAAAAATTTTGCATCGAAAATTTTTCTATATAAAAATTTTGCATCGAAAATTTTTCTATTTAAAAAATTTTACATCAAAAATTTTTCTACATAAAAATTTTGCATCGAAAATTTTTCTATATAAAAATTTTACATCGAAAATTTTTCTATATAAAAATTTTACATCGAAAATTTTTCTATATAAAAATTTTACATCGAAAATTTTTCTGTATAAAAATTTTGCATCGAAAATTTTTCAATATAAAAATTTTACACTGAAAATTTTAATTTTTTAAAAAATTTATAAAAATTTTACACTGAAAATGTTTCTATATAAAAATTTTTCATCAAAAAGTTATCTATATAATTAAAAATTTTACATTTACATTACATTTTGCTATATACAAATTTAACATCGAAAATTTTTTTATATAAAAATTTTATATCGAAATATCTTTATATAAAATTTTACAGCAATCATTTTTCTATATAAAAATTTTTCTAAATAGAAATTTTACATTGAAAATGTAAATAAAAATTTATCATCGAAAATATTTTTATATAAAACTTTTTTATCGAAAAAATTTTAATATTCAATTTTTTTGACGAAATGTTTTCTATATAAAAATTTTGCATCAAAAATTTTGCTAAATAAAAATTTTACATAAAAAATTTTTCTATATAAAAATTGTATATCGAAAATTTGTTTATATAAAAATTTTACATAGACAATTTTTCTATATGAAAATGTTAAGCCGAAAATTTTTTTATATAAAACTTGTACATCAAACTTTTTTTTGTATTAAAATTTATCATCGTAAAATTTTCTATATAAAAATTTTTCATCGAAAAGTTTTCTATATAAAAATTTTAGATAAAAAATGTTTACATACAAATTTTACGTGAAAATTTTTCGATCAAAATTCTACATTGAATATTTTTCCATAAAAATTTTACATCGAAAATTTTTTAGATATAATTTTTTTACATCTAAGTATAAAATTTTTCTTGATTAAAATTTTATATCAAAAATTTTTCTTGATTAAAATTATATCAAATTTTTTTCTATATGAAAATTTTTCATCGAAAAATGTTCTACTTTAAAATTTTACATTCAAATTTTTTCTATATAAAATTTTTGTATTTTTCAAAAATTTCCTATTTTAGGAAATTTTTCAAAAATTTTCTATTTTTATAGGAAATTTTTCAAAAATTTTCTATTTGTATAGGAAATTTTTCAAAAATTTTCTATTTTTATAGGAAATTTTTCAAAAATTTTCTATTTTTATAGGAAATTTTTCAAAAATTTTCTATTTATATGAGATTTTTTAAAAATTTCCTATTTTTATAGGAAATTTTTCAAAAATTTCCTGTTTTTATAGGAAATTTTTCAAAAATTTCCTGTTTTTATAGGAAATTTTTCAAAAATTTCCTGTTTTTATAGGAAATTTTTCAAAAATTTCCTGTTTTTATAGGAAATTTTTCAAAAATTTCCTGTTTTTATAGGAAATTTTTCAAAAATTTCCTGTTTTTATAGGAAATTTTTCAAAAATTTCCTTTTTTTTACAGGAAATTTTTCAAAAATTTCCTTTTTTTACAGGAAATTTTTAAAAAATTTCCCTTTGTTATAGGAAATTTTTAAAAAATTTTCTATTTTTATAGGAAATTTTTCAAAAATTTCCTTTTTTTATAGGAAATTTTTTTAAAAATTTCCTTTTTTTATAGGAAATTTTTCAAAAATTTCCTTTTTTATAGGAAATTTTTCAAAAATTTCCTTTTTTTATAGGAAATTTTTCAAAAATTTCCTTTTTTTATAGGATAATTTTCAAAAATTTCCTTTTTTGATAGGAAATTTTTCAAAAATTTCCTTTTTTGATAGGAAATTTTTCAAAAACTTCCTTTTTTGATAGGAAATTTTTCAAAAATTTCCTTTTTTGATAGGAAATTTTTTAAAAATTTCCTTTTTTGATAGGAAATTTTTCAAAAATGTCCTTTTTTGATAGGAAATTTCCTTTTTTGATAGGAAAATTTTCAAAAATTTCCTTTTTTGATAGGAAATTTTTCAAAAATTTCCTTTTTTTATAGGAAATTTTTCAAAAATTTCCTTTTTTGATAGGAAATTTTTCAAAAATGTCCTTTTTTGATAGGAAATTTTTCAAAAATTTCTTTTTTCATAGGAAATTTCTCAAAAATTTCCTTTTTTGATAGGAAATTTTTCAAAAATTTCCTTTTTTGATAGGAAATTTTTCAAAAATTTCTTTTTTCGATAAGAAATTTTTCAAAATTTTCCTTTTTTGATAGGAAATTTTTCAAAAATTTCCTTTTTTGATAGGAAATTTTTCAAAAATTGAATTTTTTGATAGGAAATTTTTCAAAAATTTTTATCACCTCCTGATGCAACTACCTTTTACTTCACATCAAAACAAAAGTATCCAGCAACATTCATTTCACTTGCATACTTATATGACTACATGTTCATATCACAAACTACGCTCAGAATTTGCTAAAGAAACAACAAAATTTAACATTCAACCGAAATGAAAAAAAAAAACAAACAAAATTATAGACATAAGATTGGCTTCTTTTGATAAGGTGTCATTAAAAACGATCGATTTTATTTTTCCGCAATGCGTGGATCTTAACATTCGACATATTTATGGGTTTTCTTGCTTAACATACTACGCGCGAGGAGAGATGTATAGCTCAGTCGTGTTGCAGACGTAAAGTGCGTATATCGAGTGCTGCTGTTGTTATGTTGCAACATTGGTCTTCTTCAACGATAAATATGAGCACAAAACACAATCACATGTTGCTGAGCTGTTGTATGTACCACGCATCATGTGGAGGCAGGAATTCAACATATGCATATTCATGTTGCTGCTATTTTTGTTAGTTGCTGTTTGCTGCTGCTGTTAGTTATTGCTTTCCGATGTTGTTGATGATGATGAGAAAGGATGAAGTTGCAGCCATGGCTTCCATGATATTGTTGTTGATGATGATGATGCAGCATTAAATATGCATAAATACACGCACAAGCAATTTTTTTTTTTTTATTCGGCTTCAGTTTCCTTCCACTTTATTCTCTACTTTCCATATGCACACGCATCATGTAGCAACATGCAACACACAGAAGTAATACAAAGTTTTCATTTTTTTGCAGAAGCTGTTAGTTTTTGTGTTGTTGCAGCAGGTGGGTGATTAAATGAAATTGGAAAAAACAGCTTATAAAAATATGTTGTTCTTATTCGTTATTTGTTTTTGTTGCATTTTGCAAACGTCATCAACCGGCAACACCAATGGCATCAATGACTGAAGTTGCCTATGGCTGGGAACAATGGAGTTTATAGCAAAAGAATTTGCTGCTCGATAATTAACAGAGGTGTAGGTTGGGGAATAGTAGGCCGCCGTGGTATAGCAGGTTAGTCATCCGCCTAGCATACCAGAGGTCCCAAGTTCAATCCCCGGCCAACCTACTTGAAAAAAAATAAATTTCACAAAAGTAAAGCGGCTGATTACCTCATAACTCAGTTAGCCACTGGTTATTGAGTATTAGGCTATGCCAAACTTATCTATCAAAACCAAGTAAATACTCTAGGTATTTGTAAAGATGACTCAGCAGTTCGAGATGGCTCAGTAGTTCGAAATGTCTCAACAGTTGGAGATGGCTCAGCTTATCGAGATTTCTAAGTTGGGATGCATAACAAGTCTTAGGATGTGGCTAAACTTAGTTGATACTCTAGTCATTTGTAGAGATGTCTCCCCAATTCGAGAAGACTCAGCAGTTCTAAATGTCTAATCAGTAGGAGATGCCTCATCTATTCGAGATTTCTAAGCTGAGACGCATAAATAAGACTATGGAATTGACGAAACTCGGTAGACACTCTAGGTATTTGTAAAGATGACTCAGCAGTTCGAGATGACTCAGTAGTTCGGAATATCTCAACAGTTGGAGATGGCTTAGTTATTTGAGATATCTAGGCTGGCAAGCACAAACAAACTAGGCAAACAAGTCTTAGAAATTGAGAAAACTAGGTAGATACTCTAGGTATTTGTAGAGATGACTCAGCAGTTCGAGACGACTCAGTAGTTCGAAATGTCTCAATAGTTGGAGATGGCTCAGCTACTCAAGATTTCTAAGCTAGGAGTCATAAACAAGTCTTAAGATGTCGCAAGACTTAGATATTGACAAAACTAGGTAGATACTTTAGGTATTTGTAGAGATGACTCAGCAGTTCGAGATGACTCAGCAGTTCGAGATGACTCAGTAGTTCGAGATGACTCAGTGGCTCGAAATGTCTTAACAGTTAGAGATGGCTCAGCTATTCGAGATTTCTAAGCTGGAATGCATAAACAAGTCTTGGGATGTGCCAAAACTAAGTTGATATTCTAGGCATTTGTAGAGATGACTCCGCAGTTCAAGATGACTCCGCAGTTCGAGATGACTCAGCAGCTCTAAATGTCTCAGCAGTTGGAGATGGATCAGCTATTCGAGATTTCTAAGCTGGGTTCCACATCTTTAGTATAAGGTAGGTTATGTGTTTACTGATATTCTAGGGGCTGAGTCCAAACGTATATGCCACGAAGGAAAAAGAGGAGAACTTGAGAAACGAATCACTGAAAGTAAGTCTGGACATTGAAAGTACGATAACTCTTGGTAGGATAGAATTCGGTCACCATATCATAAGGATTTGTCGTAAACAATTGTTTACAAAGGTTTGTAGGCGCTTATCGATCATCAGCATATTAAAAGTCCTCGAGTTGTTTAAAGGGTTTCCATTGGAGTGTAGAGGAAACTGCATAGGATATTCTTTTAAAAATAACTTGACTTAGTATTATTCTCGGTATTGGAAGAAGTGTTAGTATATACATATATGTATATAATTCCCCGACAACATTCCAATTGGAACAAGTGGTACTTCTCTCAGACAATGAGCTGCATCCGATTCTATTTTTAGACTCATTGAGAGGGACCTACGTTTTAACTCCGGCTCCGAACGTCAAATGCATTAGTTAGAGAAGAAGTTTTATATAGCCTAATACTCAATAACTAGTGGCTTGCTGAATTATGAGGTGAACCGCCGCTTTTTTTTTTTTTTTTTTTTGGTAGTAAGTCTGGCCAGGGATCAAACTTGGGCCTCTGGTATGCTAGGCGGATGACTAACCTACAATACCGCGGGGGTTCACATCTTGGTTCGATATAAAGGGATGGTTGAGGCCCTATGCTCTAGATATTTTACCATACTTTCCAGCACTGGAAAGTCTAGAGCAAAATGCTATTAGACGATAACTGCCAATGTTGCTAGCCTCACTCATTTTGGGTATTGGTGTTACATTAGCCACCTTCCAACACATAAAAAATTCACCGACATGGTTTAAAGTGCTAAAAAGGTTGGCTAATGGACGAGCTTACGTCGAAGATCACTGCTTCAAGACCAGTACTGGTATGTCATCCGGTCCAGGAGATTTATTTATGTTGAGATCCGCTAAAACCCTTTTAACAGCACGAGCTCTAAAGAATAAGCTGGGTATAGTTACAACCACTCTTCCGAGTACGGGCAGAGGTTGATTGCTTTCCGGCAAGTATGAGTTACTTGCAAATACTTAGTTCAGCCATTATATATATAATTTCCACGACAACATTCCAATTGGAACAAGTGGCACTTCTCTCAGACAATGAGCTGCATCCGATTCTATTTTAAGACTCATTGAAAGGGACCTACGTTTTAACTCCGGCTTCGAACGGTAAACGCATTAGTTAGAGAAGTTTTACATGGCCTTATAACAACCAGTGGCTAGCTGAGTTATGAGGTGAACCGCCGCTTTTTTTTTTGAAAATTTGTTTTTTCAAGAACTTGGGACCTCTGGTATGCTAGGCGGATGACTAACCTGCTACACCACGGCGGTACAGCCATTAGGTTAGCTTTATCAACCGGGTTAGTAAATGGTTGGTCATCCTTTAAAAGGATTAGAATTGTGGTATTTTTGCGAAGTTAACAGAGAAAGCTTTATGGCTGAAAATTCGGCATAACCCAAAAGAAATCCTGCTATGTTTTAAAAATAGCACCTAAATTATTTACTAAAACAAAAATCTATTTTCAGACTCCAGTTACAACTAGAACTAAGACTATGCTATGGTATAAATTTCCTTTCCCCTTCATCCAAAGGTCACATAATTAACTAATTTACTTGATCTCAAACCACAAATTCCCCATAAAATTCCTGACTCCGTATCTGCAACGAAGTCAAATTATTTGTAACCCACACTTTCCAATGCGGTTAATCGCTAGGCATCTCTTTGTTGTTGTTGTTGTTTTTGTTGTTGTAAAGGATATTTACTGGTAATATTATAAAACTCCTCTAGCCAACCAGACAATCAACTTCAAGCAAAGCAGGAGAAACAAAAAAACACCAATATCAGATCAGATATTAAATCACATATATGTATTAAAAATATATAAATACTTATGCACACACCGTGCACAGTGCCTTCTGACTATAGACAACGTAACACCAACACTTAAGGAATATGAGCCCTCCTAACTCAGACTGACTCGATATATGCAAATAACATCGTTGTCACTTGAGTACAAGTGACAAGTTGTGGTGGTTGGAAATATGTTGTGGGTTTTGTTTAAGCCTTCCACTAGTTCTGGGTTTTTTTTTCCTGGTCATGTTTCAAGTACACAAGTAGGTTGTTTTACACTTCATATAGTGGGCGGTTATGGAACACGCGATTACGGCTCTAGTACAGAAGAAATCCTGGGGTTGGGAAAAAGAAAAAAAGAGGAGAGTATGACAATATCCACAGCACTATCATGATGGGAATACGAAACGAAGTTATTATTACCTGCTGTGTTACCTCTTATTACTGGCTACAACAAAACATATCTACATACTCGTATATTCGGTTATATTTAGAAATCTGGTAACAATTACCTGTAAATCAGAAGTAAAGGAGGTCTGATAATGATGATGATGTTGGTGGTAACTATAATACTTTTGCTGCTGATGATTCTTTAATAGCAAATGATAGGGAGTAGCAAAAAGGTATTGTTGCACGTTGCTCAAACACACGTAGCAACAATTGTTTATCGGTTAACCACAATATGTATGTGTCTACGACTACATTTAGGCGTTTGTCAGTTTATGTTGACCTCAAATGAGAAACATGTAGTAGATTGCTCGTTTATGAGCTGAAAATAGAAGTTGTGATAATTCGACTTGTAGTGTATGGGATGATGTGGTATTTAATTTCAAGGTTATGTTAAAGGTTTTCATTACTATTCCTTTGATCAATGAATTGTAATTAGGAAAATCAGGGACTGAGCAAAGCCTTATTTAGTTTTAAGAACTTTTGCAGAAACTTAGTTATTTTGATGCACTGGTAGAATTTTCTTCTGTCATCCTCGATTCCCAGTCAAGAATAAAGCTTCAACCATCTTCTTATATCGAACTCTATGAAAAGAGGTTAGACAGGCCTTATTCCATGAATAGTTTGCTTCTTGCAACTCCTCATCTATTGGCCTTCTTCACGTTCTAGCAGGTGCACAAACTTGACGGTACCTTCCATGGGGATTCCAACGAAGCACTTTTTGAGCAATGTTGGTATTTGACCTTCGAAGTATGTGGAGCACTGGGAGCTTCTTCTTTTACTATTCTTAACTCCCAGTCAATCATAGGGCTTCAACCTTCTTAGACGACTCTATGGCAGACATCATTTCATGAATAGTTTGCTTCTTGCAACTCCGCATCTATTGGCCTCCTTCAAGTTCTAGCAAGTTCACCAACTCGAAGGTCTCTTCCCTGTGGATACCAATGAAGCGCTTGCCGGGCAATGTTGGTATTTGGCCTATGAAGTACGTGGATTATTTTGACGCACTGGGGGCTTCTTCTTCTACTATCCTTAACTCCCAGTCAAGCATAGGGCTTCAACCTTCTTAGACGACTCTATGGCAGACATCATTTCATGAATAGTTTGCTTCTTGCAACTCCGCATCTATTGGCCTCCTTCACGTTCTAGCAAGTTCACCAACTCGAAGGTCTCTTCCCTGTGGATACCAACGAAGCGTTTGCCGGGCAATGTATTTGGCCTTCGAAGTATGTGAATTATTTTGACCCACTGGGAGTTTTTTCTTCTACTATCCTTAACTCCTAGTCAAGCATAGGGCTCCAACCATCTTCTTATATCGAACTAAATGCCAAGATGTTAGACAGACCTCATTCCATCATCTATTGATATTCTTCACCTTCTAGCAGGTGCACCAACTTGACATTACCCTCCCTTGGGATTCCAACGAAGCGCTTTTCGAGCAATGTTTGTATTTGTACTTCGAAGTGTGTGGTTTATTTTAACGCACTACAAGCTTTTCTTCTGTTATCCTTGACTCCCAGTCAAGCATGGGGCTTCAAACTTCTCGTATTGAACTCTATGCCAAGAAGTAAGGCAAACATTATTTCATAAATAGTTTGCTTCTGCAACTCCGTATCTATTGGCCTCCTTCACGTTCTAGCAAGTTCACCAACTCGAAGGTCTCTTCCCTGTGGATACCAATGAAGCGCTTGCCGGGCAATGTTGGTATTTGGCCTTCGAAGTATGTGGATTATTTTGACGCACTGGGAGCTTTTTCTTCTACTATCCTTAACTCCCAGTCAAGCATAGGACTTCAACCTTCTTAGACGACTCTATGGCAAGATGTTAGGCAGACATCATTTCATGAATAGTTTGCTTCTTGCAACTCCGAATCTATTAACCTTCTTCAGGTTCTCTGCGCAGTTGCAACAACACGACGGCCTCTTCTCTGTGAATTCCAACGAAGCGCTTGTCGAGCAATGTTGGTATTTGGCCTTTGTTTTGGTGACTTATCAATCGCAATTTCCGCTGACATACCTTTATAGAAGCAGGGATTTAGTTTGTCGCTCTAAGTAGATCTTCCTTTTATTGAGCGATTCAGCCGCCCTATTTTAAGGATTTGCCGTAAGCATTGGTTTGCAAAGAATTGCAGCCAGATAATGATGGCAGTTGTGTGTTTCCAAGTATTGCCCCCATAAAAAAGGATGGACTTGACATTCGAGCTGTATAGTCGTTGTTGTTGATCTTTGTCGAGATTTCCAAATAGCTCGGAGAATACCGAATGCTGATTTTGCTTTATTAATAAGCTATTCAATGACCTCATAGGTGCCACCTCTTGAAGATATAAAACTTCCCAGATAATTAAAACATCCCTTTAAACTTCACTTTAAAAATTTGCAGCTGAATAAGGTTTTCTTTAACAAATTTGTAGATGAATACAATTTTTGTGTAGGCTGAACGATATTTGCTTTAGCTGAATAACAGAACACTTGTTCCTGAGTAACATTTTCTTGAGAAAACATAATTTTAAATAAGATATTCATCAGAAATGTCTTTGCTGAATACGATTTCCTACACAAAACTTGCAGCCGAATAGAAGTATCTTAAAAAATGTTGTTTAAACAAGACTTTCTTCAAAAATTTGGAGCTGAATAAGATTTTCTTAAACAAATTTGTAGATTAATGCAATTTTTATGTAGCGTTAATGATATTTTCTCTAGCTGAATAACGGAGCACTTGTTGCTTCTTTAGAAAACATATGAATCTTAAAAAATATGCTAACTGAATAAGATTTTCTTTAAAAAATTTGCAGCTGAATAGGATTATCTTGAAAAATGTTGTTAAAACAAGACTTTCTTTAAAAATTTTGCAGCTGAATAAGATTTTTTTAACAAATTTGTAGATGAATAAAATTTTTGTGTAGGCTCAATGATATTTTCTTTAGCTGAATAACAGAACACTTGTTTCTGAATAAGATTTTTTTTAGAAAACATATTTTCAAATAAGATTTCCATCAGAAATATCTTTGCTGAATAAGATTTTCAATACAAAACTTGCAGATGAATTGGGTTATCTTAAAAATGTTGTAAAAACAAGATTTTCTTTTGAAATGTGCAGCTGAATAAGATTTTCTTTAACAAATTTGTAGCTATATACAATTTTTTTGTAGGCTGAATGTCTTTTTCTTTAGCTGAATAACAGAATTCTTGTTCCTGAATAAGATTTTCTTTAGAAAACATATGTCTATATAAGGTTTCCTTAAAAATATTCTTGCTGAATAAGATTTTCTTTACAAAACTTGCAGCTGAATTGAATTATCTTTAAAAATATTGTTAAAACAAGACTTTTTTTAAAACTATGCAGCTGAATAAGATTTTCTTTAACAAATTTGTAGATGAATACAATTTCTGTGTATGCTGAATGATAGTTTCTTTGGCTGAATAATAGAACACTTGTTGCTGAATAAGATTTTCTTGAGAAAACAGATTTTTAAATAAGATTTCTATTAGAAATATTCTTGCTGAATAAGATTTTTTTTACAAAACTTGAAGCTGAATTGGATTATCTTTAAAAATATTGTTAAAACAAGACTTTTTTCAAAACTATGCAGCTGTATAAGATTTTCTTTAACAAATTTGTAGATAAATACAATTTTTGTGTATGCTGAATGATATTTTCTTTGGCTGGATAATTGAACACTTGTTGCTGAATAAGATTTTCTTGTGGAAACAGATTTTTGAATACGATTTCTATTAGAAATATTTTTGCTGAATAAGATTTTCGATACAAAAGTGGCGGCTATGTTAAAAAAATGTAGTTTAAACAAGACTTTCTTTAGAAATTTGCAGCTGAATAAGATTTTCTTCAGAAAATTTCTAGCTGAATAAAATGTTCATAAGCTTTAGTTGACATTACCTTTTATATTGCATACAATAACTTTTATAATACATATAAATATTACATTTAAAATTCCCAAATTATTTTATTATTTCAATTCAAAATTCATTCAAAGTGTTGACTTACCGCTGAATGGTCGGCGACTGTCTGTTCTGAAATGTAGAAAGGACTATTATTATTATTTTGTTATTGTTTAAGTTTGTGGCATATAAAACAAATAAATGTATTTTGCATAAAATTTAAACATTTATCATAATACCCTGACCATAGACAACTATATTGTAATATTTAGTACGAGTATTTTGTATTAAAATATATTTCGCCTCTTTTTAGTTTTTTTTTTTTCTGATTTCGCTGATTTCATTCAATTCATTTCTCTCGTTCAAAACAATTCAGCAAAAATTGTACAAAAAGTCATTTTAAAATTCATTTCGAATTTATAAATACAAAACAAATGCATTTGTTACCCGAATGGAGACCCCAAACAAGGTTCAATTCATTTTGGTTGCACTTGCATCGAACTTGCAACATGCCCAAAATCATACTTTTTTTCCTTCCTTTATGCTAATTTTATCACTTTGTGTGTCTGTCGTTGTGTCACTATCAAGACAGCACATAAATACTCATAATTTATTAATTTTTTCTCAATGAAAGGGGGCCAACAACAACAATAGCAACAAACAAAATTCAGTCAGTCCATAACGCATGAATAAACCATAATAAAGCATCGATATTGGATTCAGAAATGTGGATGTGGATGTGGATGCGGATGATGATGAGGAAGAAGCAAGAATTTAAAACGGAAAAAAGTTGTAAAGTTGAATTGGTTATAACGCCAACTATAAAGGAACAAAGACGGACAGACAGACTGAGAATTGTTGAAAAGGGTTCGAATTGGTTAGAGGATACGTTCGATGCCATACTTGTATATTACGAATAATGCAACAAGTGTCGGTAAATCATAAAAAGGTATGAGAATGCAGCATCAAAAATGTTTTCGACCTGTTAGGTGAAATAAAACACACACTAAATCCAGCCAGTCCAAAAGGACTGATATACTTGAGACAGAAATTGAAAGGTATTAATTGATAAACAAAAATAAGAAATTTTTTAAAATATAAAAATAAAAAATTTTTGATAATTTTCCTATAAAAATAAGAAATTTTTGAAAATTTTCCTATAAAAATAAGAAATTTTTGAAATATTTCCTATAAAAATAATAAATTTTTAAAAAATTTTCTATAAAAATAATAAGTTTTTGAAAAATTTTCCTATAAAAGCAATAAATTTTTGAAAAATTCCCTATAAAAATTTTTGAAAAATTTCATATAAAAATAGGAACTTTTTGAAAAATATCCTATAAAAATAGGAAATTTTTGAAAAATTTCCTATAAAAATAGGAAATTTTTGGAAAATTTCCTATAAAAATAGGAAATTTTTGAAAAATTTCAATTAAAAATAGGACATTTTTGAAAAATTTCCTATAAATATAGGAAATTTTTGAAAAATTTCCTATAAAAATTGGAAATTTTTGAAAAATTTCCTATAAAAATAGGAAATTTTTGAAAAATTTCCTATAAAAATAGGAAATTTTTGAAAAATTTCCTATAAAAATAGGAAAATTTTAGAAAAATTTGCTACAAAAATAGGAAATTTTTGAAAAATTTCCTATAAAAATAAGAAATTTTTGAAAAATTTCCTATAAAAATAGGAAATTTTTGAAAAATTTCCTATAAAAATAGGAAATTTTTGAAAAATTTCCTATAAAAATGGGAAATTTTTGAAAATTTTCCTAAAAAATAGGAAATTTTTTAAAAATTTCCTATAAAAATTGGAAATTTTTGAAAATTTTCCAATAAAAATAGGAAATTTTTGAAAAATTTCCTATAAAAATAGGAAATTTTTGAAAAATTTACTATAAAAATAGGAAATTTTTGAAAAATTTCCTATAAAAATAGGAAATTTTTGAAAAATTTCCTATAAAAATAGGAAATTTTTGAAAAATTTCCTATAAAAATAGGAAATTTTTGAAAAATTTGCTATAAAAATAGGAAATTTTTGAAAAATTTCCTATAAAAATAAGAAATTTTTGAAAAATTTTCTACAAAAATAAGAAATTTTTGAAAAATATTCAATACAAATAAGAAATTTTTGAAAAATTTCCTATAAAAATAAGAAATTTTTGAAAAATTTCCTATAAAAAAATACATTTTTGAAAAATTTCCTAAAAAATAGGAAATTTTTGAAAATTTTCCTAAAAAATAGGAAATTTTTTAAAAATTTCCTATAAAAATTGGAAATTTTTGAAAATTTTCCAATAAAAATAGGAAATTTTTGAAAAATTTCCTATAAAAATAGGAAATTTTTGAAAAATTTCCTATAAAAATAGGAAATTTCTGAAAAATTTACCATAAAAATAGGAAATTTTTGAAAAATTTCCTATAAAAATAGGAATTTTTTGAAAAATTTCCTATAAAAATAGGAAATTTTTGAAAAATTTGCTATAATAATAGGAAATTTTTGAAAAATTTCCTATAAAAATAAGAAATTTTTGAAAAATTTTCTACAAAAATAAGAAATTTTTGAAAAATATTCAATACAAATAAGAAATTTTTGAAAAATTTCCTATAAAAATAAGAAATTTTTGAAAAATTTCCTATAAAAAAATACATTTTTGAAAATTTTCCTAAAAAATAGGAAATTTTTGAAAATTTTCCTAAAAAATAGGAAATTTTTTAAAAATTTCCTATAAAAATTGGAAATTTTTGAAAATTTTCCAATAAAAATAGGAAATTTTTGAAAAATTTCCTATAAAAATAGGAAATTTTTGAAAAATTTCCTATAAAAATAGGAAATTTTTGAAAAATTTCCTATAAAAATAGGAAATTTTTGAAAAATTTACTATAAAAATAGGAAATTTTTGAAAAATTTCCTATAAAAATAGGAAATTTTTGAAAAATTTCCTATAAAAATAGGAAATTTTTGAAAAATTTCCTATAAAAATAGGAAATTTTTGAAAAATTTCCTATAAAAATAGGAAATTTTTGAAAAATTTCCTATAAAAATAGGAAATTTTTGAAAAATTTCCTATAAAAATAGGAAATTTTTGAAAAATTTCCTATAAAAATAGGAAATTTTTGAAAAATTTCCTATAAAAATAAGAAATTTTTGAAAAATTTTCTACAAAAATAAGAAATTTTTGAAAAATATCCAATACAAATAAGAAATTTTTGAAAAATTTCCTATAAAAATAAGAAATTTTTGAAAAATTTCCTATAAAAAAATACATTTTTGAAAAATTTCCTAAAAAATTTTTTTTATGAAAAATTTTTAAAAAATTTCTTATTTTTATAAGAAAAATTTCTTATTTTTATATATTTTTCAAAAATTTTTCAATTATTTTTTTTCAAAATTTTCCTATTTTCATAAAATTTCCTGTTTTTTTCAAAATTTTCCTATTTTTATAAAATTTCCTATTATTATACGAAATTTTTCAAAAATATCCTATTTTTATAGGAAATTTTTAAAAATTTCCTATTTTTATAGGAAATATTTTAAAATCTTCCTTTTTTTGATAGGCAATTTTTTAAAATTTTCCAATTTTTATAGGAAATTTTTCAAAAATTTCCTTCTTTGTAGGAAATTTTTCAAAAATTTCCTTTTTGTATAGGGATTTTTTTTAAAAATTTCCTTTTTTTATAGGAAATTTTTTCAAAAATTTCCTTTTTTTATAGGAATTTTTTTCAAAAATTTCCTTTTATTATAGGAAATTTTTTCAAAAATTTCTTTTTTTTTATAGGAATTTTTTTCAAAAATTTCCTTTTTTTATAGGAAATTTTTTCAAAAATTTCCTCTTTTTATAGGAATTTTTTTCAAAAATTTCCTTTTTTTATAGGAAATTTTTCAAAAATTTTCTTTTTTTTATAGGAAATTTTTCAAAAATTTCCTTTTTTTCAAAAATTTCCTTTTTTTATAGGAAATTTTTCAAAAATTTTCTTTTTTTTATAGGAAATTTTTCAAAAATTTCCTTTTTTTTCAAAAATTTCCTTTTTTTCAAAAATTTCCTTTTTTTATAGGAAATTTTTCAAAAATTTCCTTTTTTTATAGGAAAATTTTAAAAAATTTCCTATTTCTATAGGAAATTTTTCAAAAATTTCCTTTCCATTATAGGAAATTAACACCTTTACATCTCTGCCATGCCTTTGATTTCCAACCATTGCATCCCATATAACAATTCTCTCCTCAGTAAGTGCCAGACTTCAGCGCCTCCTATACATAAGTTCGTCTCCTACCTCCAACCTTAATATACAATATTTCAAATATTTTGGTGTAATGTATTCTAAACTTAAAACTCAAAAAAAGTAGAACCACCGCCACCAAAAAGGCGTTTGTTCTACAGTTTGTTCATCCAACCCTGCAGTGGCTACTGGTTGGTGTTCGTTCGTTTTTTTATGTTCATTGCTTGCTCCAACTGCCGCTGTAGCTTCTGCTGACACAGCTTTTTTCGTTGTGCCATTTGAAGCAACAACAGGTAGAATTGCACCTTTAAAAAAAAAAACATTTATCTCCTTTTTTTCTAGATTTTATTTATTTTTATATTTTCGTGTGTGTGTGGAGCAGCTCATAACTGGAGCATCGGGTACATAAATAATAATTTCATCATTTTGTGCCGTGATTTATTTGGTTGGCGTTTATAAACGTAAAAAGAAAGACAAGGCAAAAAAACACTGCAGCACAATTTGCAGGAGGAAGCTTTGAAAGACGCACTTTGCTGACCATAAATGGAGGATTTTTTTCTTGTTATTGTTTCTATATTTACTAGAGAGTTTCAATTCTACAAAAAAGTGTCTCCAAGTTGGCATTAAATTGTGCTCTGCTCTGGTTTCTTCCTGATCATGTCATAATTGTGTGAACGATTTATTGTCATCTTTGGTGATTTATTTAATTATTCTTTTGTACATTATTTTTTTCGGTTTTTTTAACTGTTTTGTTCAAAATTTATACAATATAAGATATAGCTATAAAAATTATTTTAACATTTCACTTAGTTTTATGGAACAACTGGGTTGTGGACAATTTCACTTCCGTATGATGATGGTCGATTTAAGCGAAGAGAAGGACAGTGGTTTCAATTGATGTTCAAAATAAAAAATTATAATATACTGTTACGTTTTTCCTTTAAAAACGTGGAAGGAATTCTTCTTGTAAACAACCGAAAACAAAATTAAAACTCTTTATGTAGTTTTGCAAAGTTATACTTCTATTAACTTTAGAGTTAATCACTTTAAAAACACTTTCACAAGAACTGTAAACAAACTTACACAAAACTACTTTACAAATATACTAAATCACACTGTTTTCTTATACGCGTCTCAATTAAAACTGTTCAAACAATATTCGTCCATCGGCCTTATATAGTAGAGAAGAGAGTTTCTAGCATTTTCTGCAGATGTAAACAAAGAGCATCTGTCCTATAAAAATAGGAAATTTTTGAAAAATTTCCTATAAAAATAGGAATTTTTTGAAAAATTTCCTATTAGAATAGGAATTTTTCGAAAAAATTTCCTATAAAAATAGGAAATTTTCGAAAAAATTTCCTATAAAAATAGGAAATTTTTGAAAAAATTCCTATAAAAATAGGAAATTTTTGAAAAATTTCCTATAAAAATAGGAAATTTTTGAAAAATTTCCTATAAAAATAGAAAATTTTTGAAAAATTTCCTATAAAAATAGGAAATTTTTTAAAAATTTCCTGTAACAATTGGAAATTTTTGAAAAATTTCCTATAAAAATAGGAAATTTTTGAAAAATTTCCTATAAAAATAGGAAATTTTTAAAAAATTTCCTATAAAAATAGGAAATTTTTGAAAAATTTCCTATAAAAATAGGAATTTTTTGAAAAAATTTCCTATAAAAATAGGAAATTTTTGAAAAATTTCCTGTAAAAATAGGAAATTTTTGAAGAATTTCCTATAAAAATAGCAAATTTTTTCAAAAATTTTTGAAAAATTTCCTATAAAAATATTAAATTTTTGAAAAATTTCCTATAAAAATAGGAAATTTTTGAAAAAATTTTTGAAAAATTTCCTATAAAAATAGGAAATTTTTGAAAAATTTCCTATAAAAATAGGAAATTTTTGAAAAATTTCCTATAAAAATAGGAAATTTTTGAAAAATTTCCTATAAAAATAGGAAATTTTTGAAAAATTTCCTATAAAAATAGGAAATTTTTGAAAAATTTCCTATAAAAATAGGAAATTTTTGAAAAATTTCCTATAAAAATAGGAAATTTTTGAAAAATTTCCTATAAAAATAGGAAATTTTTGAAAAATTTCCTATAAAAATAGGAAATTTTTGAAAAATTGCCTATCAAAAAAAGGAAGATTTTAAAATGTTAATGTCAAGTAAATTTATCACGACCGAGATTTTCTATCTTTGATTTTAGCCAATCTTGGGAATTTTTTAATCTGTCGAGTTTGTTTGTAGTTCCTCAAACTATATTTGTAGTAAAGGACGTCTCCGAAGTTGTAACGTAACTCTACGGTACGGAAGTTGTAATCAAGTAAGTTTATCACAGGCGCTGAAATAACAAGATCACGACTTCATCTTCATACTACTAAACAATTTTTTCGAGAGTTGGATAATCTTTCGAGTTTGTTTGCTAGATACTGAAACACCAACATCGAGATTTCCTCTTTAACTCTGACTTCAACAGATCTCGAGAATTTTTTAACCAATCGAATTTGTTTGCAGTTTTTTAAACTAGTTTTGTAGTTTGTGGTCTTTGTGAAGTCGTAACGTAACTTTACGTTACGGAAGTTCATCAAGGTCACTGAAAAACTAAGATCGAGGTTTCATTAGCAAATCTTGGAATTCGATATACTGATTTAAATAGATCTAGAATTCGATAATTTATTGAGTTTATATTGGTTTTCAAAACAAATTTGGTAGTAGTGAGCTTTTCCGAAGTCGTTAAGATTACCAATATTTTCTCTTTATACCGTAAGAGTGTTGACAGAAAGTTATTCCAGGAATTTTTTTGTAGATTCTATGTTCAGTTGCAAGGCGAATCTCTGGGGAATTCCAATCAATCACGTCTGAGGTTATGAGAGCCTGAGATCAATAATGAATGCCAACATTGTGTTGTGTCATATCCTCAAAAAATTCCGCAAATAATTAAGATTGGACTAGGCCTAATCGTGATGCCTTTTCGAGGGTTATTGTTAATCACACACGCCATATGTGGGTACTGTAAGTTACAGAATTCTACAAACTTCAGTTCAGATCTCAATCATAATCATTTCTACGTTTCTAGAAATGCCATAATTAAGATCGTACTGGCATTGATCCTAAATGCCTTTCGGCGAGATTACATGTTTCAGTTGTGCTTCAGTCTTGTTACCTGAGACGTCATTAATTACAAATCCGGCCACACAACTGTTCGACCCCCTTCCTTCTCCCATAGAATCACTTTCTCTAAAATTGTAGGCATTAGGGAAGTCCTTGCAACATTGGAGACTAACATATTATGTAACTGATATTGACCAACCTCTGGGTTCTGCCTTGCAAAATTAATGAACTGTCCTCGATTACCGCCGATCTCTCAAAATGATGTCTTATCGCTTCAGTTTCCATCTAGGACATACCATTGTACTTAAGAGTAGAGTTAGCAAGACTTTGGGCTAATTGGCAAACTCAAGATGAACTGGATCTTATATTTATGCCTCTAGCCACTTGCAAACCCCTACGGACTGAGATCTATGCAAAGTATGATGAATCCATTTTCACTTCCGTGTTCGTACTTAGATTTCAAATTGGCGTCTGGCCGGTTTTTGTCAATAGTTAAGCGTTGCTAATGCTGTTTGGATAGAAATGTTGTTTAAAGATCATACCGGACAGAGTTCCATGAATCTCAGGTTTCTTTCGATTTGTGCTGGGGGTTCCGAACTTTATTAAATAACTCATAGGCTTCTCGGCTTCCGGTTAATATAATTAAGCTCTAAGGTTAATTAAACCACTGTCTGATATACTTAACATAATTTTTTCCATTTCATTGCTTTCAAATATTAATAGCTACCAAATAAAACCTCCAAGAAAAGAAAGGAAAAAAATATTGAAATTCACACGCTTTAAAGCTTTCGATGATTTATTGGCTAAATGTCTTTAAGAAAATGGAATACACTAAAAAAAACAAAACGAAACAAATTTAAACAAAATAATACAAAACTTAACGCAACTTCTAAGGAATAATATACTTTGTAGTTTGAACAATTTCAGAAGATGTGTATCATGGTAACAACTTTTTCCAAAGACCGACGGACGGACGGATTGATGGGAGGACGGACACGCAAGCACACCCTTCCGCAAGACAAAGGATGAAGCCCAGGCACTTTAGCCAAAAAGAAATCATTGAAGTTGCTTTTATTTTTTTGGTACAATTCCAAAAAATTAAAAAGAATCAACAACAACAACAACGACGACAAAACCAAAAGCCCAAGAAATCTTAAAGAAAGTCAAAAAGCCAGAGCCAGAAGTTGGAGAAGAGGAACTCAAATCATTGTTTTACTAAATGCTCAATTTTTAATGGAACTACTTAATGTGGCGCTTGTCCTTGTATCCAAAGCAAAGAAAAACTTTCAAGTTTGTGTGTGTGTAAGATTTGATGTTGTGTTTTAGCTTTGGGTTTTGTTTTAGGTTGCAACAATTCTTGCAACATTAAGAGAAGTAGTAGCGAACAACGCTACTACTTTGTTATAGTTTTTCCTGATGCGAATTGAAATGAAACGCAAAAAAACGGCAGCCGAGGAAAGAAAGATTTGTCTGTTGTTGGTGTTTCCTTAAGATGGTGAACATGACTTTTGGCGTCGCGACACGTTGGTTTTTGGCTACATTCTCTCTGTGCCAACAGAGTATACAAAAAACGATATAAGGGAAAATGAATTTGTACCACATTTAACAGCAACTACAATTGAAATGTGAAATAAAATATATAGTAAAATTTTTCAGTTGAGTTATGTTGATTTTTTGAATACTCTATTTTAAATGATTACAGTAATCTTCTAAAAGCACAACTGTGCTTACACAGGTGCAAGAATTGCCTGACTTAGGCGCTACAAGGTGGTGACAAATTGAAATATCGACTCCTCTACTCGACCACAGTATCTTCTGCTCGACCATAGTATCCTCTACTAGACCATAATCTCCTCTGCTCGACCATAGTTGCATCTACCGGTCATAGCCTCCTCTACTCGACCATAGTCTCCTCCACTCGACCATAGTCTCCTCTCCTCGCTCAATCTCTTTTTTGCTCGACCATAGTCACCTCTGCTCGACCGTAGTCTCCTCTACTCAACCACAGTCTCCTTGACTCGACCAAAGTATAATATTCTCGAATATAATCTCCTCTTCTCGACTCTAATCTCCGCTACTCGACCATAGTGTCCTCTACTCGACCAAAGTCTCCCCTACTCGACCATAGTCTCATCCACTCGACAAGAGTCTCCTCTGCTCGATTATACTCTCATCTACTCAACCATAGCCACCTCTGCTAGACCGTAGTCTCCTCTACACGACCACAGTCTCCTCGACTCGACCAAAGTCTTCTCTTCTCAACTATAGTCTTCTCTTCTCGACTGTAATCTCCTCTACTCGACTACAATCTCCTCTACTCGACTATAGTCTCTTCTTCTTTAACATAGTTTTCTCTTCTCGGCTATAGTCTCCTCTACTCGACTATAGTCTTCATTACAAGATTATAGTCTCCTTTAAGCGACTATAGTCTCCTCTGCTCGACTAAAGTCTCCTCTACTCGACTATAGTCTCCTCTACTCGACTGTAGTCTCCTCTACTCGACTATAGTCTCCACTACTCGACTAAAGTCTCATCTTCTCGACTATAATCTCCTCTGTTCGACCAAAGTCTCTTCTTCTCGACCATAGTCTCTTCTTCTCGACTATAGTCTCCTTTATTATGGTCTTCTCGACCATAGCCACCTCTTTTCGATCATAGTCTCCTCTATTCGACCATAGTCTCCTCTTTTCGACCATAGTCTCCTCTTTTCGACCATAGTCTCCTCTTCTCGACTATAATATTCTCCACTCCTTGACTACAGTCTTTTCTACTCCTCCACTACAGTCTCCTCTGCTCCTCGATTATAGTCTTCTCTACTTCTCTACTATAGTCTCCTCTACTCTTCGACTATAGTCTCCACAACTCCTCGACTATAGTCTCCTCAACTCCTTGACTATAGTCTCCTCAACTCCTCGACTATAGTCTCCACAACTCCTCGACTATAGTCTCCTCTACTCCTCGACTATAGTCTCCTCTACTAATAGACTAAAGTCTACTTCTCGACTATAGTCTCCTCAACTCCTCGACTATAGTCTCCTCCACTCATCGACTATAGTCTCCTCTACTCCTAGACTAAAGTCTCCTCTACTCCTCGACTATAGTGGCTTCTACTCCTCGACTAAAGTCTCCTCTACTCCTCTTCTATAGTCTCCTCTACTAGTCGACTATAGTCTCCTCAACTCCTTGACTATAGTCTCCTCTACTCTTCGACTATAGTCTCCTCTACTCCTAGACTAAAGTCTCCTTGACTATAGTCTCCTCTACTCCTCTACTCCTCGACTATAGTCTCCTCTACTCCTAGACTAAAGTCTACGCTACTCCTCTACTATAGTCTCCTCTACTCCTTGACTATAGTCTTCTCAAATCCTCGACTATAGTCTCCTCAACTCCTCGACTATAGTATCCTTAACTCCTCGACTATAGTCTCCTCAACTCCTCGACTATAGTCTCCTCAACTCCTCGACTATAGTCTCCCCTACTCATTGACTATAGTATCCTCTACTCCTAGACTATAGTCTCCTCTACTCCTAGACTAAAGTCTCCTTTACTTCTCTACTATAGTCTCCTCAACTCCTCGGCTATAGTCTCCTCAACTCCTCGACTATAGTCTCCTCAACTCCTCGACTATAGTCTCCTCTACTCATCGACTATAGTCTCCTCTACTCCTCGACTATAGTCTCCTCTACCCCTAGACTATAGTCTCTCCTACTCCTCGACTGTAGTTTCTCCTACTCCTCAACTATAGTCTCCACTACTCCTCGATTAATGTTTTCCGTACTTCTCGGCTATAGTCTTCTCCACTCCTCAACCACAGTCTCCTCTACTCCTCGACTACAGTCTCCTCTACTCCTCGACTATAGTTCCCTCTACTCCTCGAATATTCTCCTTTACTTAATTGTGGTCTCCTCTACTTGACTACAGTCTCTTCTACTCGACTGTAGTCTCCTCTACTCGACTGTGGTCTCCAATTCTCGACCAGTCTCCTCTACTCGATTATAGTCTCCTCTACTCGAGCGTAATCTTGTCTACTCGACCATAGTCTTCTCTACTCGAGCGTAGTCTCGTCTACTCGAGCGTAGTCTCCTCTACTCGACCATGGTCTCCTCTACTTGAACATAGTCTCCTCTACTCGAACATAGTCTCCTCTACTCGACCAAAGTCTTCTCTACTCGACTATAATCTCCTCCACTCGACCTTTATCTCCTCTACTTGACCATAGTCTTCTCTACTCAAGAATAGTCTCCTCTACTCGACCATAGTCTCTTCTACTCGACTGTGATCTCCTCTTCTCGTCTACTCGACCAAAGTTTCCTCTGTTCGACCATATTCTCCTCTACTCGACTGTGGTCTCTTCTCTTATCGTCCATAGTTTCCTCTCATCGACCATAGTCTCCTCTACTAGACCATAGTCTCATATACTCGACTGTTGTCTCCACTTCTCGACCATAGTCTCCTCTACTCGACCATATTCTCCTCTACTCGACCATAGTCTCCTCTATTCGACCATGGTCTCCTCTACTCGACCATAGTCTCCTCTACTCGACCATAGTCTTCTTTAATCGACCATAGTCTCCTCTACTCGACAATAGTCTCCTCTACTCGACAATAGTCTCCTCTACTCGACCATAGTCTGCTCTACTCAACCATAGTCTTATCTACTCGAATATAGTCTCCTCTACACGACCATAATCTCCTCAACTCGACCGTAGTCTCTTCTACTCGACCATAGTCTTCTCTAATCGACAATGGTCTCCTCTACCCGACCGTAGTCTCTTCTACTCGACCATAGTCTTCTCTAATCGACCATAGTCTCCTCCACTCGACCATAGTTTCCTCTACTCGACTGTGGTCTCCTTTTGTTAACTGTGGTTTCCTCTTCTCGACCATAGTCTCCTCTACTTGACCATAGTACTCGACCATTATCATGTCTACTCGACCATAGCTTCGTCTAATAGACCAAAGTCTCCTCTTCTCGACCATAGTCTCCTCTACTCGACCATTGTCTTCTCTACTCCTCAACTCGATCATAGTTTCCTCTAATCGACCATAGTTTCCTCTAATCGACCATAGTCTCCTCCACTCGACCGTAGTCTCCTCTACTCGAGCAAGTCTCGTCTACTCGACATTAGTCTTCCCTAATCGAATTTTAGTTCCCTCTTAACTGTAAAGTCATTGTTTATCTCACAGCCTCTAAGATCTCTTTCTGAAGGGATATGATTACGACTTCACTTCGACAAGTGCTTTAAAAACTTTTATAATACCTTTCAAAATCGTATAGAGGCTAACAGCCAAAGAAATAGTTTTTATTTCTTAATGCATTTTCTCTTTCTTGAAATACAGTTTGAAATTTATATTTATTTCTTTTCACTGGCATTTTGCTACTGTTTCTTGTAAGGATTTGCTTTATTCCTTGTATTCGAATGTTTTTGGAATTAGTTTTTATGGCCAATGGATTTTTGTATTTATACGAGTACATATTTATATTGTATTGCTCGAATATAGCAAATGTTTTTGGGACTGAACTGGATTTCGTTTCAACTCCGCCGCCACCAACATTTGCCTTTAGCCTTTAATGAATTATGAATTACCGTTTTTATATTGTCGCCGGGGAGGATGTGCAACTTGTTCCTTCTTTCCCCCTTAGAAATGAAGGAACTTTTCTTTTATTTCTTCAAGGATCTCAAAGTAAAGTGTGCGTTAAATTAAGTGAATGAGGAGTTGGTATGAATTTAGAGCTCTAACTTGTTCATGTTTTTTTTTTTTTTTTTTTGTGATTCCTTTCAAGCAGAAGTGTTAAGCAGTTTTACGCTTTTTTGCTTTCTTTCAATTCAATTCATATTCCATTTCGCTTTTTCTTACAAATTTTTTTGCTGATTGTCTTTGTATTTATATGAAATTATATTTTAATTAATTTGACTTTTTCTTGGTCTTGGATATTTTTTTCTTCGGATTCTTAATGGTATTAAGAAGTTATTCAAATGTCAAAGAATTTTTGTGGTGGTAATGTATGAATAATTTAGCCATAAGTTTTCAGAAAAAATGATTTTTTTTTAAATTAAGAAAAAAAATACATTTTTTGAAAACTTTTTTTTTAAAAATTCAAATTTTGATCAATAATAACGGTCAAGAGCCAAAACTATAATCATATTAAACTATTTGTTTGAGCACATAAAACAAATGGACCCCTAAGTACAAAAACGATCGAAATTTTGATTTTTTTATTGATTTTGCACCTCCTGAGTCGATGTAACGATGACCGCACAGTGGGTTGAAAAAGAAATTTAGTGAAATAATTCAAGAACTTTTAAACGGTAAGCACGATTATCATGAAATTTCACATGGCTATTGAAGAGGAGTATTCGAGCTTAAGCTTAGAATTTGTAGACTTAACAGAAGGGGATCTATATGGCCTCAAAGTAGGGCTTTTCGAAAATTAAAAACGATCCAGAAGTCACATTTTTGATACGATATAAAAGATATATGTATATGAAATCTTCTAACCGAGGGTATGGTTTATCTCCTATAGTTTATGAGATATTCGACTTTGGAAAAAAATCAGCTTTTTGCCAATTTAGGCGTAGAGTTTTGCTAATATCGGATACAATTTTTTCCCGATTTTCTCGAAATTAGTTTTATTTTATTATTGTTATTAATTAAGGCTCTATCTCCTCTAGTTTCCAAGATAATTAAGGTTTTATATTTTCATATAAAAATTTTCAAATTTTAAGTACGAATTTTAAAATTTTTTAGTAATCGCAGATTATTGCCCAAATGGGTCTATCTCCTCTAGTTTCCAAGATAATTAAGTTTTTATATATAAAAATTTTCAAAAAATTAAGTTTTAGTACGAATTTTGAAATATTTTTTACTGATCACAGATAATTGCCAAATGGCTTCATCTCCTCTAGTTTCCAAGATAATTAAAGTTTTATATTTTCAAATACAAATTTTCAAAAAATTAAGTTTTAGTACGAATTTTGAAATTTTTTTAGTGATCATAGATAATTGCCCAAATGGCTCTATCTCCTCTAGTTTCCAAGATAATTAAGGTTTTATGTTTTCATATACAAGTTTTCAAAAACTCACAATTACAAATAAATCATATATAATTGCCAAATCTCCTCTAGTTTCCAAGATAATTAAGGTTTTATATTTTTATACAAAAAATTTTCAAAAAATTAAGTTTTAGTACGAATTTTGAAATTTTTTTAATGATCACAGATAATTGACCAAAAAGCTCTATCTCCTCTAGTTTCCAAGATAATTAGGGTTTTATATTTTCATACAAAAAATTTTCAAAAAATTAAGTTTTATTTTTTTTAATGATCACAGGTAATTGTCCAAATGGCTCTATCTCCTCTAGTTTCCAAGATAATTAATGTTTTATATTTTCATGTAAAAATTTACAAAAAATTAATTTTTAGTACGAATTTTGAATTTTTTAGAGATCACATATAATTGCCCAAATGGCAAATTTTCGAAGTCAAATATTTTTCGCTAATCGAAAAAAAAAATTTTTGTTTGCTATAAAATTTTAAATTTTTACTAAGAAGTTTTTTTTATCCAAAGTTAATGTTTTATAAAAAAAAGCGTATAAAAGGCCTTCTAGAATGATTTTAATACAAATTTTAAGTCAGTACAACATTTACCCTACATACAGCATTCACCGAAATCCGAACAATTTTTATAAGAATTTTTGTGTTTTCGAACATATAACAAAAAAAGTCAAGCCAATTTTCAGACTTTTTGAAAGGCAGTTATATAGCCCCATATATACTCTTCAGATTTCACAAATAAAAATTATCCCCAATAAGAATAAGAAGACATTATTTTTTTATATTTGTAATTAAAATTTATTTATTGTTTAATAATTCATTAATACCTATATTCTGGACAAAAATTCAGATATTCTGGGTAAAACATCAGTATTGTGGACCATTTGGAAATTAATAATTATCAAAATTAAACTATCGATATATTGATCGAACTCCACTGTAGTCTGATCCATAAAATTTTGAAAATTATGAAAATGCTCCAATTCGCCGGCTCTAATGCATCGCTCTTTGCACTTTTCCTCTACTACGTCCTGTAGCTTTAACCGTTTAGAGTTCATAGTCATCAGGAGATGTTCAATTTCAACATAAATTTTAAAAACTTTCATACCCAGAAATTCGATTAAAGTTTTAGGCTTCAGGTTTGCAAGCGAATCTAGTACCTCACTATTAGAAATATCCAATTCTGTCTTGAGATCTTTGTACTTTTTATTTAAAATGCGAATATCTGCCATTGTCCTCCTTTTTCGATCTTAAATACTTTTATGAAAAAATTAAATCGTTTTTGCAAACAGAAAAATCTCGATCAGCCAAAAAAGTAAAATGGAAACCAAGGCGAATTCATTACAGGTGGTGGTAAGAATACAACAAATACAACATGACAAAATGAAACCCCATGTTGTTTTTGTAGGTTTGCTTACATTTTGTCAAATTTTTGTTCGTTAAATTTCCAGGCGAATTCATCAGCTGGGCTCTTGATATCACTTTCATTATTACACTATGATGGAAACTAAAGTTTATGGAAAAAGGGGAAATACGTCAAATCTAGGGCGAATATTTATTGAATGTGTTTTTCAGTGTAGTCAAAGTTTTGTTTCTCATTTAGTTTTATGGCGATTTTATAGAAATAAAATTAACGCCGACATTCAAATTATTAAAACTAAAAATTTGTTCATAGAAAAAAATTTAACAACGAAAATATGGCTATAGAAAAAAATTTCTTATTTGTAGAATATTAATTCCTATAAAAATAGGAAATTTTTTAAAATTTTCTTATAAAATGGGAAATTTCCTATAAAAATAGGAAATTTTTGAAAAATTTCCTATTTTTATAGGAAATTTTTCAAAAATTTCATATTTTTATAGGAAATTTTTCAAAAATTTCCTATTTTTATAGGAAATTTTTCAAAAATTTCCTATTTTTATAGGAAATTTTTCAAAAATTTCCTATTTTTATAGGAAATTTTTCAAAAATTTCCTATTTTTATAGGAAATTTTTCAAAAATGTCCTATTTTTATAGGAAATTTTTCAAAAATTTCCTATTTTTATAGGAAATTTTTCAAAAATTTCCTATTTTTATAGGAAATTTTTCAAAAATTTCCTATTTTTATAGGAAATTTTTCAAAAATTTCCTATTTTTATAGGAAATTTTTCAAAAATTTCCTATTTTTATAGGAAATTTTTCAAAAATTTCCTATTTTTATAGGAAATTTTTCAAAAATTTCCTATTTTTATAGGAAATTTTTCAAAAATTTCCTATTTTTATAGGAAATTTTTCAAAAATTTCCTATTTTTATAGGAAATTTTTCAAAAATTTCCTATTTTTATAGGAAATTTTTCAAAAATTTCCTATTTTTATAGGAAATTTTTCAAAAATTTCCTATTTTTATAGGAAATTTTTCAAAAATTTCCTATTTTTATAGGAAATTTTTCAAAAATTTCCTATTTTTATAGGAAATTTTTCAAAAATTTCCTATTTTTATAGGAAATTTTTCAAAAATTTCCTATTTTTATAGGAAATTTTTCAAAAATTTCCTATTTTTATAGGAAATTTTTCAAAAATTTCCTATTTTTATAGGAAATTTTTCAAAAATTTCCTATTTTTATAGGAAATTTTTCAAAAATTTCCTATTTTTATAGGAAATTTTTCAAAAATTTCCTATTTTTATAGGAAATTTTTCAAAAATTTCCTATTTTTATAGGAAATTTTTCAAAAATTTCCTATTTTTATAGGAAATTTTTCAAAAATGTCCTATTTTTATAGGAAATTTTTCAAAAATTTCCTATTTTTATAGGAAATTTTTCAAAAATTTCCTATTTTTATAGGAAATTTTTCAAAAATTTCCTATTTTTATAGGAAATTTTTCAAAAATTTCCTATTTTTATAGGAAATTTTTCAAAAATTTCCTATTTTTATAGGAAATTTTTCAAAAATTTCCTATTTTTATAGGAAATTTTTCAAAAATTTCCTATTTTTATAGGAAATTTTTCAAAAATTTCCTATTTTTATAGGAAATTTTTCAAAAATTTCCTATTTTTATAGGAAATTTTTCAAAAATTTCCTATTTTTATAGGAAATTTTTCAAAAATTTCCTATTTTTATAGGAAATTTTTCAAAAATTTCCTATTTTTATAGGAAATTTTTCAAAAATTTCCTATTTTTATAGGAAATTTTTCAAAAATTTCCTATTTTTATAGGAAATTTTTCAAAAATTTCCTATTTTTATAGGAAATTTTTCAAAAATTTCCTATTTTTATAGGAAATTTTTCAAAAATTTCCTATTTTTATAGGAAATTTTTCAAAAATTTCCTATTTTTATAGGAAATTTTTCAAAAATTTCCTATTTTTATAGGAAATTTTTCAAAAATTTCCTATTTTTATAGGAAATTTTTCAAAAATTTCCTATTTTTATAGGAAATTTTTCAAAAATTTCCTATTTTTATAGGAAATTTTTCAAAAATTTCCTATTTTTATAGGAAATTTTTCAAAAATTTCCTATTTTTATAGGAAATTTTTCAAAAATTTCCTATTTTTATAGGAAATTTTTCAAAAATTTCCTATTTTTATAGGAAATTTTTCAAAAATTTCCTATTTTTATAGGAAATTTTTCAAAAATGTCCTATTTTTATAGGAAATTTTTCAAAAATTTCCTATTTTTATAGGAAATTTTTCAAAAATTTCCTATTTTTATAGGAAATTTTTCAAAAATTTCCTATTTTTATAGGAAATTTTTCAAAAATTTCCTATTTTTATAGGAAATTTTTCAAAAATTTCCTATTTTTATAGGAAATTTTTCAAAAATTTCCTATTTTTATAGGAAATTTTTCAAAAATTTCCTATTTTTATAGGAAATTTTTCAAAAATTTCCTATTTTTATAGTAAATTTTTCAAAAATTTCCTATTTTTATAAAAAATTTTTCAAAAATTTCCTATTTTTATAAAAAATTTTTCAAAAATTTCCTATTTTTATAGGAAATTTTTCAAAGGAAATTTTTCATAGGAAATTTTTCAAAAATTTCCTATTTTTATAGGAAATTTTTCAAAGGAAATTTTTCATAGGAAATTTTTCAAAAATTTCCTATTTTTATAGGAAATTTTTCAAAAATTTCCTATTTTTATAGAAAATTTTTCAAAAATTTCCTATTTTTATAGGAAATTTTTCAAAAATTTCCTATTTTTATAGGAAATTTTTCAAAAATTTCCTATTTTTATAGGAAATTTTTCAAAAATTTCCTATTTTTATAGGAAATTTTTCAAAAATTTCCTATTTTTATAGGAAATTTTTCAAAAATTTCCTATTTTTATAGGAAATTTTTCAAAAATTTCCTATTTTTATAGGAAATTTTTCAAAAATTTCCTATTTTTATAGGAAATTTTTCAAAATTTTCCTATTTTTATAGGAAATTTTTCAAAAATTTCCTATTTTTATAGGAAATTTTTCAAAAATTTCCTATTTTTATAGGAAATTTTTCAAAAATTTCCTATTTTTATAGGAAATTTTTCAAAAATTTCCTATTTTTATAGGAAATTTTTCAAAAATTTCCTATTTTTATAGGAAATTTTTCAAAAATTTCCTATTTTTATAGGAAATTTTTCAAAAATTTCCTATTTTTATAGGAAATTTTTCAAAAATTTCCTATTTTTATAAGAAATTTTTCAAAAATTTCCTATTTTTATAGGAAATTTTTCAAAAATTTCCTATTTTTATAGGAAATTTTTCAAAAATTTCCTATTTTTATAGGAAATTTTTCAAAAATTTCCTATTTTTATAGGAAATTTTTCAAAAATTTCCTATTTTTATAGGAAATTTTTCAAAAATTTCCTATTTTTATAGGAAATTTTTCAAAAATTTCCTATTTTTATAGGAAATTTTTCAAAAATTTCCTATTTTTATAGGAAATTTTTCAAAAATTTCCTATTTTTATAGGAAATTTTTCAAAAATTTCCTATTTTTATAGGAAATTTTTCAAAATTTTCCTATTTTTATAGGAAATTTTTCAAAAATTTCCTATTTTTATAGGAAATTTTTCAAAAGTTTCCTATTTTTATAGGAAATTTTTCAAAAATTTCCTATTTTTATAGGAAATTTTTCAAAAATTTCCTATTTTTATAGGAAATTTTTCAAAAATTTCCTATTTTTATAGGAAATTTTTCAAAAATTTCCTATTTTTATAGGAAATTTTTCAAAAATTTCCAATTTTTATAGGAAATTTTTCAAAATTTCCTATTTTTATAGGAAATTTTTCAAAAATTTCCTATTTTTATAGGAAATTTTTCAAAAATTTCCTATTTTTATAGGAAATTTTTCAAAAATTTCCTATTTTTATAGGAAATTTTTCAAAAATTTCCTATTTTTATAGGAAATTTTTCAAAAATTTCCTATTTTTATAGGAAATTTTTCAAAAATTTCCTATTTTTATAGGAAATTTTTCAAAAATTTCCTATTTTTATAGGAAATTTTTCAAAAATTTCCTATTTTTATAGGAAATTTTTCAAAAATTTCCTATTTTTATAGGAAATTTTTCAAAAATTTCCTATTTTTATAGAAAATTTTTCAAAAATTTCCTATTTTTATAGGAAATTTTTCAAAAATTTCCTATTTTTATAGGAAATTTTTCAAAAATTTCCTATTTTTATAGGAAATTTTTCAAAAATTTCCTATTTTTATAGGAAATTTTTCAAAAATTTCCTATTTTTATAGGAAATTTTTCAAAAATTTCCTATTTTTATAGGAAATTTTTCAAAAATTTCCTATTTTTATAGGAAATTTTTCAAAAATTTCCTATTTTTATAGGAAATTTTTCAAAAATTTCCTATTTTTATAGGAAATTTTTCAAAAATTTCCTATTTTTATAGGAAATTTTTCAAAAATTTCCTATTTTTATAGGAAATTTTTCAAAAATTTCCTATTTTTATAGGAAATTTTTCAAAAATTTCCTATTTTTATAGGAAATTTTTCAAAAATTTCCTATTTTTATAGGAAATTTTTCAAAAATTTCCTATTTTTATAGGAAATTTTTCAAAAATTTCCTATTTTTATAGGAAATTTTTCAAAAATTTCCTATTTTTATAGGAAATTTTTCAAAAATTTCCTATTTTTATAGGAAATTTTTCAAAAATGTCCTATTTTTATAGGAAATTTTTCAAAAATTTCCTATTTTTATAGGAAATTTTTCAAAAATTTCCTATTTTTATAGGAAATTTTTCAAAAATTTCCTATTTTTATAGGAAATTTTTCAAAAATTTCCTATTTTTATAGGAAATTTTTCAAAAATTTCCTATTTTTATAGGAAATTTTTCAAAAATTTCCTATTTTTATAGGAAATTTTTCAAAAATTTCCTATTTTTATAGTAAATTTTTCAAAAATTTCCTATTTTTATAAAAAATTTTTCAAAAATTTCCTATTTTTATAAAAAATTTTTCAAAAATTTCCTATTTTTATAGGAAATTTTTCAAAGGAAATTTTTCATAGGAAATTTTTCAAAAATTTCCTATTTTTATAGGAAATTTTTCAAAGGAAATTTTTCATAGGAAATTTTTCAAAAATTTCCTATTTTTATAGGAAATTTTTCAAAAATTTCCTATTTTTATAGAAAATTTTTCAAAAATTTCCTATTTTTATAGGAAATTTTTCAAAAATTTCCTATTTTTATAGGAAATTTTTCAAAAATTTCCTATTTTTATAGGAAATTTTTCAAAAATTTCCTATTTTTATAGGAAATTTTTCAAAAATTTCCTATTTTTATAGGAAATTTTTCAAAAATTTCCTATTTTTATAGGAAATTTTTCAAAAATTTCCTATTTTTATAGGAAATTTTTCAAAAATTTCCTATTTTTATAGGAAATTTTTCAAAATTTTCCTATTTTTATAGGAAATTTTTCAAAAATTTCCTATTTTTATAGGAAATTTTTCAAAAATTTCCTATTTTTATAGGAAATTTTTCAAAAATTTCCTATTTTTATAGGAAATTTTTCAAAAATTTCCTATTTTTATAGGAAATTTTTCAAAAATTTCCTATTTTTATAGGAAATTTTTCAAAAATTTCCTATTTTTATAGGAAATTTTTCAAAAATTTCCTATTTTTATAGGAAATTTTTCAAAAATTTCCTATTTTTATAAGAAATTTTTCAAAAATTTCCTATTTTTATAGGAAATTTTTCAAAAATTTCCTATTTTTATAGGAAATTTTTCAAAAATTTCCTATTTTTATAGGAAATTTTTCAAAAATTTCCTATTTTTATAGGAAATTTTTCAAAAATTTCCTATTTTTATAGGAAATTTTTCAAAAATTTCCTATTTTTATAGGAAATTTTTCAAAAATTTCCTATTTTTATAGGAAATTTTTCAAAAATTTCCTATTTTTATAGGAAATTTTTCAAAAATTTCCTATTTTTATAGGAAATTTTTCAAAAATTTCCTATTTTTATA
Organism: Stomorhina lunata; assembly: GCA_933228675.1. Lineage (NCBI taxonomy): Eukaryota > Metazoa > Arthropoda > Insecta > Diptera > Rhiniidae > Stomorhina > Stomorhina lunata. The sequence goes on along the minus strand of OW121742.1, from coordinate 40,429,829 downwards.
GGAAATTTTTCAAAATTTTCCTATTTTTATAGGAAATTTTTCAAAAATTTCCTATTTTTATAGGAAATTTTTCAAAAGTTTCCTATTTTTATAGGAAATTTTTCAAAAATTTCCTATTTTTATAGGAAATTTTTCAAAAATTTCCTATTTTTATAGGAAATTTTTCAAAAATTTCCTATTTTTATAGGAAATTTTTCAAAAATTTCCTATTTTTATAGGAAATTTTTCAAAAATTTCCAATTTTTATAGGAAATTTTTCAAAATTTCCTATTTTTATAGGAAATTTTTCAAAAATTTCCTATTTTTATAGGAAATTTTTCAAAAATTTCCTATTTTTATAGGAAATTTTTCAAAAATTTCCTATTTTTATAGGAAATTTTTCAAAAATTTCCTATTTTTATAGGAAATTTTTCAAAAATTTCCTATTTTTATAGGAAATTTTTCAAAAATTTCCTATTTTTATAGGAAATTTTTCAAAAATTTCCTATTTTTATAGGAAATTTTTCAAAAATTTCCTATTTTTATAGGAAATTTTTCAAAAATTTCCTATTTTTATAGGAAATTTTTCAAAAATTTCCTATTTTTATAGAAAATTTTTCAAAAATTTCCTATTTTTATAGGAAATTTTTCAAAAATTTCCTATTTTTATAGGAAATTTTTCAAAAATTTCCTATTTTTATAGGAAATTTTTCAAAAATTTCCTATTTTTATAGGAAATTTTTGAAAAATTTCCTATTTTTATAGGAAATTTTTCAAAAATTTCCTATTTTTATAGGAAATTTTTCAAAAATTTCCTATTTTTATAGGAAATTTTTCAAAAATTTCCTATTTTTATAGGAAATTTTTCAAAAATTTCCTATTTTTATAGGAAATTTTTCAAAAATTTCCTATTTTTATAGGAAATTTTTCAAAAATTTCCTATTTTTATAGGAAATTTTTCAAAAATTTCCTATTTTTATAGGAAATTTTTCAAAAATTTCCTATTTTTATAGGAAATTTTTCAAAAATTTCCTATTTTTATAGGAAAGTTTTCAAAAATTTCCTATTTGTATAGGAAATTTTTCAAAAATTTCCTATTTTTATAGGAAATTTTTCAAAAATTTCCTATTTTTATAGGAAATTTTTCAAAAATTTCCTATTTTTATAGGAAAAATAGGAAATTTTTGAAAAATTTCCTATAAAAAAGGGAGATTTTTCAAAAATTTCCTATTTTTATAGAAAAATTCTCAAAAGTTTCCTATTTTTATAGGAAAATTTTCAAAAGTTTTTATTTTTATAACAAATTTTTCAAAATGTTCTTATTTTTATAGGAAATTTTTCAAAAATTTCTTATTTTTATAGGAAGTTTTTTTTTAGAAAATTTATATTCTCACACCGCCTTCCTTTAGTTCATGTATCTTATGATTTTTTTTGTAATTCATTGCATATTTCTTGGTCATTTAGCTTTAAAGGCCTTCGAATTTGTGGTTTACCATTGAAAATTATATGCAAATGCCCCAACTTCAAATTCTCTTAAGAGATTTAAAGTTACGCACAAGCACTTGTAAACGTCTAATCCAGGTTCATTTGCATTAGCTTCTGAATCAGCTTCTGGAGGCAATGTTTCTTTAACTGGAGATGGAGCTCATAGTAAAAAATGGTATCACTTGTAAAAATCTTTTTACTGTACGATGTGTAAAATTCACCGCATGAGCTGATTACCAAAAATGGTAGCATTTAGCGCTTTTAAACGTTTTCCTAAGCTCTCTGCGGCTTATCGTTGGGAGATTTGAAAGCAATTGTTTTGGCTACTGATGGCCTAAGTCTGCCAGAAATACTTTTTACCAAAATCTTTTGTATTTTTTTGTTTAGTTCATTTCTCTACTCAAATGCTTAGTTTAACCCCCGCCACACCTGAGTCGTAGTAGGGTAGCATTTTACTTTTAGAATTATTTTAGAACATTTGTTATTCTTAATTTATGCTTAATGTATCTAAAAAAAATTACACGAAAGCTAAAGTCCAGAAAATGCTAACAAACTTACAATTATAGAAGTCATAACATAAATGGTTATAAAAGGGTTAAAATTTAAGCGTAGGCACGAAAGACTTAGCCATTGAGTACGTCGATTTTTTGGCTTTTGCTTCAGCATGTCTTAGATAAAAGCGCGCGTTAAATGTTATTTTGTTTAATATTTAATTAAGTATTTAACATGCGTATCTTCTTTTTGTATTTGCCACGAAAAAGCCGCAATTTACCGCCTCATACCACCGTTCACTTCAACGCAATTGGCTGCTAATAGCCGGGCAGGCAGCTAAAATCGAAATCTATGGATGAAATATTTAATGTGCGTAAAATTGCAGAGTACTAAATACTATAAGACCTAGTACTTAGACTAGAGTGGCTAAATATTTCAAAATTGTGTGTTCGGTTGTTTTTGGTTGTTTAGCAAAGTCGTGGGAATTTTTGGATTCAAATAAATTTAGCATTTGAAGATTTTGCTTCAGAAATTTTTGAAAAATTTCCTTTAAAAATTTCCTATAAAAATAGGAAATTTTTGAAAAAATTTCCTATAAAAATAGGAAATTTTTGAAAAATTTCCTATAAAAATAGGAAATTTTTGAAAAATTTCCTATAAAAATAGGAAAGTTTTGAAAAATTTCCTATAAAAATAGGAAATTTTTGAAAAATTTCCTATAAAAATAGGAAATTTTTGAAAAATTTCCTATAAAAATGGGAAATTTTTGAAAAATTTCCTATAAAAATGGGAAATTTTTGAAAAATTTCCTATAAAAATAGGAAATTTTTGAAAAATTTCCTATAAAAATAGGAAATTTTTGAAAAATTTCCTATAAAAATAGGAAATTTTTGAAAAAATTCCTATAAAAATAGGAAATTTTTGAAAAATTTCCTATAAAACTAGGAAATTTTTGAAAAATTTCCTATAAAAATAGGAAATTTTTGAAAAATTTCCTATAAAAATAGGAAATTTTTGAAAAATTTCCTATAAAAATAGGAAATTTTTGAAAAATTTCCTATAAAAATAGGAAATTTTTGAAAAATTTCCTATAAAAATAGGAAATTTTTGAAAAATTTCCTATAAAAATAGGAAATTTTTGAAAAATTTCCTATAAAAATAGGAAATTTTTGAAAAATTTCCTATAAAAATAGGAAATTTTTGAAAAATTTCCTATAAAAATAGGAAATTTTTGAAAAATTTCCTATAAAAATAGGAAATTTTTGAAAAATTTCCTATAAAAATAGGAAATTTTTGAAAAATTTCCTATAAAAATAGGAAATTTTTGAAAAATTTCCTATAAATAGGAAAAATTTCCTATAAAAATTGGAAATTTTTGAAAAATTTCCTATAAAAATAGGAAATTTTTGAAAAATTTCCTATAAATAGGAAAAATTTCCTATAAAAATTGGAAATTTTTGAAAAATTTTCTATAAAAATAGGAAATTTTTGAAAAATTTCCTATAAAAATAAAAAAGTCAATTTTAAAATAACCATCACTTCGTCTACTACATTTCTAAGGCGTCAGAAGGAACCTCCAATTGGTTAATGCTTCTGTAGATTTTGGTAACTCTTCGTTGACCTCAACACGTCATCAACATATTCCAGAGTTATTCCACACTCTATTATTACTTTGCCACTCATTCGTTTCCAAGTCAATTTAATCAAATCTAATATTGATTTACTAAGATAAACAATTTAGATCATAGATTTTTTGCAACGATATGGAACGTAGCAAACAAAAAGAAGGCAGTTACCGAAAGGCGTTAAAAAGCTGTGAACATGAACATGATCTGAAGAGATGAGCAGCTTTCAGTTGCGACCAAGGTTGCGGAAGAATTTTCTCTGTTGCTGCTAAAGCCTTAAAAATAGTTGGCAAAAGAATGGAAGAAATCTACCTCCAGTTAATCTCACAGTTGGATATTAAAGATTTCGGCACTTCATTAATTTATATGCACAAAACGTTCCTTCCTAAACTGAACATGTACCCCCAGTAATAGCACAATTGCAGCATCAGCACAACATTGGAACAGCAGAGTCAACAATCAACGCAAAGCGAAGGCATGAGCATTTCTTCTATTGATGAGGCCTCAGATGTTGTTGAATGTCCAAGATGAAAATGCTTTTGCAACAAAAGAAAATTTCAAAGAAATATTCAAACATACAACAAAAAACACACACAAATTGCAACAAAATCTCCTCAGTCTTTATGGCATAAGAAATAAAATTTCTGAAAAAGTTTAGAAATAGAAATCAAACAAAAGAGTCAGACGTTTCTCTGAACATTTCAAACATCTCAGATAGAAACGCATTAGAATTAAATTTAGATTTTTTCTTGAAGATAACAATAAAATCCGCTTACAATCAAATACTACACCATTTCCCATTTTGAAAAATTTCCTGTAAAAATAAGAAATTTTTGAAAAATTTGCTATAAAAATAAGAATTTTTTGAAAAATTTCCTATAAAAAAAGAAATTTTTGAAATTTTTTCCAACAAAAAATAAGAAATTTTTGTAAAATTTCCTATAAAAATAAGAAATTTTTGAAAAATTTCCTATACAAATAGAAAATTTTTGAAAAATTTCCTATAAACAAAAAATAAATTTTTGAAAATTTTCCTAAAAAAAAAATTTGAAAATTTTCCTATAAAACTAAGAAATTTTTGAAAAATTTTCTATAAAACTAAGAAATTAAATAAAAATAGGAAATTTTTAAAAAATTTCCTATAAAAATAAGAAATTTTTGAAAAATTTCCTATAAAAATAAGAAATTTTTGAAAAATTTCCTATAAAAATAAGAAATTTTTGAAAAATTTCCTATAAAAATAAGAAATTTTTGAAAAATTTCCTATAAAAATAAGAAATTTTTGAAAAATTTCCTATAAAAATAAGAATTTTTTGAAAAATTTCCTATAAGAAAAGAAATTTTTGAAATTTTTTCCAACAAAAAATAATAAATTTTTGTAAAATTTCCTATAAAAATAAGAAATTTTTGTAAAATTTCCTATAATAATAAGAAATTTTTGAAAAATTTCCTATAAAAATAGGAAATTTTTGAAAAATTTCCTATAAAAAAAAAAGAAATTTTTGAAAATTTTCCTAAAAAAAAAAAATTCAAAATTTTCCTATAAAACTAAGAAATTTTTGAAAAATTTTCTATAAAACTAAGAAATTAAATAAAAATAGGAGATTTTTAAAAAATTTCCTATAAAAATAAGAAATTTTTGAAAAATTTCCTATAAAAATAAGAAATTTTTGTAACATTTCCTATAAAAATAAGAAATTTTTGAAAAATTTACTATAAAAATAAGAAATTTTTGAAAAATTTCCTACAAAAATAAGAAGTTTTTAATAAAATTTCCTACAAAAAAAAAAAGAATTTTTTTGAAAAATTTTCTATAAAAATAAGAAATAATTAAAAAATTTCCTATAAAAATAAGAAATTTTTGAAATATTTACTATAAAAATTAGAAATTTTTGAAAATTTCCTATTAAAATTATAAGTTTTTGAAAAATTTCCTATAAAAATACGAAAATTTTGAAAAATTTCCTATAAAAATAAGAAATATTTGAAAAATTTTCTATAAAAATAAGAAATTTTTGAAAAATTTCCTATTTTTATTTTTTTCTCACATGTGGCAACGACTTTTATAATTGTTTACAAAAAAAAAATTTCAAATATTTCGCATTTACTTCAAAATTTTTTTTTTTGTAAGAGAGAACGGTTATACCTTACAATTTTTTTGCCATGCAAGGCACTTTCATTATTACACTATGGGTTTGCACCATAGCTGTACATTTTGATTATTTTTGTATAAAATATTTAACAAAATTTAATTATTTTGTTATTTAGTTTACTTACAAGAAATATAATTAAGTTAGAGTTATTTAAGATTGTTTAAAATATAATAACAATTTGCATGTGGTTTTCTGGATTTATTATTTTAAGTTATTATTTAAAATCATTACGTTTCAAATACAAATTTTGAAATGAAATCAATATTTTTTTGTAAAAATTGAAATAATTTAAATTTGTATTCCTTTAAAAGAAATAAAATATTTCTTTATTTCATTCTATTGCTTGTAAATAAAATTAAAATTTCTTCAAAACACCCAAAATTTTTTTATTTAAGAAAATTGAGCTTGAATAAATTTATTCACAACAAAATTTTTTGAATAATTTTAATTCAAACTTATTTTTTTGATTATTTCAAAATTTTCTGTGAACAGTAAAAATAAAATATTTGGAGAATTTATTTCAAACAAGATTTTTTGACTATTGAAAATCGTCTACAGTTTTTTTATAATAAAAAAAAGACTAAAAAATTAGTGAAGACAATGGTTTTTAGTGTGATGATTATAATCATAATAATGTAAACGATCTAGCGTTTGAAGTGGGTAAAGAAGATCGGACATAAATTTTAATTTACAAATATTTTAATCTTAGCGATTTAAGTATAGAAATAATTTTATCCTTCCATCCTTCCCTTTACCCATGGTGACGGGTGGAAAGGGTATATTGGGTTTGAGCTGCATTTCTAACGCAATAAAATATTAGTCTTGCATCCATCTTTAAGTATATTAATCAACTCAGAATCACATTCTAAGTGAATTTAACGATGTTCGCCCGGCCTGCTGACGACCAACAAAATACATTTTTTTTCGATATTAAGTTAAGATATCCATTATATAATTTTGAATAGAGAGTGTATCTTTAGTATTGCATTTTAAGGTGCCAACCTTTGTGGTCTTAGGTATGAGCCTTAATTTTGATACAATTAAAATTAAGGTTCGTCGCTGATCACAGTTATCTGATAAAACAAGTAAAAACAACAAGTGCCGGTCAAGACCGACCATACGATACTTTACACTAAGGTGAAATAAGATACAAGTAAACAAATTTGTATGAACTTTTTATATATTTTTTATTGCGCAATTGGTCAACAGGTCGATCACCGATTGCAACGAAATTTGGTGCAATGATTTTTATTTGTATAATAAATATTTCTTCGAAATTAAATACAAAATACACAAATTTGTTGTCAAAATTTCTATTCCGGGATTTCAGACCAATGTGAGTTCTCCGAAATAATAGATCGATTTTAGCCAATTTCATAAAATTTTTTTGCGACCTATATTTTGATTGCGAAAATTACGGAAGATCCCAATACTTTTTGGACAAAATCGTAATGTATTCCTTAATGTGAAATTAAAAAAAAAACTACTTCATTTTGATACCCTTTACTACTAAGGTTGAATTTGGATCAAAAGCTTTACAGATTTTTCTTAAAGCTTAAATACATACATATCACCCACCTAGCAGGAGTGTTAAATCGACTCGAGATGGTAAAAAATATAAAAATAAGCCCAGATATGTATCTTTGAATTTATTAAAATTTGTAAAATTATTGGTCCATATCATATAACCATAGATGTGACTATAGAATTATATTACTAATAGGATTATCTTACTCGCTTATACATAAGTTTGTAATGCATAGAAATATGAGTACATTGTAATCACGATATATTGACTAAAGTTAGCATAGATCTTTGTTCTGGAACTAGGATTATTTATCGGATATAAGATATATCGGAAAATTTAACACAACACCATGGTTTAACGAAATCAAGTTTTATACTAATGTATACTTATAAAAAAGTATCTTAGGATGTAGAACGTCGTTTTTTAATACGGAAACCAATTTTCGCTTGTATGAATTTTTGCTTTACGCTCATGTGTATTGAGAGTAGTTTAGTTTTTGTTATTATTATTTTTTGTTTTATTTTTCAAATCTCAAAACAAATAAATTTATTTACTTTAAATGTTTGAAGATTCAAAAAATTCTATAATATTGTTTGAAATAAATTTTATTCTTAATTTTTTGGTTTGAATAAAATCAATCAAGACAAAAAGTTTGAAATAAATAAAAAATTTTAATATTTTAGAAATTTTGTTTGAAATAAAATTGTTGGAAAAATATGAAACTTTTCAATATTTGAATAAAAAAATATTGAATATTATTCTTGCTAGTATTATTCAAATATATTAAATTTTGATATTTTTGTTTAGAATGAAGAATATTGGATTCAAAAATTTTCAAATAATTTTCTGAAAAATTTATTTATATTAAGAATAATAATTTATACTTTAATTTAATTTCTTTTAGAAGGAATAAATCAAGCAAATAATTTAATTTAAAATTCATGAAATAGACTAACAATTATTCATATTAAGTAACAAATAATTGAAATAATTCAAAAAGTAGTTTTATTTTTTATTTTAATCACACTATACAGCTATGGTTTGCACAAGGCGAATTCATTACAGGTGGTGGCAAGAATACAACAAATACAACATGACAAAATGAAACCCCATGTTGTTTTTGTAGGTTTGCTTACATTTTGTCAAATTTTTGTTCGTTAAATTTCCAGGCGAATTCATCAGCTGGACTCTTGATATCACTTTCATTATTACACTATGTTTGAGAATAATGTTTTTTCGCCATTAAGAAAATAAATAAAATTTTTTCAAAGAAAAACAAGTTGATGCCAAACATTATTTAAAAACTCTTACAATCATTAGAGATGATGAAGTGTTAAGTTTGTCTTCTGTAAAATCTTTGAAAATCTTTCCACTATTCGCCATGAGGACCTCATTTTTTATAAGAAATTTTTCAAAAGTTTCTAATTATTCTATTGGAAATTTTTCAAACAATTTATTTTTTTTTTTTTCTTGACCTAATTTATTCACCGAAATTTTTTAAAATAACAGTTTTATAGTTGTTCAGCGGTTGATTTACTATTATATGAAATAGTTGTCACTTTTTAAAGCGACATCTAACGTAAAACAATCGAAATAGAATTTTCTAGCTATAGGTTCTACACGAGAATTATGATTGAAAATTGTTATGATAATCAAAAAAATTTAATAAAACAAAAAATATATTAAGAAAAATATTTCCAAATTTCCTTTAAAAATAAGAAATTTTTGAAAATGTTCTTACAAAAATAAGAAATTTTTGAAAATGTTTTTATAAAATAAGTACTTTTTGAAAAATTTCCTATAAAAATAAAAAATTTTTAAAAATTTCCTTTAAAAATAAGAAATTAAAAAAAAAATTCGTTTATAAATAAGAAATTTTTTGAAAATTTTCTTTAAAAATAAGAAATTTTTGGAAAATTTCCCTTAAAAAAATAAGAAATTTTTGAATTTATTTCCTGTAAAAATAAGAAAGTTTTAAAAAATTTCCTATAAAAATAGGACAATTTTGGAAAATTTCCTGTAAAAATTAGAAATTTTTAAAAAATTTCCTATAAAAATAGGACATTTTTGAAAAATTTCCTATTAAAATGGGAAATTTTTGAAAAATTTCTTATAGAAACAGGAAATTTTGAAAAATTTCTTATAAAAAAAGGAAATTTTTTAAAAATTTCCTATAAAAATAGGAATTTTTTAAAAACTTTCTTATAAAAATAGGAAATTTTTGAAAAATTTCCTATAAAAATACTCGTAAAAATTTTTTGAAAATTTTCCTATAAATATAGTTAATTTTTGAAAATTTTTCGATAAAAATAGTAAATTTTTGAAAAGTTTAAAGTTTAAGTACAAGAAGTTTTTGAAAAATTCCTGTAAAATTAGGCATTTTTTGCAAAATTTCCTATGGAAAAAGAAAATTTTTTGAAAAATTTCTTTAAAACAAGTAATTTTTTTAATTTTTGATAGAAATACTTAATTTTTTAAAAAATTATTTTAAAGATAATCATAAGTAAGAAATTTTTGAAAAATTTCCTATAAAATTAGGAAATTTTTGAAAAAATTCCTATAAGAATAGGAAGTTTTTGAAAAATTTCCTATAAAAATAAGAATTTTTTGAAAAATTTCCTATAAAAATAAGAAATTTTTAAAATTTTTTTATAAAAATTAGAAATTTTTAAAAATTTTCCTATAAAATAAGAAATTTTTGAAATTTTTTTTTTTTAATAATTTTTGAAGAATTTTTTATAAAAATAATAAATTTTTGAAAAATTTCCTATAAAAATAAGAAATTTTTGAAAATTTCCTATAAAAATAAGAAATTTTTAAAAATTTCCTATCAAAATAAGAAAATTCTGAAAAATTTCCTATAAAAACTAAGAAATTTTTGAAAAATTTTCTATAAAATATAAGAATTTTTTGAAAAATTTCCTATAAAAATAAGAAATTTTTGAAAAATTTCCTATAAAAATAAGAAATTTTTGAAAAATTTCCTATAAAAATAAGAAATTTTTTTTAAATTTTCTATAAATTAGAAATTTTTAAAAATTTTCCTATAAAATAAGAAATTTTTGAAAATTTTTTTTTTAAATAATTTTTGAAGAATTTTTTATAAAAATAATAAATTTTTTAAAGTTTTCCTATAAAAATAAGAAATTTTTGAAAAATTTTCTATTTTTATAAGAAAGTTTTTAAAAAATTTCTTATTTTTATAGGAAATTTTTCAAAAATTTTTGAAAAATAAGAAATTTTTGAAAAATTTCTATAAAAATAAGAAATTTTTGAAAAATTTTCCTATAAAAATAAGAAATTTTTGAAAAATTTCCTATTAAAATAAGAAATTTTTGAAAAATTTCCTATAAAAATAAGAAATTTTTTTAAAATTTTCTATAAAATAATACATTTTTGAAAAAATCTTATAAAAGAGAATATTTTCGAAAAATTTCTTTTAAAAATCAGAAATTTTTGAAAAATTTTGTTTAAAAGTAAGAATTTTTCGAATAAATTTCTATAAAAATCAGAGTTTTATTTTGTGGAGTAGTGTAATTTTCGATAAAGGTAAGAATAATATGAAAATGTGTGTTCATAATTTCATCCATGACTTAATAATTCTAAAGGTTGTTCCATTCTCTCTTTTTGTCGCCATGATAACTTTCTGACGTTTGTTAGGATAGTAAAAGTTTGTGCTACCATATTTTTGCCGACAATCCCACTTTTCTAATATTTTGTGATGACAAAATTTATGTAAATTTATGCATAAAAAACTTACGAATATTTACGAAAAACCTTCAATAAATAATCATACAATTTGTTCCAACTATATTTCTTTAATATTGAATGTCTTCATTATATGCTTAACTTCAAAATTACACATTTTTGATAACTAATCCCAATGTATTGCGTACCCGTTTTCTTAATGTGGCAACATTTTTCTTTCAATTGTTTTCAAATATGAAACTTCAAAAACCCAATATACTTCAAAATAATTTTGAAGAGAGAGAATGAAACTTCCTTGTTATTATTATTTCATGATTTCATCATAGTTCTTTTGCCACAATACTCTTGTACTATGGTAAGTACTTTACTTTTTGAATAACTTTATTAAAATGTGTTTTTTTTTAATTAAATATGGGTTATTTGCTTAAACAATCAATATATTGCCCAAATAAGAATATTTGCAATGAATTGTTTTGTTATTAACGTACACAATTTCACTGCGACAACTGAAAACATAAATATTGTGTTTCCGTGTGGACCACTGGTATCAATCGTGAAGACCTAGTATTAAACAAAGAGCAGCAACTGATAAAAGAAGAAGACGAGTGTAAAGGAGAAAAGTGAAAATTTTTGCACTTTTTCACAAGAATTTCATTGAGTTTTCGGTGCTGCCGGTAGAGCAGTTAAAAAATTATTAAAATTTTTTTTCATTTCAAAAATGCAATAAAGAAAAATTGTAGAGCGATTTTTAAATAAAATACAAAGAAAAAAGTGTGTTCCAAGCTGAGAAATAAATGAAAAAAAATTGACTACAAAGAAAATTAAAACAACGTGGTTGTAATAAAAAATAAAGGAAAAAAGTACGAACGAATAAGAAGAAAAACTTGTGAACATCAAGAAAAAAAATTATGCAAAAAAAAAGTGGACAACCAAAGGAATTTTTGGGAGACTTTATATTAAAATTGTTTAAAAGATAAGAGTGATTCGAGAAAAATTAAAAGAATTTTTTAAAGAAAAATTGTCTAGAATTTAAAGCCGAAAGTTCACAGATCAATATTTCATCAAGGGAAAATCTGTACAAAAAAAGTGTAATAATAAAGACAGCTGTTCAAAAAGTTACCAGAAAAAAAGTATAAAGCTAATAAATTAAAAGAAAGAAAACGAGAAGAAACCATTTTTCTTGGTATTAAACAATTCCTTTTATCTTCTTGCTTCAAGATTTTTTTGGGGCAATTTTGTCTGGTCAGAAAGAAAGAAGAAAAAAAAAAAGAGTTAAAAAAATAACAACAAAATAAAAACAAGTAAGAAAGTGATATAGTCGGTCAAGCCCGACCTTATGATACCCTTCACCACTAAGGTCAAAGGTGTTCTTTTTTATATATAAAGACATATATTTCTTAAATTTTGTCATCATACAAACATTTTCCCAAAACTTATAGGTATATTAAAGCTTTTTCCGTTATTTAGATCTATATGTGAGCTAGGGTCAAATTTAGACCGATTACATCGAAATTTGGCAAATTGATTACAGTTTTCACAAATTATGTATTCAACAAATAAACTCAAAATTCTCATTATCTTCAGATTTACGATCGTTTTAATGATTTTTGTCTCATTTAGTGCGTTTTGACAGAAGAGTTTGTATGGGAGCTATGGTCAAATGTGGACCGATCTCAAAGAAATTTGATGAAGTGATTTTGGTTTACATAATTAGTATCTGGTTTAAATTTCATAAAAAAAATATTAATATTTGTGGCCGAAACATCAATATCACAAATAGTGGACCGATTTTGACGAATTTCAGTAGCCATGGTCCCACTATCAAGAAAAATTATCTGTGCCAAATTTCATCAAATTATCATTAGAATGATAATGGACGGACGGACTGACATCTCTAAATCGACTCAGAAAGGGATTCTAAGCCTATTGGTATGCTAAAAGGTGGGTCTAAGACAAATATTTCTATTCGTTACATACATACATCAGCACCATCTTTTAATACCCTTTCCACCTATGGTGGGGAAGGGTACAACAAGTAAGAAAGTGCTATAGTCGGTTAAGCCCGCCTTATGATACCCTTCACCACTAAGGTCAAAGGTGTTTTTTTTCGTGTATAAAGACAAATATTTGCTTAATTTTTTTTATCATACAAACATTTTCTCAAAACTTATATATTTAAACTGTTTCCGTCATTTAGACTTATATGAGAGCTAGAGTCAAATGTGGACCGATTATATCGAAATTTGGCAAATTGATTACAGTTTCCACAAAATTCTCATTATCTTCTGATTTACGAGCGTTTTAGTGATTTTTGTCTCATTTAGTGCTTTTCCACAGAAGAATTTGTATGGGAGCTATTGTCAAATCTCAAAGAAATTTGATGAAGTGATTTTGGTTTACATAATTAGTATATGGTTTAAAGTGCATAAAAAAATATTAATATTTGTGGACAAAATATCAATTTCGGGAAGAGAGACCTATGGGAGATACTATAAATAATGGACAGAGTTTGACGAATTTCAAAAGCCATGATCCAACTATCAAAAAATGATCTGTGCCAAATTCATCAAATTATCTTTAGAATTGCGACCTGTACTTTGATTACGTGTTTTACATGGGGGTAAACTAGGTTTGCCAGTCAGGCTGGATTCGACTGGATTGTCCAGCTTTTTTATTGCTTGTCCAGTGTCAAGCTGAAATTCAATTTGTCCAGCTGAAAGGTGAAGAAGAATTTCAAAGCAATGACTACTGCAGAAGCTGTCAAAACGTGGAGGAGGAAGAAACCATCACTCATTTCCTCTGCCACTGCCCAGCCCTTGCTGATATTAGGACACTCCATCTGGGATACCCTTTTTTGCATGATTTATCAGAGATCTCGAACACAAACTTTCCTAAAATAAGCTTTTTTATTTGTGCTACTGGATAGCTCTAGTCTGAGCCTCTATTTTATTGGTAGTTTAGAAATTTTCTTTTCTTTCCTATGCAGGAATTACAAAGGGACCTCCATTTGAACCCAAGTGACGCAGACCATAAAAACTGCATCCTGCCTAACCTAAGGTGAAGAATTGATATTTTTAAAGAAAAACTATTTTTATGAAAAAAATCGCAATAAAAACTTTTGCAATAGGGTTTTTTTTATTTTTTACTTAAGTGATTTATGCGTTGATTAATTTATTGCTTGATCAATGTCCCTCTACCAAATTCCCCCATTGTACTTACTTTACTTAAATGGCCTATATCAAAAACCTGTTAAGGTCAAAGGCCGAGAATATTTTAAAATTCCATGTGCTTCAATCATGTGCGCATGTTCTCCAACTCGTAGGTCAAACTTTAAAAGATTTTCCTTTACTTCCATCGAATTTTCGGACGTCCTCTCTTACGAGTTTATTCGGGATCGTTTTCGAATACTTTTGTTGCTGGAGAATTTTCATACATTAGCACTACATGTCCCAGCCAACGCAGCCGATGCTGTTTGATGCGCTATACTATGCCGATGTCAACGTATATTCATTCAATATCGATGTTCATTTTTGATGCAAACTGGTCCAAAGATTTTTGCTAACAGCTTCGCAACATACTGCGCAACCATATGTTAAAACAGCCCTTACAATAGTTGCGTAAATCTAATAAACAACTATTGGCAGAAGTTGTAAGCGTTTGGCCCTTTTTTATCCTTTCTAGCTTTTTTCTCTTCCAACATAACTTACTGTTGGAAATTACAAGATAATCCCTTAAAGAATCAGAACATTAGGGAATCCTACAGGCTTAGAGATGAGTGCAGTGTATTTCAGGCAGAAATCTTTGCCATCCTGAAAGCCACTGAACTTATCTCCTGTAGACAGCGAGGAGACAATCTACGTTGATAGTCGGGCTACTCTAAAAGCCCTGGAAGGATGTAGTATCACCTCAAAACTAGTCAAGTCATGTAGATTAGCTGTCATCAGCTTGGCTGATACATATAGGGTAATACTTTACTTGGTTCCTGGTCATTGCGACATCGAAGGCAACGAAACTGCTGACGAAATCTATATGTCACCTTTTTATGGGCATTAAGTCTTGGATCGGTGAGGAAACAGCTAAGAACTGGCATAACTTGGACACTTGCACACGGACCTTATGGAAATGCATAGGTTCTCAAACTGGACACTGAGCCCTGAATTTCAGACGTAGTAGATGGAATGGAGCAATTCAGGACATTTGCAGACTATGCTTAGACACGGACTCGTCCGAAACGGTCGAACACATCCACTGTCCTATGCTCCAAAACCAGAGACTTAAATTTCTAGGTAATAGATTCCATGAGGAACTGGGTGACATACAGATGGCTTAGTTAGACGGGTCTCTTTCCCAAGAGTAGCGTTTTTGGACAACACTTCTCTTCTCGACGACTCCCTTTCCCTATCTGTAACACTTTCTAGAAACTTCTCCCTTCACTCTTCTCTCTTCCCGCTATGGTTATTTACTTTCAGAAAGGATCACAATGAACCCGAAGGTCTCCGAGTGAAGTGCCACTTTCCTGGCATTACCTTTTCAACCTAACCTAACCTAAGATAATCCCTAGAAATTTGGCTTCATAGGACAGTCTAAACTCTACATCATTAGGCACGGCAAGTTTGAAGCTTTCAACCTTATACCTTCTGGTGAAGAGGACTAACTCCGTCTTGTAGGAATTTATCCCTAGTCCTTTATTACTGGCCCAGGAGGAAAGTCCTACTAAAACCGATTCCATAATATCGCTTATTGTATCTGGGGATTTGCCTGATACGAGCAATACTATGTCATCGGCGAAGACTACGACCTTTCTTCCCAGCAGTGGTCAAGTCTTCTAAGGATAACATTGGTTTACATAACGTTACTTTAATATAGAAAAGCCCTAACTAATAATTTTCTTACTCTACAGGAGAGGGGGAACAAACCTAAACCAAATCTTAAATTTTGAAGATACTGAAAATTTTTAAACGCAGTTTTTTACTAAATTCTCTTAAGAATTTAATGCTATAATAACTTTTTTAAAAATTAAAAGATTTTTATAAAATTATATTAGATAAAGCTTTAAAAAGCGACTTGAATGAAAAACGACTTAGGGCCTTTCTAACGATAAGCAGTATCTCTTTTAAATTTAATGAAAAAATATTGATATTTCGGAAGTGAAACCTATGGCCGGTACCATAAATAATGGACCGACGAATTGACGAATTTCAATAGACATGGTCCCATTATGAAATTATCTTTAGAATTGCGAACTGTACTTTGATTACAAGGTTCACATTGGGGTCCCGTCAGCCGACTAGACGGATGGACTGACATTGTTAAATCGACTAAGTCTATTGGTACACTTTAAGTTAGGTCTAAGACCAATATTTCTATGCGTTACTTACAGCAGCACAAACTTATAATACCCTTTACGTCTATGGTGGTGAAGGGTATAAAAAGTTTTTGAAAATTTAAAAAAGAACAACAAATTCAGTTAAAGAAAAGTGCAGAAAAGCAAACAAAAGAGGAGAAGGAGATAAAATTGCAAAGAAATTTGAAAAGAAAAAAAAAATAAAAACAAAAAAAAAAAAAAAAAACGACGACGAAATAAACAACAAAACAATTATAGCAACAATTACATCAACTGACCCAACAAATATTAACAACTACAACTACAAAAATAACAAGAACAAAAACCACAACAACAATAACAACAAAATGCTTAATTTGCTAAGTTAATTTTATTTTTTCTACGCTTTAAAATCATCATTTAAATATTTTCGTTTCTTTTTGTTATTAACTTATTTTGGGTAATTTAATAAAATTTGTAGTTTTTAAAAGAATTTTATTTTATTCAAAAACAACAACAACAGCAACAAAATTTAAGCAAATTCAAGAACCTTTTTCCTATTACTCCCTTTTATAATACCACCCCCTTTCAGGGCTGCCAGAAAATTTTCTTGAAAAATCGGCATATTTTTGCAAACAAATCGGCATTATCGGCATAAATTTTCAGAAATCAGAGCCGCCTATTAAAAAAATGTTCATGAAAAATTTTTCTATAGAACAAATTTCATTTTGAAAATTTTACTGTAGGAAAAAAATCATATTGAAAATTTCTCTATAAAAAAATTGTATTTCAAATTTTTTTATACAAAAAAATTTTATATTTAAAAGTTCTTCTATACAAAAAATCTTGTTGAAAACTTTTCTATACAAAAAAATTTTATGTGCAAAATTTTTCTATACAAAAAATATTGGAAAATATCACTACAGAAAAAATTAAAAATTTTTCTAAAGAAAAAAGTTTAAATAAAATTCAAAAATAATTTTAAATAGAAAAGTTTCTCATAGAAAAAATTTATATTGAAAATTTTTTTGTAGAAAAGAATTTTTTCATTAAAAATTTTTATTTCGTTTTCAAATTTTTACTCTGTAAGTTCCAATATATCAGAATTATTGAAAACTTATATCATTGAAAATTAATAATATTGAAAATTTTTCTATAGAAAACAATTTTTCATTCAAAATTTTCATTTCGTTTTCAAATTTTTACTCTGTAAATTCGAAATATATCTGAATTATTGAAAACTTATATCAGTTTTAAACCACTGATTTGTCACTTGAAGTCAATATTGAAGTCAAGTTTATTTTCGATATAATCTCAAAAGTCGCCAACAACTTCATATCGGCACTTTAGTATATTTCAGACCAAAAATCGCCAAAGTGCCGATAAAGAGCCGGCAAATCTGGCAGGCCTACCCCCAATCTCTTACTAGCGCCTCTCTTTTTCTTCACTAGAGAAGGAAATTTACCACAATAACAAATTCAGTTTCAAAACAAAAGCAACAGAAAAAAAACATTTAAATAAAAGAAATACCCCCCCCCCCCTGGCTCTTACACTCCCGGGCTCTATATCTGGATTTATCATCAAGTGTTTAACTCTGACATACAAATATCTAGAGAATGTCTGATGGTCTGTTTGTCTGCGATTGACTGAATTATTTCAAAAAATTATTTTCTTAATTAATTCTTTAATTTTTATTAAAATTTTCAATTTTTATTAAAAATTTCAATTTTTAATAAAATTTTTGGAACTTTATTAAAATTTTTAAATTTTTAAAATTTGCTTTTTTATTGATACCTTCTTTTTATTTTTTACCAAAAAATTTAAGTATTTTTTTTATATAAATTTATTTTATAATTTATTTTATAGTTTATTTTATATATTTTTTTTAAATTCAAAGCCACTATTTCAAAACTCAATTTAAATAAATAATACAATATTAATAAAAAAAAAAAAATCATCACTTTTGCAACATTAACAATAAAAAAATTTAAATAAAATTTAAATTTAAATCTTAAAAAAAACAAGCAAAAAAATATTAACGCCCGCCGTTCTAGAAGTCCTTATTTTTCAAATCAATTTTAAACTTAAAGCTAAAAATTTATTTATTAAGCCACAACAACAAAAACAACTTTAGCTAAATTAGCAGCCAAAGAAAAATTAAATTTTTCTTTAAGAATTCTTAAACAACATAAATCTAAAAACTTTTGTAGCAGCAGATCCTGTTTAAGGACATCTCTCTTAACTCTCACCAAAAAGAGGATTAAACAAATTAATAAGGTAATTTAACAACTATAAAAATTGTAACATCAATTATATTATATTTGTAACATCAATTAATTATATTGCCGTTCTCAACTCAACTCAGTTTGGTCGTCTGCCAATCGGACCAACTTTCACTCAACCAATTTATTTTTTGATATTGCTTAACTCAACGTTTTTTTAGTTCCGCAATATCAAAATAATAATTTGGTTGAGTGAAAGTTGGATCGACTGGCAGACGACCAAACTGAGTTGGGAACGGCAATAGGGACAAAAAAAAAATGAAAATGTTAATTCTTTCTTTCACAAAAGTTTTTAAAAATACTCGGAAATATATTAGATGTTAACAAAGTTCATGAAAATCTTTTTGCACGAAAAAATCTCTTGAGTATCGTGAATTTACACCTGCCTTTTAGAAGTGGCCTTTAATAATATTAAACCAGAGTACAAAATATCGGCAATGGAAGACTAAGGAGTTAAATAATTCAATCATCTCCTTCTTAGGGAAGCTATTTACCTCGAATATGGGCACTAACAGAGTTTTCAAGTTGGCATATCAAGGCTGTGTCAGCCTCGGGAGGAGAAGTGCCTCAGGTGTCTTAAGAACCCATCAAAAGATGGGTTGTTGGGAATGGCCGCAAGCCATTCATTGAGTTTAAAGACAAGCAGTCAAAACCCCGTAGTGTTAAACACGGAGTACCACAGGTTGAGGTTTTCTCCCCGATCCTAATTTCTACCTGTCTAAATTCCGGGGGCCACCCAAAGGAGTGGAATTAATACTTAAGCCTATGACTGACGAGCTATGATAAAATCTATATCTACGAGACGTAAACAAATTTTTCACTGCTAGAAATCTATAGGACGATGGAAGTATCGCTGGAACTAAATGTCTTAGTCGACGATGTAAGAATATCGACAAAAACCCGCCCCAAAATATCATCAGCACATTCCACCGCAACTTACGATAAATTACGCGGTAGGAATAAGGTCCTCAAGTCGCTAGGAGGCAGCACTTGCAGAAAAGATAAAGAAACCCTACTTGCGACATATAAAGCAAATAGGTCGGTCCGTAGTAAAGGCAGTGGAAAAACTCCAGAGTTGCCGAAATGCAGCCCTCAGAACAATAACAGGCTGCCTAAAAATGTCCTTAGAAAGCCATCTACATACATGAGGAGACAAAGGTCCTACCACTTAAGGGACATAGCCAAATGCTAACTAGGCAATTTCTTCTGGGATGCCATAGGAGTAATCATAAGAACCACCATCTAACGGAATTAGAACGCTCTCCACGACCTGTTAGGAAGGACCTTCGTTGATATGAGAATGATATTAGACAGTATATCAGCCAGCCAATCAATATCACCTTATACAAAGCAGCTCTGGAAGACATTCACAAAAGCATGATAACATCAACATTAGCTGGTTACCAATTGTGTGTAAATGGCTCAACTGAGATCGGGATGGAGCAATAGATTAAATATCAGGGTCCTCATGATACCCCCACATTTAAAACTGTACCGCCTACTTCACTTAGTCCTGAGGATTTGTGGACTCATTCAGTAGAAGTACCACAATTTCTTGGCCTTGATCTCCAAACAGATCCCCCATAAAAACAAAATTATAAAATTGTAAATGTTAGAGCTATTACAACAACAACAACCAATTGAATGTTGAACTTGGAGGCCGTCCCCCACCTATTGCAGAGGAAGAGTGAAGTCTGCCAAGAACTACTAGGGTATTACTGGCGCAACTAATATCAGAATATTTTAGTCGACTTAATTCGTACTGGTCCAAAATAAATCCTACACAACACAACATCTGCCCAGCTTGTGGACAAAGTCCACACAATACCCAACACCACTTCCAATGCACAGCAAACCCGACCCTCCTTAACTCCCTATGGACTAGCCCTATTGATGTGGGCCGTCATTTGGGACTGTATTTAGAGTAGTCACCTGATTTCGGAGAACATTAATGACATATTTTCATATTTTGATTGCAGGTCAAGTTGTTACTACAACAACAACTCCACAAGGAGGAGTTCTATCTCTTATTGTCATTAAAAAAACTGATCATGGAACTTGATTTCATGGGATTTTACACTGTCGCGTATTCGGATGATGTTGCAGTAGCGGTCTCAGTTGAATTTCTAAATACCCTTTCTCAGCGCATTGAAAAATGGAGCGTTTATAATAGCCTGGGTGTAAATCCAACAAAAATGGAACTTGGAATATTCTCTAGGAAATAGAAAATACCAACATTTACTCTTCCAATTTTAGGTCGAATAAAACTTGTGATCCCTGATCATTTCAAATATATCGGTTAATTCTGGACCTTCTTAACCCTCAATCAAGGGTGTCTAAAGCATCAACTGAACTCTAATAATATAAAAGAGTCCTAGGCAATGCTTCTGGCTTAAACCCTACAAATACCGTCTGGCTCTTCGAGATGGTCGTCAAGCCTATACTAATATATCGTGCACTTGTTTGGTGTCCTGCACTCAACAAAGCAAATTAACAAGGTTCTTTTGCTTAAATACTTATATCCTTTGCTCTTATGATTACCGGTGCCTATAGGACCACACTTTCCATGCAACTCCTTAAATGGCTCCTTGCCGAATTAATGGTTCAGCAAATAGCTCTTAATTCGCCATAGGTCATGCTAACATTCTGTTTTTAACAAAATCTTTACTGTGATCAGGGACCGAAAATAACTTATTTTTTAATTTTTGATTAAAAAAAGCAACCGCAAGGAAATGTCGGAGAGTAAAACCAAGAATACCATTTGGATAGTCTTGGACCAAATTTTCATAAAATGCGATGCTTTTTAAAAATCTGATTTTTATTTTTTAGAAAAAAATAACAGTTTTTGATTTTTATTTTTTTTGAGCAAAAATAACAGTTATTTTTGACTTTTATTATTTCGAGCATGAATAAAAGTTATTTTTGAATTTTATTTTTTCAAGCAAAAAAAAAAATAAATATTTTTGACTTTTATTATTTCGAGCATGAATAAAAGTTATTTTTTGACTTTTATTTTTTCGAGCAGAAATAAAAGTTATTTTTTTACACTTATTTTTTCGGGCAGAAATAAATGTTATTTTTGTGTTTCCAACCCCAATTATGATTGCAAAACTCAACTCCATTAATTTTTGAGCATATGCAAATTATTTTCACTGAAAAATTGTCTTTGTTTGAAAAAATTTTTCAATAAATTTATCATGAATTCAAACAAAAATAACTTTTATTTCTGCTCGAAAAAATAAAAGCCAAAAAAATAACTTATTTGTGCTCGAAAAAATAAAAATCAAAAATTACCGGAAGCTACTGGTCGACTCAAATCTAAATCTTATGTAATATATCCATTACAGGTACCGCAAAGGTACCAAAGGGACGCTGACTTAATCAACAGCACCTTCGTAACCTAACCTAAACATTCGACCTAACCTAAACACTCGATTTGTGAACTCATCCAGAGGGAGTAACAAATTGATTAAATTGTAAATCTTAGAACAACAAAAAACCAGCCTGAACTTCTTAACCCGCACTTACTCAACGCATGTCAGTGTCCTAAATTTCATAAAAATCGGTTCATATTCTATATTCTATATTTTTGTTGGCTTTAAATGACCATGAAACTTTCTTAGTTGTTTAATGAAAATTAGCTTTTAATGTCTTTTAATTTATTTTTATCACTTAATTAGATTTCAATTACATTCCAAATCATATAAGTATTTCCTAAGCTAAATTATAAAATTATTAAATAATCGAATTTGTTTGTTAATGCCGGCACGTATTGATAAAAAAAAAATATTTTGC
Organism: Stomorhina lunata; assembly: GCA_933228675.1. Lineage (NCBI taxonomy): Eukaryota > Metazoa > Arthropoda > Insecta > Diptera > Rhiniidae > Stomorhina > Stomorhina lunata. The sequence continues at coordinate 40,407,459 of OW121742.1, read as the reverse complement.
CTGATTTAAATATAAATAAACAAATAAATAATAATAAATTGAAATTAAAATATTTGTTTTTTTTTAATTCATAATGGGCATTTAAAGTAATTTAATAATTAAGTAACGAGACAGAGAATATGTTGCGTTCTATTGTGACGACGCACAGTGGTTTACAGACGTTTTTTTAGGAAATAGTTCTGTATTAGTTGGAACGACTGAAGATATTTGAATGATTTGGCACGGTGGTAGTCAAGGAGCATTCGAGTTGATTCTCAAAAACGCTGGTCCATGAGAGGTCGGAAGAGTGATTGATGGACCTTTATAGTTGGTCACCTCGGGTGTTCGACTTTTTTAAGAATTCGCCAAAAATCCATTTATGAGTGGATTGAAAAGAAATTTTAAATTTAAGATGTCCTAGAGAAGATCTAAAATATGGTTACATGTGTAGGTTATCTCCTTTGGCTTTCGAGATATTTGGGTAAAAAGGAATTTTTCGGTTGATTTTTGAAGCTTTTTTTGATCTGGTAGACGCATCTGAGGACCAACATTTTTTAAGAATATTCCTATTCTTTCGCTTAAAAGTTAAACATATTTAAAGTTGAAGCATAAAAAAAATATCGCTATTTTTTGAGTTTGTCCCTAAAAGATAGCTACTTTTTTCACTAATTTAACGAAAAAATTTTCTATAGAAAATTTTTCGTTTAACGAAAAAATTTTCTATAGAAAATTTTTCGTTAATTTTTCGAAAATTTTTTCGTTAAACGGAAAAAATTTTTCTATAGAAAATTTTTCGTTTAACAAAAATTTTTCTATAGAAAATTTTTCGTTTAACAAAAATTTTTCTATAGAAAATTTTTCGTTTAACAAAAATTTTTCTATAGAAAATTTTTCGTTTAACAAAAATTTTTCTATAGAAAATTTTTCGTTTAACAAAAATTTTTCGTTTAACAAAAATTTTTCGTTTAACAAAAATTTTTCTATAGAAAATTTTTCGTTTAACAAAAATTTTTCTATAGAAAATTTTTCTTTTAACAAAAATTTTTCTATAGAAAATTTTTCGTTTAACAAAAATTTTTCTATAGAAAATTTTTCGTTTAACAAAAATTTTTCTATAGAAAATTTTTCGTTTAACAAAAATTTTTCTATAGAAAATTTTTCGTTTAACAAAAATTTTTCTATAGAAAATTTTTCGTTTAAGAAAAAATGTTTCTATAGAAAATTTTTCGTTTAACAAAAATTTTTCTATAGAAAATTTTTCGTTTAACAAAAATTTTTCTATAGAAAATTTTTCGTTTAACAAAAATTTTTCTATAGAAAATTTTTCGTTTAACAAAAATTTTTCTATGGAAAATTTTTCGTTTAACAAAAATTTTTCTATAGAAAATTTTTCGTTTAACAAAAATTTTTCTATAGAAAATTTTTCGTTTAACAAAAATTTTTCTATAGAAAATTTTTCGTTAAACAAAAATTTTTCTATAGAAAATTTTTCGTTAAACAAAAATTTTTCTATAGAAAATTTTTCGTTAAACAAAAATTTTTCTATAGAAAATTTTTCGTTAAACAAAAATTTTTCTATAGAAAATTTTTCCTTAAACAAAAATTATTAACTCAGCAATTTCTAAACTACTAGACCGATTTTGATGAAATTTCAAACGTTAATAGAAGAGGTGTTAGGCACAGTGGGCTCTACAGTGGCCCAAAATTGCCCACCTTTGGGTCTGTATAACTTTCTCCAATTTGGTCCGATCTGAAAGATTTTTACATTTTCGAAAACTTCTTTAAAAAATTAAGTAACATGCTTACTGTACTACCTTATCTCTTATATTTTCAGAGATATTTGAAACAAAAAAATTGTAAAATAATTTTTCAACATTACTTCTCGCGACACCAGAAACTGAGAAATTACTAATCATGTAAATCTGAAAATAATCGTAATGTAATCATTACTTCACCTTTCAAAAAAAAAGTAATCAAATTTGTAATCATTACGATTACTAAGCATTACTTAACAGCTATGGTATAAATAAATAAAAATTGCTACTTAAACAAAATTTCAAATCAATGTTTTCACAAATTATTCAATATTTTCTGATAACAATGCGATTAGTAGCAATATTTAAATTTCAAATTAAACATTGGAAAGTACTTTAATGAGTACAAATTCAAAAGAAATCTAATATGTCTCACGTCAATACCATAAATAATGAAAGAACTTTGATTTTGAATTGTATTTGAAATTTTTATAAATGATGTATTATCATACTTTTGATACCATAATTTTCTTATTACTCATTATTACTCTGGAGGGTCTAAATTCCATTTTAAATGGTTTCTGGCTACTTTAAACAATATCTCCTCTTCTTTTGATTAAATTGTATTTTAACTGTTTTAAAATCTTCGTGTAGACATTAAAGAATTAATTATAAATACATTAAACTCACGTGATAATTATAAAAAGTTTTTTTTAATTAAACACAAAATCATTTAATCTTTGTTGTTGTTATATAAATAAAAACAAAAATAAACAAAATATAGTTAAAGCTATAAGTACATATTTAGTTTAAATAATGGGATAAGGTAGAATATTTACTTCGACCTTAAAGATTTCAGAATATTAAAAAAAAGAATGGAAAAAGCATTTGAATATTGCCAGCGAAGAAAAGTAAATGAACTTGAAAGTAAATATGTACTTAATGATTCCTCTCTACTTCATATATGGTATAGGGCAGATGCTACTCTTAGAGCTGCATTAACCTTTTTATTACCAGAGTCACAAGTTATTTTTTTTAAATATTCGATTTTTTTTAAAGTACCTACTAGAAATTACATGTTTTTATCGTTATATTTTAATGAGAATTCAAAAAATCGTTCAAAGGCACATTTAAATACATTTTTATACAAATTAACCCTTACGCACCCATGGGAAATTTTTAAAAAATGTCCTATTTTTATAGAAAATTTGTATAAAAATTTCTTATTTTTATAGGAAATTTTTCGAAGATTTCTTATTTTCATAAGAAATTCTTCAAAAAATTCTTATTTTAATAGGACATTTTTATAAAAATTTTTTATTTTATAGAAAATTTTTCAAAAAATTCTTATTTAAAAGGAAATTTAAAAAAAAATTATTTTTATAGGAAATTTTTCAAAAATTTCTTATTTTTATAGAGAATTTTTCATATAAAAATAGGATATTTTTGAAAAATTTCCTATAAAAATAAGAAATTTTTGAAAAATTTCCAATAAAAACAAGATTTTTGAAAAATTCCCCATAAAAATAAGAAATTTTTGAAAAACTTCCTATAAAAATAAGAAATTTTTGAAAAATTTCCTATAAAAATAAGAAATGTTTGAAAAATTTCCTATAGAAATAAGAAATTTTTGAAAAATTTCCTATAAAAATATAAATTTTTGAAAATTTTCCTATAAAATAAGAAATTTTTGAAAATTTTCCCATAAAAATAAAAAAAAATTTTGAAAAATTTCCTATAAAAATAAGAAATTTTTGAAAAATTTCCTATAAAAATAAGAAATTTTTGAAAAATTTCCTATAAAAATAAGAAATTTTTGAAAAATTTCCTATAAAAATAAGAAATTTTTGAAAAATTTCCTATAAAAATAAGAAATTTTTGAAAAATTTCCTATAAAAATAAGAAATTTTTGAAAAATTTTCTATAAAAATAAGAAATTTTTGAAAAATTTCCTATCAAAATAAGAAATTTTTGAAAAATTTGCTATAGAAATAAATTTTTGAAAAATTTTCATAAAAATAAGAATTTTTGAAAAATTTCCTATAAAAATAAGAAATTTTTGAAAAATTTCCTATAAAAATAAGAAATTTTTGAAAAATTTCCTATAAAAATAAGAAATTTTTGAAAAATTTCCTATAAAAATAAGAAATTTTTTAAAATTTTCTTATAAAAATAAGAAATTTTTTAAAAATTTCCTATAAAATAAAGTTTTTAAAACTTACTATAAAAATAAGAAATTTTTGAAAATTTTAATATAAAAATAAGAAATTTTTGAAAAATTTCCTATAAAAATAAGAACTTTTTGAAAAATTTCCTATAACAATAAGAAATTTTTAAAAAATTTCCTATAAAAATAACTAACTTTTGAAAAATTTCCTATAAAAAAAGAACTTTTTTAAAAATTTGCTTTAAAAATAAGAAATTTTTGAAATATTTCCTATAAAAATAAGAAATTTTTTAAAATTTTACTACAAAAATAAGATTTTTTTTGAAAATTTTCCTATAAAAATAAGAAATTTTTGAAAAATAAAAATAGGAAAAATTCAAAAATTTCTTATTTTTATAGGAACTTTTTCAAAAATTTGTTATTTTCATAGGAAATTTTTTTAAAAATTTCTTATTTTTATACGAAATTGTTCAAAAATTTCTCAGTTTTATAGGAAATTTGTCCAAAATTTGTTATTTTTATAGGAAATTTTTCCAAGATTTCTTATTTTTATAGGAAATTTTAAAAAAATTCTTATTTTAATAGGAAATTGTTTAAATCTTTCTTATTTTTATAGGAAATTTTTTAAAAATTTCTTATTTTTATAGGAAATTTTTCAAAAATTTTTTATTTTTATAGGTAATTTTTCAAATATTTCTTATTTTTGTAGGAAATTTTTCCAAAATTTCTTTTTATAGGAAATTTTCCAAAATTTCTTATTTTTAGAGGAAATTAAAAAAAAAATCTTATTTTTATAGGAAAATTTTTTAAAAATTTCTTATTTTTATAGGAAATTTTTCAAAAATTTCTTATTTTTATAGGAAATTTTTCAAAAATTTCTTATTTTTATAGGAAATTTTTCAAAAATATGTATGTATCAACTGAAAATAGTATACAAAATTTCTATTAAATCAGTCCATACTTCGTCCCTCTGCCGAAAATATTTCGATTTCACATTTGTCTCGGAAAAATCGGTTAAAGTTTTTACTTATTTCTTTTAAACCCTTTCCTAATTTCTCATTACTTTTGTCTTTTTTTAGATGGTTAAGGAAAAACCAAATTCTACGCGTATCTACGACAAGGATGGCTTTCGTAGACGTGCCGCCTGCATTTGTGTACGTTCGGATGCTGAAGCTGAGGTATGTTTTAAAGCTTTTTAGAAATCATTTAAACAACTATGTAATTATAATTTTTCTAACAGGTTCTTTTGGTGACCTCCTCAAGACGTCCCGAACTTTGGATAGTACCCGGCGGTGGTGTAGAACCAGAGGAAGAACCCTCTGTTACGGCTGTAAGAGAAGTAATGGAAGAAGCCGGTGTGACGGGAAAATTGGGTAGATGTTTAGGTGTTTTTGAGGTTGGTTGTCATTATCTTTAATTATTTCATTAAGTTAAATAATAATTTTTTTCTTACCAGAATCGTGATCACATGCATCGCACAGAGGTTTTTGTTATGACCGTTACCAAAGAACTAGAGGAATGGGAAGATTCTCGTAGTATTGGTCGTAAGCGTCAATGGTTTTCGATCGATGATGCCTTGACACAATTGGCCCTACATAAACCAACACAACGACATTATCTAATGCAATTGCGGCATTCGAAAAACAATTCAAACGTTAATTCTACCACAAATTCACCAACTGCAGCTTCACCTACCACCGCATAAAACTAAATTTACTTTAACCTTTTTTTTTATTTCTGTTTTGCTTCTAATTTCAAAGATTTATTTTTTTTTTTTTTAATTTACTATATTATTCTCACTTCCAAACCATTTTTAAGTGAAATTGAGAATTTTTTTTTTGGATAAGTGAAAAATTTTCAAATTGAGATTTAAAACTTGGTATAGTGGTACCATGGTATTATGGCATAGTTGTACCATTGTATAGTTGTACCATGGTATAGTTGTACCATGGTTTCAACATTTTTAGAAACATTTTATGCAAAATTTTCAATTTTAAACAAAATTTAGAAAAAAATAAGCATGTGATTTTCCAAATTCGATTGAAAATTTAAAATTTTTGCTTGATATTCAAAAAGTTATTAAAATTTAGAAATTGAGATTTTTTTTTTTAAAATTTAAAATTTTAGTTTGAATTTTAGAATTTATCAAATGAAATTAGAGATTTTGGTTTGAACTCAGAAATTAAGATATCCCAATATTTTTTAATAAAATTTCACAATTTCAATTGAAGTTTTCTCAATTTTAATTGATTGATTAATTACATTGATATATTTTTCAAACGAAAACTTATTGGTAATGGAAATTCTCGATTTCATTTTAAAATTTCTCAATATTATTCAAAATATTATCAATTTTAATTAAAAATGGTCTAGTAATTTGTTTCTTGTTTCACTGCTTTAAAAAAGAGAAAGAAACTATAAAACTTAAAATAAAAAAAAGAAGAAATTCATTAATTAAGACACTTTTTACAAATGATGTTTATTTAAAAAATATTAAAGGCGATAAAAAATTCTCTACAATTTTGTAACTCATTTTTAAAAATATTTTTTTTGTCTTCTATTTTTTGAAAGTAGTATTTAAGTTTAACTTTATTAAATAATTATGAGAAGAAAAAAAATATTATTATTATTACTATTAGTCCCTCAAAACAACTAAAGATTTCTTTTTCGTTTTTGTTTGTTCAAAGAAGTTTAAGAATTTACATACTTACACCATACAACAAAAAACACTTTATAAACATTTATAATAAATTACACATTACACATAAAACCTACTTTAAACTAAAACTCAAAAAACAAAAACTACATACAAACAATATTTATAAATAGACTCAATTTTATGAAACAATTTATTTACTTATTTTAATTTTTCTTTTTTACTTTTGTATTTTTTTGCGTTTTTGTTTAATTGATGAGTTGTTGTGAGGAGAAGCAAAAAATAAAGTTTATAAAATTGTCTTTAAAACTAAATAATTAAAAAATTATTAAAAAAAAAATGATGATTAAGAGTAACAAATATAAGAAAATTACGTATTTAGAAAGATAACGTTAATAATGTTAAAAGAGAAATTAACAAAAAAAAAAGAAAAATTATAATTTATTAGTTCATAATTACTACAAATACTTTTCTTTATTTTTTTTTAAATGTTTAAAAATTAAATTATTTTTTATAAAATTTGAAAGGAAAACTACAAATTTGACAAAATCTTTTATTTGAAATTTTTATGGCCATGTCAGGGAACTTAATTCCGTTTGGAAGTGAAATGAATTTCGTATATTGCTTCTCTGATAAAAGTAAAACAGTTTCTTTTTTTTTAAATAAAATCACTTTCCATTTTCAAAGTGGAATTTAATTTCTAGCGGTTTCTTTGTTTATTCAATATTTGAACAATTTCTTTAATTAATTAGTTTATTGAAACCAAGAAAGATTTACTGAAAAGTTTACGTTTACACGCATAAAGTTTTAAGTCAAGTTCAAGTTTCAAGTCTAGACTTTCTAGGAGAGAGAGGTAACGGAAATAGAACGGGAACATACCACGTTTTTTGAAACTTGAACTTGACTTGAAACTTGATGTGTGTAAAAGTAGACTTTCAAATAAAAAAATATCGTGTTTTGTCATGTTTTAGAGCATTTAAAACTTTACCCCCTAGTTCATAAACGAAAAATAAAACTATGCTTATAAATCAAATTTTCCACACAAAATTCGTACAATTAGCCCTTGATAATATTGTATTATAAATCATAAAGTTTAATTCTACACCACTTTCAATTGTAAATGAAAAATTTCCACATTGAATTGATTAATTTTCATTTGAAATTGAGAATTTGCATTTGAAAATGAGAAAATTCCAATTGAAATTGAGAACTTTTATTTGAAAAGAAAAAAAAAACGAGAAAGTTTCAATTAAAATTAAGAATTTTAATTTGAATTTGAGAAAATTTCATTTGAATTTCAGAAAATTTCAATTGAAATTGCGAAATTTCATTTGAAAATGGGAAATTTTAAAATGAAAATGGGAATTTTCCATTTGTAAATGAGAATTTTTCATTTGAAATTGAGAAAAGTTTAATTGAAAATGAGAAATTTTCATTTGTAATTGATAAATTTTTATTTAAAATTGAGTTTTCCAATTAAAAAAAGAAAAGTATAATTGAAAATTAGAAATTTTCGCTTGTAATTGAGAAATTTACATTTGAAATGGAGAAATGTGTAATTGAAAATGAGAGATTTCCATTTGTAATTGATAAATTTTCATAGGATTTTTCTAAATTTCAAATTTCTTAATTACAAATAAAAAATTTCTGATTTTCAATTACAAATTTCTCAATTTCAAATGGAAATTTCTCAATTACAAACGAATATTTCTCATTTTCAATTATACTTTTCTCATTTTCAAATAAAAAACTCAATTTCAAATGAAAATTTCTCAATTATAAATAGAAATTTCTCATTTTCAATTAAACTTTTCTCAATTTCAATTAAACTTTTCTCAATTTTGAGAAATTTCCATTTGAAATGGAGAAATGTGTAATTGAAAATGAGAGATTTCCATTTGTAATTGATAAATTTTCATAGGATTTTTCTAAATTTCAAATTTCTCAATTACAAATAAAAAATTTCTGATTTTCAATTACAAATTTCTCAATTTCAAATGGAAATTTCTCAATTACAAACGAACATTTCTCATTTTCAATTATACTTTTCTCATTTTCAAATGAAAAACTCAATTTCAAATGAAAATTTCTCAATTATAAATAGAAATTTGTCATTTTCAATTAAACTTTTCTCAATTTTAAATGAATTCTCATTTACAAATGAAAAATCCCCATTTTCATTTTAAAATTTCTCATTTTCAAATGAAAAATTCTCAATTTCAAATAAAAATTTCTCAATAACAAATGGAAATTTCTCAAATTCAAATGAAAAGTCTTATGTGGGGTTTATATAACTCAAGCGACTGACGATTGAGTGAAATTTACATATTTACATATTTCACTCAATCGTCGGCCGCTTGAGTTATATAAACCCCACATTAATTTCAATTGGAAATTTCTCATTTCCAAATGGAAATTCTCAATTTCAATTTTCAAATGAAAATTCTCATTTTCAATTGGAATTTTCTTATTTAGAATTGAAAATGGTGTAGTAACTACTGACTGCAGAATTGCCATGTAGGGTCCGGCATTCCTCATTGTACCAAGAGTATTTAAGGGAAGGTTTTTGGAACCCTAGAACCGATTTTGCACCATTCTCTATGTATTTTCTCGGAGAAGCTGAGTTGGTTTTTGTGAGAAATCGATGGCTATTTGCTGAAATTTTAGATTTTAAACATTAAACTTTCTTTGCGCTTTCGACTGTATGGTTCGAGACACATTCAAGCGTGTTATCACTTTGGCTGCGACAAGGTAATGATCCGAGTCCATATTGGCTCCACGTATAGAACGTACATCCAATACACTTGAGGAGTGTCTTGCGTCAACTACAACATGGTCTATCTGTTTGTTTGTCATTTGATCTGGGGATACCCATGTTGCTTTGTGAATGTCAAGGTGTGAAAACCTGGTGCTGCCTGCTCACTACCATATTGAGCAGCAGCAAAGGATTCTAACCTCATACAATTGTCGGTCGTTACGTTATTAAGGCTGAACTTACCCACAGTAGGCACAAAACTACTTTCTAGCCCAATTTTTGAAATAAAATCTTTGCTGCAATCATAAACTTCTTAAGGCAGATCATAGAAAGCTTCTTTTACATCGTAGCCTTTTTCCACTGTGGGAGTGTGTGTATAGATCAGGCCGATATTAAAGTACTTAGCTTTGACGCGTATTGTGGCTAACCTTTCATTTACTGGGGTGAACCTGAAAACCAGATTTCACAAAGAAAGTTCTTACAGAGCCGCGAACACCGATATGGTCGGACTTAAAATGGCGACACGGTGAACAAAATACTAAAAGGGCGATATTTGTAGGCGTGATAAAAAAAAAAAAACAATTTTTAGAATTCTTTTAACATTATCTTTAATCCTAAATTGTAACAACTTTTTTTTTGTATGGAAGGCGTTCCGCTCAAGGGGCCACTGACTTGCAATAGACTCCTTTACTATTCTGGCTTTGTATATAAGGGCTTTATCCTGCTGTCATATCCAAGATATGAGAACAAATAGTGTAATGAACTTTGGAAAAGCCGATTCCAATTACTTTTTTATAGCTTGCAACAGTAATTTTTGCACTTTGAAATTCAAGATCTTTGATTTCGATTTTAGTTTTTTTTTAGAGAGATTTACATTTTTTTCATTTTGTCATTTTTACTCGCAAAATGAGTAAAAATTGAAATTAAATTTTTACTAATTTTAGTGCCTTTAAATAAGTGAACCGGAGTGTACATTTGATAAATATTTATTTAGGGTATTCACTAGGTCTTTTATCTAGTCATATTGTCATAAGTCCTTTGGCTCGATTGCGTGTTGCAACTCACCTTGAATGGTGTTGCCAATTGCCAAAATGAAATTACGTATGGCAACCTCAGTTGCCTTGTCAATTATTGATCTTATTGTAGATGGCAACAAGAGAGTTTGAAAAGACAAAAACTGTGGGGTTATTCTCTCTATTGCGTTGCGAAAGCAAATTCGAAGCGAAAGGTAAATGCGTTAATAGTACAAATTGGTACTCTTTATCGCTCACGCACACGCTTTCATTTACTTTGCGTTTGATATTGTGTTAGCGCAAGATATTACAACTTAACGAACGATTTTGACATACGCTTTCGAATTACAGAGTGCAGTGATGCCAGATAAACAAACATTAGATGCGAAAGGAAAATACGAAAACGCAATAAAGAGTACCAATTCTGCGATTAGGTACCATTTTTCTTTCGCATCGCAATAGAGAGTAACCCCCCTGTTTTCAAATTATGACTTATGACAATATGTCTAGATAACAGACCTTGTAAATACCCTAATTTCCTTTCAAATTTTGAATATTATCTTGTTAAAATATTTTTCTTTTACTTCTAGAATTCACTACGAATTGATAGAACAAAACAAATCATTCCCACGAAATTCATGATAACCAAATTTCCCTTCATGGGAAATGAAAATTTTATGGGAAGAAAAATTTCCGGGAAGGGTAACTAAATTTTTTTTTTAGCAAAAATATAAAATAAAAGCATAGTGAAAAAATTGTGGAGAATAACCAGAATTTACTTTATGAAATTTCAAAAGAAATAAATATTTTTTAAGAAGTTTGAATTTTATGTTTCGACATTGGGTAATACCAGTACTGGCCATGTGGCAACTGAGGTTCTAAAGCAGTGATGGGGCAGCACTATGCACGACAACAACAACTCCTACCACTGTGGATAGGAAAACAAAAATACTGCCCTTCGCAGTTCTAGAGTAAAGGGTGTATGGTCAAAACTGTCAGTTGCCAGAAGGCAACTTCAGATTTTTTCATCTCGAAACATAAAATTTAAACCTCGCACTTTATAGAAATGATATTTTTAGAATTTTTTTCTTCATAGAAATTAATTGTTTTTTTTTTTTGATCATTTGTATTAATTTTTTTGAATATTATAAAATTTCGTTATTTTCCTAAAGAAAATCATTGAACAAAGAAAACTTTATACAAAAACAAAATGAAAAGTTAATATTAACAAACAATAAATTATACACAAAATATAATAAAAGAAAAAAATGATCGTGGTTGCCTAAAAATAAATGCCCCTATTGCCGTTCTCAACTCAACTCAGTTTGGTCGTCTGCCAGGCGACCCTCAATGCGAAACTCAATGTTTTTAAGTTCCGCAATATTTAAAAAAATAATTTGGTTTAATGAAAGTTGGTTCGTCGGGCAGACGACCAAACTGAGTTGAGTTGAGAACGGCAATAAGGCAAAAATCTAAACTTTTTATTTTAAACAAAAAAATTTAAAAAGATTTTTACAATAATTTTTTTACCAAAAAAAAAGAAACTTTTAAGCGAAAAAAAACAGTTTTTTCCTAAAAAGTTTAAACCAAATGTATTGCACCAGATTTCCATTTTATAATGGCAAATAAAGGGCTTCAAAATGAAGCTTTTTTGGTTGTAACAAAAATTGTCATTAACAATATTTATTGAAATAAAATCGATTCGTAAGCTAGTGCAATACACTTAGAATAAACTTTTGAAAAAAAAAAAAATAATTTTATAACCTATAAAAAAAACTTTTCAATGAAAAAAAAAAAACAATAACACTTCATCCTATTTCTAAAGTGAAATCTTTTCCCCAACACTCACTCGTCACCTTCAAAATAATTTCAAATTTTCGCTTTTATTTAATTTTTTTACCATTTTTTAAAAGAATTCATTCTATATTCATTAAAAAAAATAAAATAATTTGTAACTTTAAGATTCATTATTTGAACAAAATCAACATTTAAAATAATAATAATAATAATAATTATAATAAAAGGAAAAACAAAAAACTATATATACATAAAATATACAAATATTAAAAAAAAAGTGAAAAAATAACATTGTTGCAATTATATCATAATAAAAAATAAAAAAAACTCAAAATATTGAAAATAAAAAAAAAAATTCAGAAGAAAATCTAACGAATAACAAAATTTACTAAGTGGATTAATAAAATTACTGTAATTACAATTGACTCTTTAATAGGTTACTAAGAACCCATTCTGGAGTCAGCTGGAGTAATAACTTCTCTTGATTTATATTGAGCTTAATCGGAGATCGCTCTATAATAATTGTTATAGATAAGATCTCATTAATCTTTATCAAATATTTCTTATATGTTTTTCGTTTCTGAATAAGTTTGACCCACTTAATTTCTTCTTTCTTCAAATAAATTCTGTAAATTGATTATTTCCCGGAATATTTTATTTTAAATGTAAATGCTTATACTCTCAGCTTCTCAACAACAGTTCCAAACAGTTTCCGATTCAACTGATAACTTGATACTCTAGATAAGAAGTAACAAAAATAATCAATTGAAAATACAAATATTTGGTAAAGTTACCAACAATTTTTCAATAGAAGAAAAATTTTTTACCAAAAATTTTTTTATAGAAGAAAAATTTTTTACCAAAAATTTTTTACCAAAAATTTTTCTATAGAAGAAAAATTTTTTACCAAAAATTTTTTAATAGAAGAAAAATTTTTTACCAAAAGAAGAAAAATTTTTTACCAAAAATTTTTCTATAGAAGAAAAATTTTTTACCAAAAATTTTTCTATAGAAGAAAAATTTTTTACCAAAAATTTTTCTATAGAAGAAAAATTTTTTACCAAAAATTTTTCTATAGAAGAAAAATTTTTTACCAAAAATTTTTCTATAGAAGAAAAATTTTTTACCAAAAATTTTTCTATAGAAGAAAAATTTTTTACCAAAAATTTTTCTATAGAAGAAAAATTTTTTACCAAAAATTTTTCTATAGAAGAAAAATTTTTTACCAAAAATTTTTCTATAGAAGAAAAATTTTTTACCAAAAATTTTTCTATAGAAGAAAAATTTTTTACCAAAAATTTTTCTATAGAAGAAAAATTTTTTACCAAAAATTTTTCTATAGAAGAAAAATTTTTTACCAAAAATTTTTCTATAGAAGAAAAATTTTTTACCAAAAATTTTTCTATAGAAGAAAAATTTTTTACCAAAAATTTTTCTATAGAAGAAAAATTTTTTACCAAAAATTTTTCTATAGAAGAAAAATTTTTTACCAAAAATTTTTCTATAGAAGAAAAATTTTTTACCAAAAATTTTTCTATAGAAGAAAAATTTTTTACCAAAAATTTTTCTATAGAAGAAAAATTTTTTACCAAAAATTTTTCTATAGAAGAAAAATTTTCTACCAAAAATTTTTCTATAGAAGAAAAATTTTTTACCAAACATTTTTCTATAGAAGAAAAATTTTTTACCAAACATTTTTCTATAGAAGAAAAATTTTTTTTATAAATTTTTCTTTTACTAAAAATTTTTGTATATAAGAAAAATTTTTCTATATAAGAAAAATTTTTCTATATAAGAAAAATTTTTCTATATAAGAAAAATTTTTTACCAAAAATTTTTCTATAGAAGAAAAATTTTTTACCAAAAATTTTTCTATAGAAGAAAAATTTTTTACCAAAAATTTTTCTATAGAAGAAAAATTTTTTACCAAAAATTTTTCTATAGAAGAAAAATTTTTTACCAAAAATTTTTCTATAGAAGAAAAATTTTTTACCAAAAATTTTTCTATAGAAGAAAAATTTTTTACCAAAAATTTTTCTATAGAAGAAAAATTTTTTACCAAAAATTTTTCTATAGAAGAAAAATTTCTTACCAAAAATTTTTCTATAGAAGAAAAATTTTTTACCAAAAATTTTTCTATAGAAGAAAAATTTTTTACCAAAAATTTTTCTATAGAAGAAAAATTTTTTACCAAAAATTTTTCTATAGAAGAAAAATTTTTTACCAAAAATTTTTCTATAGAAGAAAAAATTTTTACCAAAAATTTTTCTATAGAAGAAAAATTTTTTACCAAAAATTTTTCAATAGAAGAAAAATTTTTTACCAAAAATTTTTCTATAGAAGAAAAATTTTTTACCAAAAATTTTTCTATAGAAGAAAAATTTTTTACCAAAAATTTTTCTATAGAAGAAAAATTTTTTACCAAAAATTTTTCTATAGAAGAAAAATTTTTTACCAAAAATTTTTCTATAGAAGAAAAATTTTTTACCAAAAATTTTTCTATAGAAGAAAAATTTTTTACCAAAAATTTTTCTATAGAAGAAAAATTACCAAAAAATTTTCTACATAAGACAAATTTTTTACCAAAAAATTTTCTATGTAAGAAAAATTTTTTGAAATTTTTTTTATATAGAAAATTTTTCGCTAAAAACTATTTCTTATATAGAAAGAATAAAAAACTGTTATAAAGTGAATTTAAAATTCGACCTAGCTGAGTAGTAATATAATAGTAATATTTCTAAGAATTTGCAAAAAAAGGTATGTACTTGGTTTTACTGATAAGAGTTGACCACAACTGGTTTCAAAAAAAGTACCCAAATGAAAAAGAAGATATGAGAAAGAATATACATATTTCAAGTATAAATACAATTTATTCTGGATATTAAAAAATCATTCAATTGGAGAACTTGAAAATATGAAGACGTTTTTAACGATCGCTCAAATCCTTATTCTTAGCTTTGCCTTCCTAAAGGCAGCAACTGCTACACCGCAGCTACATAAAGCCTCTGATGGCAAGGAATATCTGATTGAATCGGAATATAAGGTAATTTGCTTTTAAAAAAATGGAATACAAATTTTAATAATTGAAATAAATCCTTCATTTTCTATTTAGTACAACTGGTTCCAGGCCTCACATGAATGCTCACGCCGAAACTATCAACTTGTCGAAATCGATACAGCGGCCAAAAATAATGCCATTATCGATCTACTGAAGAAAGTTATAGGAAAATCCCATAATTTATGGCTGGGTGGCAATGATGAGTTCAGTTCCAGTCGTGACCACAAACGACCCTTCTTCTGGTCGGGTTCTGGAAAGCAATTTTCATTTAGTTTCTGGTCCAACGATAATCCCGATAATTATAAACAACAAGAGCACTGTGTTCACATTTGGGCCTCTAAACCATTATATCAATGGAATGATGTTGAATGCACCAATCGAATGGGTTTCATATGTGAAGTTAATCGTTATGAGGAAACCTATAAAAAAGAGCTTACAAATAAATGTGAGGCTGTCAAGAAGTCAAGTTCGTCCATAAGCTCAGAATACGATCAAGTGCAAAAGCAGCAGTTGAATGAACTTAATAGTAAAATAGAAGATATTGATCGTGTGGGAGATAATTGGAAGTTGCAGGTGCAAGAGCTTCAAAATTCTACACTAATCGTCATACAAAAACTACTCGATGAGCAGCAGGTTTCCGTAAAGCAATTAACCGAGAAAATGACGAAAGAAGTCAATGAATTGAATGATCAGTTGAGAAAGACAACGACGGAGATCAATTCGAAATTTGGTGAAAAGTTAAATGTAAAACAGAATGAAATTACGAAAATTTGTCCTTAATATTTTTCAATTAATCGGTTGTATTTTTTAAATAGGGTTCTTTCTCCTATCCTATGACTATTCAAAATTTAATAGTCATCAAACAGGGATTGTAAAGGTGACGGAGGGGTAATAGGTTTTACCCCCTAAAATATATTAAATCATGACAGAATCACTTTTTTTAGAATTTAAGAAATTTATATGATGTTTTGCTTTTAAAGACAAGAAAATTTTATATAATGAATAAAAATTTGTACTTCAAAAGAAATTGAAATAAAATTTAAATGGGTTTTTAAAAATTATTAGATGTCAAACATTTCATTAAAAATAAAAAGCTTCACATATTGCAGAAGTGATTTATATGAAAATATATCAATTCCGTGAAGTGGGACCTTTGGGAGGTACCATAAATAATGGACCGATTTTGACGAATTTCATTAAATTATCTTTATAATTTCTATTGATTAAAAGGTTTACATGGGGGTCCAGCCAGCCAGCCAGAAGGACGGACATCGCTACATAGACTCATAAAGTGATTCTAAGCCTATTGGTATACTAAAAGGTGGGTCTAAGACAAATATTTCTATGCGTTACATACATCAGCACAAACTTATAATACCCTTTCCACCTATGGTGCTGAAGGGTATAAAAAGTCTTTAAAAACATTTTCTCGACTCTAAATTGATATGTCCATTTTTAAATGTACCTTTTTGCGCTTTTTAAATACAAATGAAAATCAAATTTTTTCCATCTTTTTAGGAACACAATTCTTTAGTCTGGAACAAAACCTTTTATCCAAGCCCACAACCTTAGCATTAACAAAAATGTGGCAACATTTTTTATTTTATTACAGGGTGGCTAAAAGTAAAATAAAATTTCTGTAAATATTTTCGGTAAACCATTTTTCTACTAAAGAAAAATTTTCGGTAAAAAATTTTTCTACTAAAGAAAAATTTTCCGTAAAAAATTTTTCTTCTAAAGAAAAATTTTCGGTAAAAAATTTTTCTTCTAAAGAAAAATTTTCGGTAAAAAATTTTTCTTCTAAAGAAAAATTTTCGGTAAAAAATTTTTCTACTAAAGAAAAATTTTCGGTAAAAAATTTTTCTACTAAAGAAAAATTTTCGGTAAAAAATTTTTCTACTAAAGAAAAATTTTCGGTAAAAAATTTTTCTACTAAAGAAAAATTTTCGGTAAAAAATTTTTCTACTAAAAAAAAATTTTCGGTAAAAAATTTTTCTTCTAAAGAAAAATTTTCGGTAAAAAATTTTTCTACTAAAGAAAAATTTTCGGTAAAAAATTTTTCTACTAAAGAAAAATTTTCGGTAAAAAATTTTTCTACTAAAGAAAAATTTTCGGTAAAAAATTTTTCTACTAAAGAAAAATTTTCGGTAAAAAATTTTTCTACTAAAGAAAAATTTTCGGTAAAAAATTTTTCTACTAAAGAAAAATTTTCGGTAAAAAATTTTTCTACTAAAGAAAAATTTTCGGTAAAAAATTTTTCTTATATAGAAAAATTTTCGGTAAAAAATTTTTCTTATATAGAAATATTTTCGGTAAAAAATTTTTCTTATATAGAAAAATTTTCGGTAAAAAATTTTTCTTATATAGAAAAATTTTCGGTAAAAAATTTTTCTACTAAAGAAAAATTTTCGGTAAAAAATTTTTCTACTAAAGAAAAATTTTCGGTAAAAAATTTTTCTACTAAAGAAAAATTTTCGGTAAAAAATTTTTCTACTAAAGAAAAATTTTCGGTAAAAAATTTTTCTACTAAAGAAAAATTTTCGGTAAAAAATTTTTCTACTAAAGAAAAATTTTCGGTAAAAAATTTTTCTACTAAAGAAAAATTTTCGGTAAAAAATTTTTCTACTAAAGAAAAATTTTCGGTAAAAAATTTTTCTACTAAAGAAAAATTTTCGGTAAAAAATTTTTCTTATATAGAAAAATTTTCGGTAAAAAATTTTTCTTATATAGAAATATTTTCGGTAAAAAATTTTTCTTATATAGAAAAATTTTCGGTAAAAAATTTTTCTTATATAGAAAAATTTTCGGTAAAAAATTTTTCTTATATAGAAAAATTTTCGGTAAAAAATTTTTCTTATATAGAAAAATTTTCGGTAAAAAATTTTTCCTATATAGAAAAATTTTCGTTAAAAAATTTTTCTTATATAGAAAAATTTTCGGTAAAAAATTTTTCTTATATAGAAAAATTTTCGGTAAAAAAATTTTCTTATATAGAAAAATTTTCGGTAAAAAATTTTTCTTATATAGAAAAATTTTCGGTAAAAAATTTTTCTTATATAGAAAAATTTTCGGTAAAAAATTTTTCTTATATAGAAAAATTTTCGCTAAAAAATTTGTCTTATATAGAAAAATGTTCGCTAAAAAATTTTTCTTATATAGAAAAATTTTCGGTAAAAAATTTTTCTTATATAGAAAAATTTTCGGTAAAAAATTTTTCTTATATAGAAAAATTTTCGGTAAAAAATTTTTCTTATATAGAAAAATTTTCGGTAAAAAAGTTGTCAACAATTTTTTGCTGAAAATTTTTGGAGTTTACATGAATAAATAAATTGGTATTTTAAATTTGAGTGAAAGTAAATTTTATTTAAGTTTTTCTTATGTGGGGTTTATATAACGATTGAGTGAAATTTACATGTATTTTGTTATTGTAACAAAAACAAAATACATGTTAATTTTACTCAATCGTTAGCCACTTTAGTTATATAAACCCCACATAAAGCTCAAACTATTATACATTGACAGATTATACAGGACAAATTTTAGTTACTTCATTCTGTTTTTCATGTAACGTTTCACCAAATTTCGAATTAATTTCCGTCGTAGCCTTTCTCAACTGATCATTTAATTCATTGACCTCGTTCGTCATTTTCTCCGTCAATTGATTTACGGAAACATGCTGTTCAACGAGTAGTTTTTGTATGGCGATTTGTGTAGAATTTTGAAGCTCTTGCACTTGCAACTTAAAATTATCTTCCACACGATCAATACTTTCTAGTTTACTATTAAGTTCATTCAACTGCTCTTCTTGCAGCTGATCGAAATCTGAGCTTATGGCCGAATTTGACTGCTTGACGGCATCACATGTATTTTTGAGCTCATTTTTAAGGGTTTCCTCATTACGATTAACTTCACATATGAAGCCCATTAGGATGGTGCATTGATTATCATTCCATTCATACAGAGGTTTGTCCTTCCAAATGTGAGCACAGTGCTCTTGCCCTCTATAATTATCGGGATTATCGTTGGACCAGAAACTAAATAAAAATTGCTTTCCAGAACCCGACCAGAAAAAGGGTCGATTGTAGTCACGACTGGAACTGAACTCATCATTGCCACCCAGCCATAAATTATGAGATTTTCCTATAACTTGCTTCAGAAGATCGATTATAGCATTATTTTTGGCCGCTGTTTCGATTTCGACAAGTTGATAGTTTCGGCGAGCACATTCATGTGAGGCCTGGAACCAGTTGTACTAAATAGAAATTGAAGGATTTATTTCAATTATTAAAATTTTAACTCTAAATATTGTTTACTGCAAAATACCTTATATTCCGATTCAATAAGATATTCCTTGCCATCGGAGGCTTCATGTAGCTGAGGAATAGCAGTTGCTGCCTTTAGGAAGGCAAATGTAATAATTAAGATTTGAGCGATCGTTAAAAACGTCTTCATGTTTTCAAGTTCTCTAATTGAATGATATTTTAATTTCCAGAATAAATTGTATTTATACTTGAAATGTATTATTCTTTCTCTGCTTTCTTATTTGGTTAGTTTTTATTAAAATAGTTGTCGATAACTCTTATCAGTCAAACCAAATACTTTTTCCTCAAAAATTTAGGAATATTACAACATTTTTTTGCATAAGAAAAATTTCACTAAAAAATTTTTTCTTCTATAGAAAAATTTTTACTAAAAAATTTTCTTCTATAGAAAAATTTTTCTTCTAAAGAAAAATTTTTGGTAAAAAATTTTTCTTCTAAAGAAAAATTTTTGGTATAAAATTTTTCTTCTATAGAACAATTTTCGGTAAAAAATTTTTCTTATTTAGAAAAATTTTCGCTACAAAATTTTTCTTCTATAGAAAAATTTTCGCTAAAAAATTTTTCTTTTATAGAAAAATTTTCGCTAAAAAATTTTTCTTCTATAGAAAAATTTTCGCTAAAAAATTTTTCTTCTATAGAAAAATTTTCGCTAAAAAATTTTTCTTCTATAGAAAAATTTTCGCAAAAAAATTTTTCTTATATGGAAAAATTTTCGGTAAAAAATTTTTCTTATATAGAAAAATTTTCGGTAAAAGTTTTTTTTTATATAGAAAAATTTTCGGTAAAAAATTTTTCTTATATAGAAATATTTTCGGTAAAAAATTTTTCTTATATAGAAAAATTTTCGGTAAAAAATTTTTCTTCTATAGAAAAATTTTCGCTAAAAAATTTTTCTTCTATAGAAAAATTTTCGCTAAAAAATTTTTCTTATATAGAAAAATTTTCGGTAAAAAATTTTTCTTATATAGAAAAATTTTCACTAAAAAATTTTTCTTCTATAGAAAAATTTTCGCTAAAAAAATTTTCTTCTATAGAAAAATTTTCGCTAAAAAATTTTTCTTCTATAGAAAAATTTTCGCTAAAAAATTTTTCTTCTATAGAAAAATTTTCGCTAAAAAATTTTTCTTCTATAGAAAAATTTTCGCTAAAAAATTTTTCTTCTATAGAAAAATTTTCGCTAAAAAATTTTTCTTCTATAGAAAAATTTTTGGTAAAAAATTGTTCTTCTATAAAAAAATTTTGGCTAAAAAATTTTCTTCTATAGAAATTTTTTTGGTAAAAAATGTTTTTTCTATAGAAATTTTTTTGGTAAAAAATGTTTTTTCTATTGAAAAATTGTTGGCTTAAAATGTTTCTTTTGAAGAAAAATTTTCGGTAAAAACATTCTAAATTTAAAAAAAAAAAGAAATATTTCTTATGTTGACATTTTTTTGTATACATCATAAATATTAATTGACCTTCTTCAAATTAATTTTCTATAATTTTAATTTTCATGTGAAATTTTTTTTATTTCTGAAAATAATGCAAAAATATTTACTTTAAAGTTCAACTTAATTTTATTTAAAGGGGTGAAGGGTATCATATATTCCGACTATAATTCTCATTATTTGCTCAAATGTTTAATAAAATGATCACGAGATAAAATTTTGTATATTTCACGAGAAAGCGTTATTAGATTATAGCAAATAACATCATAATAGGATCTTAATTGCCTAGTGTAATACAAATAATGTAAAATCGTAAAACAAATTAAAATGTGTGGTATGATCAAGGTCTACAGTATAATGCCCTATATTATAAAGCAAAAATCTGTAACCACTAAAAAATTTTCAAAATTTGTACCAAAAAATAAATTTTTGCAAATTTTTATATGAAAATATAAAACTTCGATTTTCTTGGAAACTAAAGGAGATAGAGCCATTTGGGCAATAAACTGTGATCACTAAAAAAATTTCAAAATTCGCACTAAAACATAATTTTTGGAAAATTTTTATATGCAAATATAAAACCTTAATTATCTTGGAAACTAGAGGAGCTAGAACCATTTGGGCAATGATCTATGATTATTGCCCAAATGGCTCTATCTCCTCTAGTTTCCAAGATAATTAAGGTTTTATAATTTATATAAAAATTTTCAAAAAAGTAAGTTTTGGTACAAATTTTTAAATATTTTTAAGTGATCACAGATTGTGCCCAAATGGCTCTGTTAAATCATTAAAAAAAAGTTTCAAAATATATACCAAAACTTAATTTTTTAAAAATTTTTATATGAAAAATAAAATTTCTTTATGTAGAATTTTTTTTTTTCGTTATAAAATTCTTACTTAAGAAAATTTTTCGATATAAAAATTTTTCTATAGAAAATTTTTCGATATAAAAATTTTTCTATAGAAAATTTTTTGATATAAAAAATTTTTCTATAGAAAATTTTTCAATGTAAAAATTTTTCTATAGAAAATTTTTTGATATAAAAAATTTTTCTATAGAAAATTTTTCGATATAAAAAATTTTTCTATAGAAAATTTTTCGATGTAAAAATTTTTCTATAGAAAATTTTTCGATGTTAAAATTTTTCTATAGAATTTCTCGATATAAACATTTTTCTATAGAAAATATTTCAACATAAAAATTTTTCTTTTGAAAATTTGTTGATACAAAACTTGTTCTTTAGAAAATTTTGATATAAATTTTTCTTTTGAAAATTTTTCGGTACAAAACTTTTTTTTTCTATAGAAATTTGTTTCTTTATAAAAATCTTACTTAAGAAAATTTTTCGAAATGAAATTTTTTTTAAGCAATATCTCAATTGTGGGAAGTCAGAATTTTGAGATGTAGCCGAAATAATGGAGCGATTGTGACCATTTTCAAATTCCCACTACTGAATTGAATATCTGTACAAAAATTGTGACCTGCACTTTGATTACAATTTTACATGGACCCCAGGCCAACACCAGTTATCCCCAGTTAAATCACTCTAGAAAGTGATTCTGAATCAATAGGAATAATTGAATATTTCTATGAGTGACATGGATTCGTTACAAATTAAAATCATTGGTAGTAGATGGTAAGTTCAAACACGATGGTATAGGGTATAAAAATATTTATATTTATAAAGATTTACTTCCTTATTCATAAGCGAATTATAAAATTATCAAAGCCATATGATTTATAATTTGAACTTTGTATAAAAAATTTGATTTATAAGTTTGTTCCTCATTTGTTTTTTTTGTTTATGAATAGGAAATTTATATTTAAATCAAAATAGTAATACATATGTATATACTAAATATGTTTTTGAAAGAATTACCTGAAAATTTATTTCACTGAGATTCGAGCATTTATCTTTATCTTTAGATTACATATTTTTTTATAACACTTTCATTATATTTAATTTATATTTTTCACAAAACTAATTTGATCTACTTTATTTGCAAAACAGGCCATTGAAATATATTTATATTTCTTTTTTAATTTTTAAATAATTTTTCTTTACTTAATTCAATTTTTTATTCAAACACTTTTTGTCTCAATTTTGCATTTAACGAACGAACGATTTTTGATGATTTTAATTTTCTTTTTGCACTAACTCTAGAAACTGCTACAAACTTATAAAAACTGCTAGAATAAAAATTAATACTAAATCGTGTTTTCTTAAATAACTTTGATAGATCTTAGTGGTTTCCTAAACCCTGAAGGTTTTGGTTTGAAACTTTAATTACAATCATTCCAACAAACTTCATTCACAATTTTATGAGCTTTAATATTATCTCAAATATTATCTAAGAAAAACGCGCGAATATTAAAGCTTTTGAGAAAAAAAAGTATCATTTTCATCTCAACTAAACACACACATTCAAGTAAGTAAACAGCAACAACAACAACAAAACAAACGACAAACAAATCAATCACAAATGAAATTTCTTATAAGATTTTGCCAAGAATTCCTTTAATTTTATTTACTTAACAATTTTATAACAATTATTAACACTTTTATTTTATTGAAAACACTTCAATTAACAATTTTTCAACAAATATTTTATACATTTTCTATTAATTACTCCCGAGTAACCGTAACCGCACAAATTTAGTCAACCGATCGCTTTAGCTTTTACTATTAAACTGAAATGAAAAGGAAATGGAAGACAAAGTGACGGAAGAGAGACCCAAAAATAGGCAAAGGAAGAGAAGGTTGCCCCCGTAGAATGTAACTTTCAATTACAGTGAATTTGCGATAATGTGAACTAATGAATTTTTTCACATTATCTAATTTGTTCTTACTTTCTATTGTAAAAATTTGGTATTATACGCTTCACCACCATAAATGGAAAGGGTATTATAAGTTTGTGCTGATGTATGTAACACATAGAAATATTTGTCTTAGACCCACCTTTAAGTATACCAATAGACTTAGAATCACTTTCTGAGTCGATTTAGCGATGTCAGTCCGTCCGTCTGGCTTGACCCACATGTAGGGTAGGAGGGGCACATTTGCCACCACTATTTTTCTTGAAAACTAACTTATCTTTTTTGATGCTGTAATCGATTTTATATTCGTTTATCACTGATATTCTATATCTCAAATTTTGACTGCTGTAGCTTTCATATTTAAAACATCAGGCGTGATTTATTGTTTCAGCAGATCCTGAAAAAATATTTTGCTACAAGTATTTTTGGAATATTTTCCTTAGTTTTGTTGTCATCCTAGAAATTATTCACCAGTTTAATTAACATAAACATAGTATTGAGAACAAATATTTTAAGTTTTTATCAATAAATCTATTTCTTATGTGAAAAATAATTCTTTACATCTAACGACTCTACCTGGGACACATTTGCCATACACATATCGTATTTTGGTTGCAAGGCCCAATCCATCTTCCATCTTAACATTTTTTTTAATGTTGATATGTCACAGTACAATGTTAACAGAGGCCCAATAGTTTAAATTTTGATCTCTGAATCAAAATTTAGATTGCCGAAGGCAATCTGAACCAACACAGTTTAAAGCTAACATATATAGGTACCTATGAAGAACAAAAAAATTGTGATAACTCTCATGGTAAGAAACCTAGAGCACTTAAAAAAAAAGTGGCAAATGCTCCCCCTTCTACCCTAAACCATGTAATCAAAGTATAGGTAGCAATTCTAAAGATAATTTGATTAAATTTGGCACAGATCATTTTTTTGATAGTGGACCATGGCTATTGAAATTCGTCGAAATCGGTCCATTATTTATGGTACCTTCCATAGGTCCCACGTTCCGGAATCGTTTTATTGCCCATAACTATCAATATTTTTTCATGAAACTTACAACAAATAATGCTTATGTAAACTTAAATCACTGTACAAAGTTTCGTTGAAATCGGTTCACATTTGACCATAGCTCCCATACAAACTCTTGTGTCAAAACGCACTAAATAAGACAAAATACACTAAAACTCATTTAAAGATAGTGAGAATTTTGAGTTCATTATTTGCATACATAATTTTTGTAAAAACTGTAATCAATTTGCCAAATTTCGAGATAATCGGTCCACATTTGACCCTAGCTCTCATATAAGTCCAAGTGACGAAAACAGCTTAAATACATATATAAGTTTTGAGAAAATGTTTGCATGATGGTAAAATTTAGCAAACATTTGTCTTTATACAGGAAAAAGAACACCTTTCCCTTAGTGGTGAAGGGTATCGTATGGTCGGGCTTGACTGACTATAGCATTTTCTTACTTGTTTTAAAATAAAGTATAATTTAATGCAAACTTAACGATATGAAATTCACTTTTTATACAAAATATTTACTAAAAAATATTTACAACTGTTAAAAATAAAAACATAAATATTTTAGATATGGGTCAAATCAAAATTTTTCCTTCTCCCAAATATGGATTATAGTGTTGATCCAAAAAATGATAAATAAATGACTTTTTTTAAAACAACTCCCATTATTTCAGTACAAATTTTAATATATAAAATTTTTTTCATGAGTCGTTTTAAATTTTAAAGCAAAAAATATAAAAAAATTTCCAACGATTTATGAAAAATTTTTGAAATTTTTACTGAAATAACATGAGTTGTTTTAAAAAAGTTTATTGTTTTCCGATCCCTTCATAGGCCCACTTTTTTAATTTTTTAATTTTGATGTCAACACTATAATCCACATTTGGGATAAGGAAAATGGAAGATATAATTTTTGATATATCATTGAGTCAAGGACATAATTTTCCTTGTTCTTCGGATCATGATTAAATAAATAACAAATACATCGAAGTAAATGTCATACGCTAAAATATGAGCCTAATTGTGTAAAAATTTGATAACCATATAAAAACTTATAGGCATATAGAGTGCATATGTACAATATTTAAAAAATCTTGAAAAAAAACTAAGTTTAGAAAAATTTTGAAGAGCTCTATAAGTATATACCAAATTTCATTAAATTTGGAGATGGTGTGGTACAGTACGTGTTCGAAAATTTTCGATTTGACTCATAAGAAAATAATCAGTTATTATTAAAAAAAAATCAAAAGTGTGCAAGTACAATACCAATATTGGAAAACAAATAAAAATCGTAAAAATTTTTGTTCACTATTTACTTTGTTCATTATTTAGAGCGTCCATATAAAAAAATAGGTGTTTACATAGTTCATTATATTATAAGGTCACATTACCGAGAGTTCACTGTACGTACCTTAAGTGAAAACGAAAAATTATAAAATAACTTGACATAAATATATTACGATGGTTTTTTTGTTATTAAAAAGTTATTTTTAAAATTTTGAGGAACGCCGCACAGTGGTTTACGGACCCTTTTTTTGGAAATAATTCTGTAACTTTTGAACTACTAAATGAAATTTGGCAAGGTGCTAGCCAAGGAGCATTCTAGTTGATCTTTAAAAACTCGACCATGAGGCATCGGCACAGTAATTGATGGACCTTCAAAGATGGTCACCTCGGGTGTTCGACTTTTTAAAAAAATCGACAAAAGTCTATTTATGGATGGAATGAAAAAAATTAAATTAAAGATCTACAAAAAATACGCTTGCATGTCTAGGTTATGTCCTTTGGCTTTCGAGATATGTATTTGGGTAAAAAAGAATTATTGCATACCATAGGTGGAAAGGGTTTTATAAGTTTATGCTGATGTACATATGTAACGCATAGAAATATTTGTCTTAGATCCACCTTTTAGTGTACCAGTAGGCTTAGAATCACTTTCTGAGTCGATTTAGCGATGTCCGTCCGTCCGTCTGGCTGGCTGGCTGGCTGGACCCATATGTAAACCTTGTAATCAAACTACAGGTCGCAATTCTAAAGATAATTTGATGAAATTTGGCACAGATCATTTTTTTTGATAATGGGACCTATTGAAATTCGTCAAAATCGGTCCATTATTTATGGTACCTCTCATAGGTCCCACTTCCCGGAATTGATATATTGGCCACAAATATCAATATTTTTTCATGAAATTTAAACCAAATACTGCTTATGTCAACTAAAATCACTGTACCAAATTTCGTTAAAATCGGTCCACATTTGACCATAGCTCCCATACAAACTTTTCTTTAAATCTGAAGATAATGGGAATTTTAAGTTTATTTTTTACATACATAGTTTTTGTAACAACTGTAATCAATTTGTCAAATTTCGAGATAATCGGTCCACATTTGACCCTAGCTCTCATATAAGTCCAAATGTCGGAAGCAGCTTAAATGTAAAAGTTTTGAGAAAATGTTTGTATGATTGCAAAATTTAGCAAATATTTGTCTTTATACAGAAAAAATAACACTTTTGCCCTCAGTGGTGAAGGGTATCGTATGGTCGGGCTTGACCGACTATAGCACTTTCTTACTTGTTTTTAATTTAATCATGAACCGAAGAACAAGGAAAATCAATTATGTTCTTGACTCAATGATATATCAAAAATCATATCTTCCATTTTCCTTATCCAAATGTGGATTATAGTGTTGACATCAAAATTAATTATGAGGGGATCGGAAAATAAAAAACTTTTTGTAAAACAACTCATGTTATTTCAGTACAAATTTCAAAATTTTTTCATTAATTATTGGAAATTTTTTTATATTTTTTTTTTGCCTTAAAATTTAAAACGACTCATGAAAAAAATTTTTATTTTAAAATTTGTACTGAAATAATGGGAGTTGTTTTACAAAAAGTCTTTTAGTTTTCCGATCATGGCCCCATTTTTTGGGTCAACACTATAATCCATATTTAGTAGAAGGAAAAATTTTGATTTCACCCATATCTAAAATATTTATGTTTTTATTTTTAACAGTTGTAAATATTTTTTAGTAAATATTTTGTATAAAAAGTGAATTTCATATCGTTAAGTTTGCATTAAATTATACTTTATTTTAAAACAAGTAAGAAAATGCTATAGTCAGTCAAGCCCGACCATACGATACCCTTCACCACTAAGGGAAAGGTGTTCTTTTTCCTGTATAAAGACAAATGTTTGCTAAATTTTACCATCATGCAAACATTTTCTCAAAACTTATATATGTATTTAAGCTGTTTTCGTCACTTGGACTTATATGAGAGCTAGGGTCAAATGTGGACCGATTATCTCGAAATTTGGCAAATTGATTACAGTTTTTACAAAAATTATGTATGCAAATAATGAACTCAAAATTCTCACTATCTTTAAATGAGTTTTAGTGTATTTTGTCTTATTTAGTGCGTTTTGACACAAGAGTTTGTATGGGAGCTATGGTCAAATGTGAACCGATTTCAACGAAACTTTGTACAGTGATTTAAGTTTACATAAGCAGTATTTGTTGTAAGTTTCATGAAAAAATATTGATAGTTATGGGCAATAAATCGATTCCGGAACGTGGACCTATGGAAGGTACCATAAATAATGGACCGATTTCGACGAATTTCAATAGCCATGGTCCACTATCAAAAAAATGATCTGTGCCAAATTTAATCAAATTATCTTTAGAATTGCTACCTATACTTTGATTACATGGTTTAGGGTAGAAGGGGGAGCATTTGCCACTTTTTTTTTAAGTGCTCTAGGTTTCTTACCATGAGAGTTATCACAATTTTTTTGTTCTTCATAGGTACCTATATATGTTAGCTTTAAACTGTGTTGGTTCAGATTGCCTTCGGCAATCTAAATTTTGATTCAGAGATCAAAATTTAAACTATTGGGCCTCTGTTAACATTGTACTGTGACATATCAACATTAAAAAAAATGTTAAGATGGAAGATGGATTGGGCCTTGCAACCAAAATACGATATGTGTATGGCAAATGTGTCCCAGGTAGAGTCGTTAGATGTAAAGAATTATTTTTCACATAAGAAATAGATTTATTGATAAAAACTTAAAATATTTGTTCTCAATACTATGTTTATGTTAATTAAACTGGTGAATAATTTCTAGGATGACAACAAAACTAAGGAAAATATTCCAAAAATACTTGTAGCAAAATATTTTTTCAGGATCTGCTGAAACAATAAATCACGCCTGATGTTTTAAATATGAAAGCTACAGCAGTCAAAATTTGAGATATAGAATATCAGTGATAAACGAATATAAAATCGATTACAGCATCAAAAAAGATAAGTTAGTTTTCAAGAAAAATAGTGGTGGCAAATGTGCCCCTCCTACCCTACATGTGGGTCAAGCCAGACGGACGGACTGACATCGCTAAATCGACTCAGAAAGTGATTCTAAGTCTATTGGTATACTTAAAGGTGGGTCTAAGACAAATATTTCTATGTGTTACATACATCAGCACAAACTTATAATACCCTTTCCATTTATGGTGGTGAAGCGTATAATACCAAATTTTTACAATAGAAAGTAAGAACAAATTAGATAATGTGAAAAAATTCATTAGTTCACATTATCGCAAATTCACTGTAATTGAAAGTTACATTCTACGGGGGCAACCTTCTCTTCCTTTGCCTATTTTTGGGTCTCTCTTCCGTCACTTTGTCTTCCATTTCCTTTTCATTTCAGTTTAATAGTAAAAGCTAAAGCGATCGGTTGACTAAATTTGTGCGGTTACGGTTACTCGGGAGTAATTAATAGAAAATGTATAAAATATTTGTTGAAAAATTGTTAATTGAAGTGTTTTCAATAAAATAAAAGTGTTAATAATTGTTATAAAATTGTTAAGTAAATAAAATTAAAGGAATTCTTGGCAAAATCTTATAAGAAATTTCATTTGTGATTGATTTGTTTGTCGTTTTTTTTGTTGTTGTTGTTGTTGTTGTTGTTTATTTACTTCAATTTGTGTGTGTGTGTGTGTTTAGTTGAGAGGAAGAAAATAAGTTTTTTTCTGAAAAGCTTTAATATTCGCGCGTTTTTCTTAGATAATATTTGAGATAATATTAAAGCTCATAAAGTTGTGAATGAAGTTTGTATGGAATAATTGTAATTAATGTTTCAAACCAAAACCTTCAGGGTTTATGAAACCACTAAGATCTATCAAAGTTATTTAAGAAAACACGATTTAGTATTAATTATAATTATAGCAGTTTTAATAAGTTTATAGCCGTTGCTAGAGTTAGTGCAAATAGAAAATTAAAATCATCAAAAATCGTTCGTTCGTTAAATGCAAAATCGAGATAAAAAGTGTTAGAATAAAAAATTTAATTAAGTAAAGAAATATTATTTAAAAATTAAAAAAGAAATATAAATATATTTCAATGGCCTGTTTTGCAAATAAAGTAGATCAAATTAGTTTTGTGAAAAATATAAATTAAATATAATGAAAGTGTTATAAAAATATATGTAATCTAAAGATAAAGATAAATGCTCGAATCTCAGTGAAATAAATTTTCAGGTAATTCTTTCAAAAACATATTTAGTATGTATATATGTATTACTATTTTGATTTAAATATAAATTTCCTATTCATAAACGAAAAAACAAATGAGGAACAAACTTATAAATAAAATTTTTTATACAAAGTTCAAATTATAAATTATATGGCTTTGATAATTTTATAATTCGCTTATGAATAAGGAAGTAAATCTTTATAAATATAAATATTTTTATACCCTATACCATCGTGTTAGAACGTACCATCTACTACCAATGATTTTAATTTTTAAGGAATCCCATGTCACGCATAGAAATATTCAATTATTCCTATTGATTCTGAATCACTTTCTAGAGTGATTTAACTGGGGATAACTGGTGTTGGCCTGGGGTCCATGTAAAATTGTAATCAAAGTGCAGGTCACAATTTTGGTACAGATATTTAATTTAGTAGTGGGAATTTGAAAATGGTCACAATCGCTCCATTATTTCGACTACATTCCATAATTCTGAATTCCCAGAATTGAGATATTGCTTAAATATTTTTGTATTGAAAAATTTTTTAAAGAAAAATTTTTATATCCAAATTTTCTGAAGAACAATTTTTGTACCGAATAATTTTTCGGATGATATCTTCGCTTTATGTTAATATTTGTTGGACACAATAATAATTCTTATTTATTCTTATATTTATTTTTATATTGAAATATTTTCTATAGAAAAATTTTTATATCGAAAAAAAATTCCCTAGAAAAATTTTATACCGAAAAATTTTCTATAGAAGAATTTTTATAGAAAAATTTTTATATCTAAAAATTTTCTAAAGAAAAATGTTTATATCGAAAAATTTTTCTATAGGAAAATTTTTATATGGAAAAATTTTCTGCAGAAAATTTTCATATCGAAAAATTTTCTATAGAAAAATTTTTATAGAAAAATTTTCATATCGAAAAATTTTCTATAGAAAACTTTTCTATAGAAAAATTTTTATAGAAAAATTTTCATATCGAAAAATTTTCTATAGGAAAATTTTCTATAGAAAAATTTTCTATAGGAAAATTTTCTATAGAAAAATTTTTATATCGAAAAATTTTCTTTATCAAAATTTTTATATCGAAAAATTTTCTTTATTAAAATATTTATATCGAAAAATTTTCTTTATTAAAATTTTTATATCGAAAAATTTTCTATAGAAAAATTTTTATATCGAAAGATTTTCTATAAAAAAATTTTTATATCGAAAAATTTTCTATAGAAAAAATTTTATATCGAACAATTTTTTATAGAAAAACTTTTATATCTAAAAATTTTCTATAGAAAAATTTTTATATCGAAACATTTACAATAGAAAAATTTTTATAGAAAAATTTTTATAGAAAAATTTTCTATAGAAAAATTTTTATAGAAAAATTTTCTATAGAAAAATTTTTATAGAAAAATTTTCTATAGAAAAATTTTCATATCGAAAAATTTTTATAGAAAATTTTTCATATCGAAAAATTTTCTATAGAAAAATTTTTATATCGAAAAATTATCTTTATTAAACTTTTTATATCGAAAAATTTTCTTTATTAAAATTTTTATATCGAAAAATTTTCTTTCTTAAAATTTTTATATCGAAAAATTTTCTATAGAAAAATTTTTATATCGAAAAATTTTCTATAGAAAAATTTTTATATCGAAAAATTTTTAAATCAAAAAATTTTCTATAGAAAAATTTTTAAATCGAAAAATTTTCTATAGAAAAATTTTTAAATCGAAAAATTTTCTATAGAAAAATTTTTAAATCGAAAAATTTTCTATAGAAACATTTTTATATCGAAAATTTTTCTATAGAAAAATTTTTATATCGAAAAATTTTCTATGGAACAATTTTTATATCGAAAAATTTTTTATAAAAACATTTTTAAATCGAATAATTTTTTATAGAAAAATATTTAAATTGAAAAATTTTCTATAGAAAATTTTTAAATCGAAAAATTTTCCATAGAAAAATTTTTAACTCGAAAAATTTTCTATAGAAAAATTTTTAAATCGAAAAATTTTCTATAGAAAAATTTTTAAGTCGAAAAATTTTCTATAGAAACATTTTTTATATGGAAAAACTTTCTATAGATCAATTGTTATATGGAAAAATTTTATATAGAAATATTTTTATATGGAAGCATTTTCTATAGTAAAATTTAAAAAATTTTCTATAGAAAAATTTTTATATCGAAAAATTTTCTATAGGAAAATTTTTATATCGAAAAATTTTCTATAGAAAAATTTTTGTATCGAAAAATTTTCTATAGAAAAATTTTTATATCGAAAAATTTTTATACCGGAAAATTTTCTGTAGAAAAATAAAACTAAAACTCCAGAAATTTGAATTCAAATTACAAACTGATACACAAACTTTTAATACCCTATCACCTATTAATGAATATTACATTTGGTACATTTTGTAAATTTTGCCCTCAAAAGGATAAAAATTCCAAACAATTTCCATAAAAAACTCAAAACAACTTTTGGTACCTTTTTTCGATTATCATTATTATTTGTAATACTTTAGATTAAGTTTAATAAAAATGGAAATAAAAATTATTAAATAATTGAACAATAATTTTAGACTTATAGTTTCACTACATACTACCCTTAACTTAAGGAGGGGTTTTTCTTATATTTCTTTTTACCCTAAAATAAATAAAGTACATTTCATTTAAAGTATTTTGTGGATTCTTAAAAAAAGACTTTTTAAGTCTTTTTATTCCCAGGAATTTAGATTATTATTATTATTATTATTATTGGTGTATTGTGCTCAAAAAAAGCTAGACAAAGCTTTAACTCTAAATCACTCTTTTCCTCCCTGACCTTGACTAATTCCCTGCTTTAGCCGTGGTCTTATGCAAACGTTTCATTTCATTGTAAAGCTTTAAAGCTAATTCTGTATTAGGGGCATATTGTCGACCGGGTACATGATTATTTGATTGCTTGGAAGGATCTATACAGGTTTTAACTAGTTTCATAAGATTTTTCGGTGTCTTAGCCGAGGCCAATAGACCGGGAAAGAGGCCACCTCCTTTAAGAATTTGATCACAAAATATTTGTAAATTATTATTTTGTTGGACGCCCGTACACAACATTTTCTCCTCATCACATTTGCCCATGCAATAGTGATAGTTGCAATCGGTATCCTCCTCGCAGGCCCCCGCATTTGAGAGGCGTTTATCAAGTTGGGTTTCCACGAATACATGTTCGGCATTCTCGTATTTGATTCTGTAAAGAGAAAATATTTGATAAAGAAGTTCCTAAAGCCGAAATTTAGATTTAAATGTTACCTTTTGTCCCCCGTTACCCCAAAATTATTTATTTTCATTTTACACATTCTCAATGGTTCCGGTTTCATTTCATCCATTTTGAAAACAAATTCCATAAGACTTAAAGCAAACTTAAGACGTTTTTGCCAATCAAAGGATCTAAAGGAAAGAGGAATTTTTTAATGATATTTGGTTTGATCAAAAGTTATATCTACTAACATATACTGTAACAAAGTTTGCTCGGTTTTCAAAATATTCAAATTCTCGGTAGCGTAATATGGACCACATGAACCCAAAACTGTGGGAAATAAGTTCTCTTCATCGTACAATTTACTCATCATGTAATTGTTGTCTTTGAAAAGTCTCCAGAAATTAAGCATTTGTTGGGGATTATTTTTATCGATCTCCTGGTTTACTAATGCTCGTATCTGAAATCAAGAAAGATTTCGGTGTTACTAGGACCAGAACAGAACAGAACTAAAACAAAACTAAAACAGAACTAGAACAGAACTAGAACAGAACTAGAACAGAACTAGAACAGAACTAGAACAGAACTAGAACAGAACTAGAACAGAACTAGAACAGAACTAGAACAGAACTAGAACAGAACTAGAACAGAACTAGAACAGAACTAGAACAGAACTAGAACAGAACTAGAACAGAACTAGAACAGAACTAGAACAGAACTAGAACAGAACTAGAACAGAACTAGAACAGAACTAGAACCGAACTAGAACAGAACTAGAACAGAACTAGAACAGAACTAGAACAGAACTAGTACAGAACTAGAACAGAACTAGAACAGAACTAGAACAGAACTAGAACAGAACTAGAACAGAACTAGAACAGAACTAGAACAGAACTAGAACAGAACTAGAACAGAACTAGAACAGAACTAGAACAGAACTAGAACAGAACTAGAACAGAACTAGAACAGAACTAGAACAGAACTAGAACAGAACTAGAACAGAACTAGAACAGAACTAGAACAGAACTAGAACAGAACTAGAACAGAACTAGAACAGAACTAGAACAGAACTAGAACAGAACTAGAACAGAACTAGAACAGAACTAGAACAGAACTAGAACAGAACTAGAACAGAACTAGAACAGAACTAGAACAGAACTAGAACAGAACTAGAACAGAACTAGAACAGAACTAGAACAGAACTAGAACAGAACTAGAACAGAACTAGAACAGAACTAGAACAGAACTAGAACAGAACTAGAACAGAACTAGAACAGAACTAGAACAGAACTAGAACAGAACTAGAACAGAACTAGAACAGAACTAGAACAGAACTAGAACAGAACTAGAACAGAACTAGAACAGAACTAGAACAGAACTAGAACAGAACTAGAACAGAACTAGAACAGAACTAGAACAGAACTAGAACAGAACTAGAACAGAACTAGAACAGAACTAGAACAGAACTAGAACAGAACTAGAACAGAACTAGAACAGAACTAGAACAGAACTAGAACAGAACTAGAACAGAACTAGAACAGAACTAGAACAGAACTAGAACAGAACTAGAACAGAACTAGAACAGAACTAGAACAGAACTAGAACAGAACTAGAACAGAACTAGAACAGAACTAGAACAGAACTAGAACAGAACTAGAACAGAACTAGAACAGAACTAGAACAGAACTAGAACAGAACTAGAACAGAACTAGAACAGAACTAGAACAGAACTAGAACAGAACTAGAACAGAACTAGAACAGAACTAGAACAGAACTAGAACAGAACTAGAACAGAACTAGAACAGAACTAGAACAGAACTAGAACAGAACTAGAACAGAACTAGAACAGAACTAGAACAGAACTAGAACAGAACTAGAACAGAACTAGAACAGAACTAGAACAGAACTAGAACAGAACTAGAACAGAACTAGAACAGAACTAGAACAGAACTAGAACAGAACTAGAACAGAACTAGAACAGAACTAGAACAGAACTAGAACAGAACTAGAACAGAACTAGAACAGAACTAGAACAGAACTAGAACAGAACTAGAACAGAACTAGAACAGAACTAGAACAGAACTAGAACAGAACTAGAACAGAACTAGAACAGAACTAGAACAGAACTAGAACAGAACTAGAACAGAACTAGAACAGAACTAGAACAGAACTAGAACAGAACTAGAACAGAACTAGAACAGAACTAGAACAGAACTAGAACAGAACTAGAACAGAACTAGAACAGAACTAGAACAGAACTAGAACAGAACTAGAACAGAACTAGAACAGAACTAGAACAGAACTAGAACAGAACTAGAACAGAACTAGAACAGAACTAGAACAGAACTAGAACAGAACTAGAACAGAACTAGAACAGAACTAGAACAGAACTAGAACAGAACTAGAACAGAACTAGAACAGAACTAGAACAGAACTAGAACAGAACTAGAACAGAACTAGAACAGAACTAGAACAGAACTAGAACAGAACTAGAACAGAACTAGAACAGAACTAGAACAGAACTAGAACAGAACTAGAACAGAACTAGAACAGAACTAGAACAGAACTAGAACAGAACTAGAACAGAACTAGAACAGAACTAGAACAGAACTAGAACAGAACTAGAACAGAACTAGAACAGAACTAGAACAGAACTAGAACAGAACTAGAACAGAACTAGAACAGAACTAGAACAGAACTAGAACAGAACTAGAACAGAACTAGAACAGAACTAGAACAGAACTAGAACAGAACTAGAACAGAACTAGAACAGAACTAGAACAGAACTAGAACAGAACTAGAACAGAACTAGAACAGAACTAGAACAGAACTAGAACAGAACTAGAACAGAACTAGAACAGAACTAGAACAGAACTAGAACAGAACTAGAACAGAACTAGAACAGAACTAGAACAGAACTAGAACAGAACTAGAACAGAACTAGAACAGAACTAGAACAGAACTAGTACAGAACTAGAACAGAACAGAACTAGAAATATGAAAGAATTTCTATTATTATTTTTCTATATAAAAAAAAGAACGAAATTTTTTCTATATGAAAAAATTTCTATAGAAATTTTTTCTATATAGAAATAGAAATTTTTTCTATATGAAAAAATTTCTATAGAAATTTTTTCTATATGAAAAAATTTCTATAGAAATTTCTATAGAAATTTTTTCTATATGAAAAAATTTCTATAGAAATTTCTATAGAAATTTTTTCTATATGAAAAAATTTCTATAGAAAATTTATATGAAAAAAATTTTATAAAAATTTTTCTATATGAAATATTTCGATAGAAAATTTTTGTATATGAAAAAATTTCTATAGAAAATTTTTCTATATGAAAAAATTTCTATAGAAAATTTTTCTATATGAAAAAATTTCTATAGAAAATTTTTCTATATGAAAAAATTTCCATAGAAAATTTTTCTATATGAAAAAATGTCTATAGAAAATTTTTCTATATGAAAAAATTTCTATAGAAAATTTTTCTATATGAAAAAATTTCTATAGAAAATTTTTCTATGTGAAAAAATTTCTATAGAAAATTTTTCTATGTGAAAAAATTTCTATAGAAAATTTTTCTATATGAAAAAATTTCTATAGAAAATTTTTCTATATGAAAAAATTTCTATAGAAAATTTTTCTATATGAAAAAATTTCTATAGAAAATTTTTCTATATGAAAAAATTTCTATAGAAAATTTTTCTATATGAAAAAATTTCTATAGAAAATTTTTCTATATGAAAAAATTTCTATAGAAAATTTATATGAAAAAAATTTTATAAAAATTTTTCTATATGAAATATTTCGATAGAAAATTTTTGTATATGAAAAAATTTCTATAGAAAATTTTTCTATATGAAAAAATTTCTATAGAAAATTTTTCTATATGAAAAAATTTCTATAGAAAATTTTTCTATATGAAAAAATTTCTATAGAAAATTTTTCTATATGAAAAAATTTCCATAGAAAATTTTTCTATATGAAAAAATTTCTATAGAAAATTTTTCTATATGAAAAAATTTCTATAGAAAATTTTTCTATATGAAAAAATTTCTATAGAAAATTTTTCTATATGAAAAAATTTCTATAGAAAATTTATATGAAAAAAATTTTATAAAAATTTTTCTATATGAAATATTTCGATAGAAAATTTTTGTATATGAAAAAATTTCTATAGAAATTTTTTCTATATGTAAAATTGTCTATAGAAAATTGTTTAAATTAAAAAAAATTCTATAGAACAGAACTAGAACAGAACTTGAAAAGAACTAGAACAGAACTAGAAAAGAACTAGAACATAACTAGAACAGAACTAGAACAGAACTAGAAAAGAACTAGAACATAACTAGAACATAATTAGAACAGAGATTGGAACTCTTACCATATTATCATCCAGTGTAACATTGTATGTCAGTGTAATGTGCATTTTCACAATATGATGGAAGTTTTCTATTTTTGGATAGACCTGCTCACCATGACTATTCATCCAACTCAAATCATCCCTTATATGACGAGCCAACTAAAATAAAAAAAATATATAGAATATTTTTTTTTTTTGAAGATAAAAGTCTAATTTTAAATTTTTGTTGTTACCTTAATGGCATAGACATCTCCATTTTTCTCGGCCGTAAACATTATGGTACTCATATCATTTTGAGGGCATTTAAAGGACTTAAAGGACTGTTCATTGGTGCACAATTCCTCACACAAAGAGCCACTGTATTCCAAGTTTTTGTACTTTTTGCACTAAAGAAAAATTTTGATTTTAAATTAACTAGAAATTTTTGTTAAATAAAATTCCTTACCATATAAGTTAAACTGTTTTGTGACATGATTTTATAGCAAAATTCCAAATTCATGTAGGAAACCACCAGCATGAAAACACCTGCTAATATGGCCAGGAGCACTAAACGCTGCAGCAGAGTGCGAAATCTTCTTTTAAAGGCATTTAACATTTTTTTTGTATTTCTTTGAGATACTTTTTAATTTATTTTTCCTTTTTTCTTGATTGATTTATTTTTGGTCAAATTTTCTGTTTTTCTTTTCACATTTCTTCTCTACTAGGATTATTTGCCTAATGAGCAGGATTCTTTTTTCTTCTTTTCGACTACAAGCGGGGGAAGGATTTTTTTTGACTTGTTTATCTGTTTTGATTTACAAATTCTCCTCGTGTTGCCTGTTTTTGTTTGGCTGCATTGTTTTGGGTTTACGTTTACTTCTTACATATTATAGTATGTTTACATTTTGTTGATACAGTAGAATCTCCATTATAGGGTTCTACTTTAACCGGAAGTAGATTAGACTTTTATAAGACTCTATATCTGTGGCTTGGTGCTAAAAGGGCCAATGTCAAAAAAGTAGTTTTGAGAAAAATTGTTTTCAAGTTTTTATTTCCCATACAACCTCTTTCAGAAAACCTCTTATAAATCTGTTCCAGGGACCGTAACTGTTATAACTTTTATCGTAAAAGTCAGAAAATAAAAGTTATTTTTTGACTTTTATTGTTTCGAGCAGAAATAAAAGTTATTTTTTGACTTCTATTTTTTCGATAAAAATAACAGTTATTTTTGACTTTTGTTTTTTCAAGCAAAAATAATAGTTATTTTTTAACTTTTATTTTTTCGAGCAAAAATAACAGTTATTTTTGACTTTTATTTTTTCGTGCAGAAATAAAAGTTATTTTTGTTTGAAATTATGATAAATTTTTGAAAAATTTTTTCAAACAAAAATAATTTTTCAGTGAAAATAATTTACATATGCTCAAAAATTAATGAAGTTGAGTTTTGTAATCAAAATTGGGGTTAGAAACACAAAAATAACTTTTATTTCTGCTCGAAAAAATAAAAATAAAAAAAATAACTTTTATTTCTGCTCGAAAAAATAAAAGTCAAAAAATAACTTTTATTTTTGCTCGATATAATAAAAGTCAAGAATAACAGTTATTTTTGCTCGAAAAAATAAACGTTAAAAAATAACTTTTATTTTTGCTCGAAAAAATAAAAGTTAAAAATAACTGTTAATTTTGCTCAAAAAAATAAAAATCAAATAATAACTGTTATTTTTTTTCTAAAAAGTAAAAATCAGATTTTGAAAAAGCATCGCATTTTATGAAAATTTGGTCTAAGACTATCAAAATGGTATACTTGGTTTAATTCTCCATTTCCTTTTTTTAATCAAAAATTCAAAAATAACAGTTATTTTCGGTCCCTGATCTGTTCTGAGTTAAGTTTAAAACTAGCTGTAGGAGCCAAAAAAAGAGGGTAATGAAGGGAATCTAATGCAATGATTAAGCCAAAACAGCAAAATATTGACATTGGCCCTTTTAGCACCAAGCCACAGATATAAAACTAAAACTTTTATAAAAGTACATTTTTCCTATGATATCATCTTTATCATAAAGTCTTTCAGAAGACTACTCCTTCCACAAGACTAAATATACTCACGTGGAAGACAAGGGTATGTTTCTTACTAGACTGTGTCTTTGATTTTACAAAACAATTGAGATTGCAGTGTTAAACCATCTAAAAACGGACTTAAGGGATTCTGCGCACTTTGACCTAATCAGATACAGTGGTGGTTACATTTTAAGGATAGTGCATAAATTTGTTTAATAACACTATGCTCGATTTTAACAACTTTTTTTTTTACCGATAAAAAGGAGACCTAATGGGTAAAAATAACTCGAGTGTTTTGAATTCAATGATGCTAACCGTTTTTTTAGGTTAGCTCTAGTTTTCGAGATAAAGCGTTTTTTTTTTAAATGGAGGAGGTTGCGCAATAACTATTAGCGTAACTCGAAAACTGTTTATTTTTTTGAACTAAGTAAAAAAGCGAAATTCGGCAACAAAATTATCTTTCAGGAACGCTAATAATTTTTTTCCAATCAGTCGTTATAATATAATAAATTTTTTTGTTTGCAAAAAAATATTTATAAACTTTTTACAAAGCCTCGAAAAATTTTAAATATATCAAATTTTTATTTATTTATTATATAAAATATTAAGTACCTGGTAGACCGAGCCTTGCTCGGAGCTTTATGATAAGCATTTTGAGGAAAATTTTAAAGTTTTTATATATTTTATATTATAAAGTGCTAAAATAAATTTAGAGGAAAGACATTGTAGAAATATTCAGTTAATTTTGAATTATTTGATTTATTTTGTCCGACCAACACATAGTTTGCATAGTTCACAGTTTAACTCATTTTGAATAATTTTGGAAATTATTCATATCAACAGAAACCTCTGTCGACTCATGCGCAACAACTTTGCTAAAGATTATAGTCTGATCAAATGCACAGTTTACGATTTAATTCATTTTGAGTAGTTTTCTGTGGCGCCACCTGTCGGACTTTGCTTATTCCAATTCATAAACCTTCTTCGGCTTATCCGTAACAACTTTGCTGAAGATTATAGCATGATTAAATGTACAGCATACGATTAAATTAACTTTGAGTAAATTTCAGTAGCGCCACCTGTCGAAATTTCTTCATACCAACTAAGAAACCTTCGTCGGCTCATGTGCAACAACTTTGCTAAAGATTGTAGCATGATTAAATGTACAGATTACGATTAAATTGACTTTGAGTAAGTTTCTGTAGCGCCACCTGTCGGAAATTATTCATACCAACTAAAAAGCCTTCGTCGGCTCATGCGCTACAACTTTGCTAAAGATCATAGCATGATCAAATGTACAGTTCACGATTTAATTAATTTTTAGTAATTTTCAGTGGCGCCATCTGTCGGAAATTAGTCTTATCAACTTTAAAACCTTCGCCGGCTTATCCGCAACATCTTCGCTAAAGAGCACAACACAATCAAATTCACAGTTTACTATTCTATAAAGAACATACATACAGACAAACATTCATTTGTTTAAAATAATACTATTTTTTCCCCCTTTTTATTCCCTAATTTCTAAAAGTTCCATATGTATATTTGGTACTTTTTTGGTGCCAATTGAATTCGGTACATTTTTTTAAAACGCATTTAACATAATGTATAATGTTCCTATTCATATTACTTTGGAGATGTTAAGTTATCATTTTATCCCTTTTTTACCCATTTTGGCTCCAAAATCAAAAAAGTACCAAATACGTGTTTCATGTTTTTTTTACATCTATTGATTGCAGTACCAAGTTTCTTTCTATATTCTTTAGTTTAAAATATAAGAGTGGGTTAAAAAGGTGCCAAAAAAACTATTTTCACCCTTTTTTACCCCCTATCGGACATAGTTTCAAAAAAGTACCAAACACCTGTCCGCTTATTTTCAAAGCTGTTTAAAACGTAATTTTAATTTTGTTTCTATACCTATTACTTTAGGAGACATAGCGTTTTCGATTTTTTCCCCTTTTTACCCTTTTTTACCCTCTTAGAGGTAAAAGTTCCAAAAGTCCCTTCTTCTTCGACCTATACATCAAAAAGGATACCCACTGTACAAATTTTATCAAAATCGTTAGAGCCGTTTTCGAGATATACAATTATTGCTCGTTTAAGAATATAAGATAAAAATGGAATTTTTAGAAAATGAAAAATAGTTTTTCAAAAAGAAAAATTATTCGCACTTGATCCCAGTCTATTACATTTATTTATGAATGTAATAGGCAATTTATTGATAAAAGCCAAAACATGTTTGTGGGGACAAGCAAATTATTGACGCGCTTCGATGATTTACAAACAATGATTGTGTTTGTAAGATAGGTAATAATGCGAGGTATTCGATCTGTCCAAAAGTAGGGATACTTCTCCTGATGACTATGGTCTAACCAACCATCGAAACGCGTCGAATAATTGGTTATCCCTACAAACATTTTTTGGCTTTTATCAACAAATTGCCCATAAAATTAAACAAATAAACATAATAGACTGGGATAAAGTGCTAATAATATTAACATCCCTACAATTTTGTTAATTTTTGAT
Organism: Stomorhina lunata; assembly: GCA_933228675.1. Taxonomy (NCBI): domain Eukaryota; kingdom Metazoa; phylum Arthropoda; class Insecta; order Diptera; family Rhiniidae; genus Stomorhina; species Stomorhina lunata. The sequence goes on along the minus strand of OW121742.1, from coordinate 40,364,968 downwards.
AAATATTTTTTAATAAAATTTAAAGTTTGACAATTTTTGTGCAAAGACAGAAAATGTTTAAGTCGGTCCATTTCTTCTTCTGTTATCCTTGACTTCCAGTGGAGCATAGGGCCTCAAACATCCCTTTGTATCAAGTTCTATTGCGAGATGTTTGGCATACGTCATTCCATGAATAGTTTACTGCGTTCTAGCAGGCGCATCAAAACGACGGCCGCTTCCCTGTGGATTCTAACTAAACGCTTGTCGAACAATGTTTGTTTTGGCCTTAGAAGTGTGTAGCCTATCCAGCGCCATTTCCATTGACATACTTCTATAGAAGCTGGGATTTGTTTTGTCGCATTTAGTTATTGCAGTCTTTGGACACATCCTTTTTTGGTATTTTGAGGAGGTTGGAATAGCTTCTTTTTCTCATATATAAAAATAGGCGCCACAGTCTTGCCGATTCTTCAACATCACATAAAAGTATCCTCGTTGAGGTATTGTCATTGCCCGGGGCCTTGTTGTACTTAAGGCTTTTAATGGCGTTCTTCACTTATTGTATTATTAGTGGATTGTCTGAAATTCCATTGAGTATACAGTCATGGTTGTTTTCATTATGCACTTCCGTCAGTGGTTCTAAACCAGCCCTACTGATAGGAAAAAACGAATGCAAAAAAATAGTTATTTTCCAGGAGTGGTTCGAAAAAAAAGTTGAGTCGGTCACCCCAAGGATTAAAGATAATGTAAAAATAATTATAATTTTTTTTTATTTTTTTACCACGCCCACAAATAATCAGGGGATCATCCCCTGAGTCAAGTCTATAAATTAAAACACATCTTATTTTTTATTAATTTTTTATTTATTCTCTTCATTTCTCTTGATTTATTTATTTTTTCATTTGTAATCTTAACGTTTATCTTTAATATTATTTATTAATTTTTTCGTTACTTGTTGTTGTTGTTTTTCACATGTTTTTTTATATTTATTTATTTTGTTGTTGTTGTTATAATTGCTATTATTTCTTTTTTTTTATTAATTTTATTTGAGCAAAATTATTTTTTTTTATTAATTATTTCAATGTTTTCTTTTGTCTCTTTTTTTTCTTTATTTAATTGTATAATTCAATATTTTGTTAAACATTTTATTTTCAATATTTTTTTTCTTTATTTTTTTTTCGTGTAACTAAAAAAGTGAATAATATTTATTCTTAAGTTAATTTATTTTTTTTTATTTTTCTGTTCAATTAAATTTTATTTTTTTTCTTATTGTATGCAATTACAATTTGAATTATATTTTTTTTTGTTTGATTTAATTTATATTTTTTTTTATTGGTTTTAAATAAAATTTTTTATAAATCCTGTTTCAATTATTTTATTTTCGTTATTAATGATTTTTTGTTTCTTTTTCTAAAGAAATTGTGTAAGGATTTTGAAATGTGTGAAAGAGGGGGATAGCTGAGATTTGTTTCTGAAGGGGAGGAGGGGGGTCTTTGTTTCGGAAAGTGTCTAGTAAAAATCATTTAAGAAAAATTTGAGAATAATGTTTTACTTTGTGGTTTTCTATATAGTCCATTCAACACTTTAATCGTGGTCTTATATATAGTCCAATATAAGCACCAATCATGGTCTCATATACAATCAAATATAAGCATCAGTCGTGGCCTTACATATAGTCCAATTAAAGCATCAATCGTATCTTATCTATAGTCAAATACAAGCTTCAATTGTGGCTTTATAGATAGTTCAATTAAAGTTTCAATAGGTGGCCTTATACATAGTCTAATTAAAGCCTAAATCGTGGTCTTTTTTATAGTGAAATCGTGACCCTATGTATAATCCAATTAAAGCATCAATCATGGCCCTATACATAGTTCAATTAAAGCATCAATCGTAATCTTATGTATAGTCAAATCGTGGCGATAGTCTAAATAAAGCATCAATCGTGGTCTTATATATAGTCAAATCGTGGCCCTATAGTCCAATTTAAGCATTAATCGGGGTCTTATATATAGTCAAATCGTGAACCTATACATAGTCCAATTAAAGCATCAATCGGGGTCTTATGTATATTCAAATCGTGTCCTTATACATAGACCAATTAAAGTATCAATTTTTGCCCTATACATAGTCCAATTAAAGCATCAATCGTGGTCTTATATGTAGTCAAATCGTGGCCCTAAACATAGTCCAATTAAAGCATCAATCATGGACTTATATATAGTCAAATTGTGTCCTTATACATAGTTAAATTAAAACATCAATCGTGGTCTTATATAGAGTCAAATTATTTCCTTATACATAGTCCAATTAAAGCATCAATCGTTGCCATATACACAGTCTAATTAAAGCATCAATCGTGGTCTTGCGTATAGTCAAATCGTGTCCTTATACATAGTCCAATTAAAGCATCAATCGTGGTCTTATATGTAGTAAAATCGTGGCCCTACACATAGTCCAATTAAAGCATCAATCGTGGTCTTATGTATAGTCAAATCGTGGCCCTACACATTGTCAAATTAAAGCATCAATCGTGGTCTTATATGTAGTCAAATCGTGGTCGAATTAGAGCATCAATCATGGTCTTATATATAGTCGAATTAAAGCATCAATCGTGGTCTTATATATAGTCGAATTAAAGCATCAATCATGGTCTTATATATAGTCAAATCTTGGCCTTATACATAGTCCAATTAAAGCACCAATCGTTGATTATACATAGTCCAATTAAAGCGTCAATCGTGGTCTTATATATAGTCAAATTGTGGCTCTGCACATATTCCAATTAAAGCATCAATCGTGGTCTTATATAAAGTCAAATTGTGGACCTGTACATAGTCCAATTAAAGCATCAATCGTTACATATACATAGTCTAATTAAATCATCAATCGTGGTCTCATATATGGTCAAACCGTGGCCCTATATACAGTCTAAGTAAACCATCAATCGTTGCCCTATACATAGTCCAATTAAAGCATCAATCGTGGTCTTATATATAGTCAAATCGTAGCCTTATACATAGACCAATTAAAGTATCAATTGTTGTCCTATACATAGTCCAATTAAAGCATCAATCGTGGTCTTATATGTAGTCAAATCGTGGCTCTAAACATAGTCCAATTAAAGCATCAATCATGGACTTATATATAGTCAAATTGTGGCCTTATACATAGACCAATTAAAGCATCAATCGTGGTCTTATATAGAGTCAAATTATTGCCTTGTACATAGTCCAATTAAAGCATCAATCGTTGCCATATACACAGTCTAATTAAAGCATCAATCGTGGTCTTATATATAGCCAAATCGTGGCCCTATACATAGCCCAATTGAAGCATTAATCGTGGTCTTATATATAGTCAAATCGTGGCCCTATACATAGCCCAATTGAAGCATCAATCGTGGTCTTATATATAGTCAAATCGTGGCCCTATACATAACCCAATTGAAGCATCAATCGTGGTCTTATATATAGTCAAATCATGGCCGTATACATAGTCTAATTAAAGCATCAATCATGAACTTATATATAGTCAAATCTTGGCCTTATACATAGTCTAATTAAAGCATCAATCATGAACTTATATATAGTCAAATCTTGGCCTTATACATAGTCTAATTAAAGCATCAATCATGGCCCTATACATAGTCCAATTAAAGCATCAATCGTGGTCTTATATATAGTCAAATCGTGGCCCTATACATAGTCTAGTTAAAGCATCGTTCGTGGCCTTATATATAGTCAGATATAAGCATCATTTGTGGTATTATATATAGCCGAATATAAGCATCAATCGTGGCTTTATACATAGTCAAATTAAAGCCTCAATCGTTGTTTTTTATATAGCCGAATGTAAGCATCAAACGTGGACCTATACATAATCCGATTAAAGCATCATTCGTGGTCTTATATATAGTCAAATCACGGGCGTCCAATTAAAGCATCAATCGTTGCCGTATACATAGTCCGATTTAAGCATCAATCCTGGTCTTATATATAGCAAAATCGTGGCCCTATACATAGTCCAATTAAAGCATCAATCGTGGTCTTATATATAGTCAAATTGTGGCCTTATACATAGTCCAATTAAAGCATCAATCGTTGTCATATACACAGTCTAATTAAAGCATCAATCGTGGTCTTATATATAGTCAAATCGTGGCCTTATACATAGTCCAATTAAGCATCAATCGTTGTCATATACACAGTCTGATTAAAGCATCAATCGTGGTCTTATATATAGTCAAATCGTGGCCCTATACATAGTCCAATTAAAGCATCAATCGTTGTCATATACACAGTCTAATTAAAGCATCAATCGTGGTCTTATATATAGTCAAATCGTGGCCTTATACATAGTCCAATTAAGCATCAATCGTTGTCATATACACAGTCTGATTAAAGCATCAATCGTGGTCTTATATGTAGTCAAATCGTGGCCCTATACATAGTCCAATTAAAGCATCAATCGTGGTCTTATATATAGTCAAATCGTGGCCCTATACATAGTCCAATTAAAGCATCAATCGTGGTCTTATATATAGTCAAATCGTGGCCCTATACATAGTCCAATTAAAGCATCAATCGTGGTCTTATATATAGTCAAATCGTGGCCCTATACATAGTCCAATTAAAGCATCAATCGTGGTCTTATATATAGTCAAATCGTGGCCCTATACATAGTCCAATTAAAGCATCAATTGTGGTCTTATATATAGTCAAATCGTGGCCCTATATGTAGTCCAATTAAAGCATCAATCGTGGGCTTATACACAGTCCAATTAATGCCTCTTATATAAAGTATATAAGTATATAAGCATAAATCGTGGTCTTATTCGTAATCCAATTAAAGCCTCAACGCTGCCTTTTATATAGTTAAATATAATAATCAATCGCGGCCTTATTTATAGTTAAATATAAGCATCTATCCCGGCCTTATATATATTTCAATTAAAACTTAAATTGCATAAAGGATCGAGAGTGGACTATACATAAAATTAATGTGGTCGAATATTTTAAAGACCGACCCTGTACTATGCATAAGTTTAACGTAGTCGGATATATTTAAGAGCGACTATACATAAGATAACCTTTGCCGAATATATGTAGATAAGACCAATGGTGGACTATACTATCGTAGAAGAATACATAATCAACTAATAGTGGACTATATATAAGTTAATCATTGTTGAATATATATAAGAATTAGAAAGGACTAGACATAATGAAATATAGTCGAATATTTATAAGACCTTTTATAATCTATACATAAGAAGATCGTTAAACTGTGATAACCATTATTGCCTTTATATAGTTTAAAGTATTGGTTTTCCTAAATAAATATTGTTCATGGAATTTTTAACAAAAATTTAAAAAAAAATTTTGAAACAAATTTTAAACCAAATTTTCTTTCATTGTATGTTTTTTTTTTTTGTAAATTTTTCTCTGGGTATTTCGGTTTTATGTACAAAAAAATCAGTTTACCTAAAAAATGTGCTTGTTTCTTATAATATATATATTTTTTTTAATGATTTATTTAATTTATGTATTTTTTTTAATTAGAAATCCGTTTTAATTCTTTTAATGTAATTTTAATTTTATTCTAACATTATAAACTATTTTAGAATTCTGTTTTCAACTTATTTACCTAAATTTTTTAATATATATGACGCTTATAATTAAAGTTTTTTTTCTGTTTTTTTTTTTAATTATTTTTAACTTTATAACTAATTTATTTTATATATTTTATTGGTTGTTAAAAATTGTATGTCTTTAATTTGCAATATGAGTATTTTTTTCACTTATTATATTTAATTTTTATTTATTATTTTTTTAAGTGTATTTTTTTATGTTTGATATTTACAAAAGAAGAATTTTTATATATATATTTTAGCTATGATATAATTAACTTTAAGGTTAGGTAGGAATTGGATTGGTTTTTAAAAGATATTGAAATTGGTATGAACTTTAATCGTGAGCAATTTAAGCTTCAATTGTGGTCCTATATATTCCATTTAAAGCCTCCCATAAAGTCTAAATTATACTATAGTTTTATATAGTATAATTTAGCTTCGGGTATCGTCGTATATATAAACTAATTAAGGCTTTAACTGTTCTCTGACAGATAGTCCAGTTGAAGGTTTCATTGTGGCCTTGTATAGAATGTATTTAAAGCATAAATCCGGACTCCGATGTTATATATACTCCATTTAATGTATTAATCGTGGTGTTATGGTCCAATTTAAGCCCTAATCGTGATCTTATAAATAGCCCAACTCAGGCCTTATTTGTGGTCTTATATAAAGTCTAATTAAAGTCTCAATCGTTAAACAAAGTCCAATTAAAGCCCCACTTGTGGACTTATATATAGTCAAATATAAGCATCAATCGTGGCCTTATTAACTAATCCCTCACCATGGTCTAATATATAGGCGAATTTAAGACCTAATAAGCCTTATTTGTGGTCTTATATATAGTCAAATCTTAGCCTTAATCGTGGTCTTACATATAGTACAATTAAATTTTTAATCGTTACCGAAGTCGTGGTCTTATATATAGTAAAATTAAAGCTTTAATCATAACCTTTATCGTGGTCTTAGATATAGTCCAATTAAAGCTTTAATCGTGGTCTTATATATATTCCAATTAAAGCTTTAATCATAACCTTAATCGTGGTCTTATATATAGTGAAATTTAAGCTTTAAACGTAGTCTTATATATAGTCAAATTTAAGTATTAATCGTGGTCTTTAATAGTAGCCTAAATCGTGGTCTTATATATGTCCAATTAAAGCTTTAATCATAACCTTTATATATAGTGACATTTAAGCCTTAATCGTGGTCTTATATATAGTCAAATTTAAGTATTGATCGTGGTCTTATATATAGTCCAATTAAAGCTTTAATCATGATCATACATATTGTCCAATTAAAGCTTTAATCGGGGTCTTATATAAAGTTCAATTAAAGCTTTAATCGTTACTTAAATTGTGGTCTTATATATAGTTCAATTAAAGCTTTAATAGTAACCTAAATTGTGGTCTTATATAGTTCAATTTAAGCTTAAATAGTAATCTTAATCGTGGTCTTATATAGTCCAATTTAAGCTCTAATGAAAATTTTCCAATAAAAATTTTAGATAAAAATATTTATATATCAAAAAATTTTCTAAGCTTCTATAGAAACATTTTTGTTAAAAAAATTTTCTATAGAAAACTTTTCGATGAAAAAATTTTCAATAGAAAATTTTTGTAAAAAAATTTTCCATAGAAAAATTTTTGATAAAAAAAATTTTCGATAGAGAAATTTTTGATAAAAAAATTTTCGATAGAGAAATTTTTGATAAAAAAATAGAAACATTTTTGTTGAAAAAATGTTTGATAAAAAATTTTCTATAGAAAAATTTTCGATAAAAAAATTTTCGATTTTGATAAAAAAAACTTTTTTTTGAAAAATTTTTGTAAGAAAATTTTGTATAGAAAAAATTTTAATAAAAAAGTTTTCTATAGAAAAATTTTTGATAGAAAAATTTTTGAAAAAAATGTTGATTTTATAGAAAATTTTTGAAAAAAATGTTGATTTTATAGAAAATTTTTGATAAAAATATTTTTCAAAAAATAACAAAATTTTTAGATAAAAATATTTATATATCAAAAAATTTTCTAATCTTCTATAGAAACATTTTTGATAAAAAAATTTTCTATAGAAAAATTTTTGATGAAAAATTTTCTATAGAAACATTATAGAAACATTTTTAATAAAAATTTTTCATAGAAAAATTTTTGATAAAAAAATTTTCGATATAAAAAAATTTTCTATAGAAAAATTTTTGATAAAAAAATTTTTTATAGAAGAATTTTTGATAAAACAAAAAATTTTCTATAGAGAAATTTTTGATAAAAAAATATCTATAGAAACATTTTTGATAAAAAATTAAAACATTTTTGATGAAAAAATTTTCGATTTTGAAAAAAAAAATTTTGTAAGATTATTTTGTATAGAACAATTTTTGATAAAAAAGTTTTGTATAGAAACATTTTTGATATAAAATTTTCTATAGAAAAATTTTTTATGAAAAATTTTTCAATAGAAACATTTTTAACAAAAAAATTTCCATAGAAAATTTTTGATAAAAAAATTTTCGATTTTGATAACAAAAATTGTGTAAGAAAATTTTTTATAGAAAAATTTTTGATAAAAAAATTTTCTATAGAAAAATTTGTGATAAAAAAATTTTCTATAGAAAAATTTTTGATAAAAAAATTTTCTATAGAAAAACTTTTGATAAAAAAATTTTCTATAGAAGAATTTTTGATAAAACAAAATATTTTCTATAGACAAATTTTTAATAAAAAAAATTTCTATAGAAAAATTTTTGATAAAACAAAAAATTTTCTATAGACAAATTTTTGATAAAAAAATTTTCTATAGAGAAATTTTTGATAGAAAAATTTTCTATAGAAACATTTTTAATAAAAAAAATATATATATATAAAAACATTTTTGATCAAAAATAGAAACATTTTTGATGAAAAAATTTTTGATAAAAAATGTTCATAAAAAAATTTTCGATTTTGATAAAAAAATATTGTAAGAAAATTTTGTATAGAAAAATTTTTGATAAAAAAGTTTTCTATAGAAAAATTTTTGATAAAAAAGCTTTCTATAGAAAAAATTTTGATACAAAAATTTTCAATACAAAATTTTTTGAAAAAAAATTTTTCTATAGACAAATTTTCTATAGAAACATTTTTGATAAAAAAAATTTTCATTAGAAACATTTTTGATAAAACAATTTTCCACAGAAACATTTTTGATAAAAAAATTTTCTATAGAAAAATTTTTCATAAAAAAATTTTCGATAGAAACATTTTTGATAAAAAAAATTTTCTACAGAAAAATTTTTGATAGAAATATTTAAAAAAATTGAGTAAAAAACTTTTTCTTTTTAAAACGTTAGAACTACACATTGAAAAAATACCTATTTTAGTTAAAAGTATTAAAAAAACGGCAACTCTGCCGACAATTTTTTTGTTCTGTTCTCTTTGCGCCGACCCGTGCTCATAAGAGATATCATAAACGATCGCGCAGTGGAGTCAAAAAAGACTCACACTTGATTGAAATTATAAAAAAATTCTAGTTGGGAGCAGAGAAAGTTTAAAAAGCCTCGAACTGTGCTCTCGCTTCATCAAGTGAGAGAAAGTTTTAAAAAAATGCTCTTCACAACTGAATTGTGTGGCGTTTGTATAACTAGTTATAGCAAATGATTTTTTTGCCCTTGACTGATTTATAACCAATAAAACTCCTACTTTCTTTGTTTAAAGTTAATTATTTCTTAATTTTTTATTTAAAAATTCTAATTTTCATAAGTATTTAATATTTTGATTTATTTATATGTATTTTTGTTAATCATATTTTTCAAATTAACTCTTAACTATTCGTTAATAACTTAAGAAAAATGTAATTTAATTGTTTAAAAAAATCCTAAAAATTAACTTTAATTATTTAGTTTTTGGTTTTTAAATTCAAATTAATTTATCTTAAAATTAATTTAATTAATTAATATTTTTTTGCTATTTTTGTTTTTTTTTTTTATATACAAAACTTTAACTTTAAGTTTTCGTGAGTTTTTATTTTGATTTCACTAATTTTATTTATTTATTTATTTAATTTTTTTGTAATAAATATATTTTATTTTTACATTTTTTTCCTTTTGTTGTCAAAAACTAAAAAATAAACCATTTTGGCAGTGCATTGATTTTTTTTGTTTTTTTTTATTATTAATTAATTAATTATAACTACTTTTGTTTTTTAACATTTTATTGAATTTATTTAAAATTTTTTAAAATTATATAAACTTAAATATTTTTTTTATTTAATTAAATTATATTCTTTTAATTTTTAATACCTCAAAATTTCAACTAAATTAACAACTAAACAACAAATCATTAAATATAATATTTATTAAATGGAAGACAACAGTTTTTTTTAATATATTTTTCAAAACTTAAGAAATAAAAATAAAATATTTGAAAATAAATTTTTTTGAAAATTTGAATTAAATTAATTGAAAATATTTCGTTTTACAAAAAATTTATTAGGAACCTTATGTTTTATTTTCGTAATTTATTTTTTAACAAAATCTTTAGAACATAGAATTAAATTGAAAAAAATAGAGTTTAAAAAAAATTGTGGGATAATAATGAATAAAAAAGAAAAATTATAATGAAAAAAATAAGAATTTTCAATTTTATTAAATCGTTCATCTTGATCAAATTAACTCAGTTTAAAGAAAAACAGGCTAAACAGCTGTTTAAAACAGATAACACAAGTCCATAAAATCAATTTTTTGTGTTATATTTGTTCCTCACTTTTTATTACTCATTAAGGTTTTGATTTCAAAAACGATGGAAATTTTTTTACCATTTTTTTAAAGCATTTTTTTTCAATATTTTTAAAAAGGCTGTTCCTTTGATTTCATCATATCTTTGGAACGGCTTGTTCGATTTAAATGAATTATAACAAAAGTCCACGAAATCAACTTTTTGCGTTACATTCGTTTCTCACTTTTTATTATTTCTTAAGGTTTAGATTTTAAAAACTATGGAAATTTTTTAAACATTTTTTTTCAAAATATGTTTTTCAACATTTTTGAAAAGGCTGTTCCTTCGATTTTATTATATCTTTAGAACGGCTTTTTCGATTTAATTGAATTACAACACAAGTCCACAAAATCAACTTTTTTCGTTACATTTGTTTCTCACTTTTTATTATTCCTTAAGGTTTAGATTTTAAAAACGATGGAAATTTTTCATTTGATTGATTTCTAAAACATTGTTTTTCCAAAATATTTTTTTCAATATTTTTGAAAAGGCTGTTCTTTCGATTTTAGCATATCTTTGGAACGGCTTTATCGATTTAATTGAATTATAACACAAGTGCACAAAATCAACTTTTTGCGTTACATTTGTTTCTCACTTTTTATTATTCCTTAAGGTTTAGATTTTAAAAACGATGGAAATTTTTCATTTGATTGACTTCTAAAACATTTTTTTTCCAAAATATTTTTTTTTTCAATATTTTTGAAAAGGCTGTTCTTTCGATTTTATCATACCTTAGGAACGGCTTGTTCGATTTAATTAAATTATAACATAAGTCCACAAAATCAACTTTTTGTGTTACATTTGTTTCTCACTTTTTATTATTCCTTAAGGTTTTGATTTTGAAAACGATGGAAATTTTTCATTTGCTTGGTTTTTAAAATATTTTTTTTTTAATATTTTTGAAAGGGCTGTTCCTTCGATTTTATCATATCTTTGGAACGGCTTGTTCGTTTTAATTGAATTATAACACAAGTCCACAAAATCAAATTTTTGCGTTACATATTTATTTATTATTCCTTAAGGTTTTGATTTTGAAAACGATGGAAATTTTTAATTTGCTTGATTTTTAAAATATTTTTGAAAAGGGCATTTCTTCGATTTTATCATATCTGGGGAACGGCTTGTTCGATTTAATTGAATTATAGCACAAGTCCACAAAATCAAATTTTTGCGTTACATTTGTTCCTCACTTTTTATTATTCCTTAAGGGGTTGATTTTAAAAACGATGGAAATTGTTTAAACTTTATTTTTTCAAAACATGTTTTTTTTCAAAATATTTTTTTTTTCAATATTTTTGAAAAGGCTGTTCCTTCTATTTTATCATATATTTGGAACGTCTTGTTCGATTTAATTGAATTATAACACAAGTCCACAAAATCAACTTTTTGTGAAACATTTGTTCCTCACTTTTTATTATTCCTTAAGGTTTTGATTTTGACAACGATGTAAATTTTTTAAACATATTTTTTCAAAACATTTTTTTCAAAATATTTTTTTTCAATATTTTTGAAAAGGCTGTTCCTTTGATTTTATCTTATCTTTGGAACGGCTTGTTCGATTTAATTGAGTTATAACTCAAGTCCACAAAATCAACTTTTTGTGTTAACTTTGTTCCTCACTTTTTATTATTCCTTAAGGTTTTGATTTTGAAAACGATGGAAATTTTTCATTTACTTGATTTTTAAAATATTTTTTAATATTTTTGAAAAGGCTGTTCCTTCGATTTTATCATATCTTTGGAACGGCTTATGGGAATTTCAATGCTTTTAAGTGACTTTTGTGAGAAGGTCTTATATGGTCAAATATGGACTGATTTCATAAAATTTATTGCAGTGAATTTTGTTTATAAGCAATTTTGCTTCTGAATTTCTTCAAAATTTAGTGAAATGTAGGGCCAAAATCTCAACTTCGGAAAATAAGACCTATGAAAGGAAACCGAGATAATGGACCGAATTTAGACAATTCATCAAAAATATCTATATTCCGAATTTCGTAAAGTTAAGATCAAATTTCTGACTTTGGGAAATATAAAACAATGAACCGATGAACCGAACTATTAACGATTTTATTTAACTTGGTAAGCCCAGACTTATCTTGGTTATACTTCATCGCAACACTTACCTCCTCGTAGTATCACCCGGGGAACTACGTTAACACTTGTTAATGTAATGAGCTATCACATGAAGCTGGAAAAAACATTACTATATTGTTAGAAGAGGACGTCCGAAACTTCAATGAAAGACCAAGTAGAGAAAAATCTTTCAAAGCTTGTCCTATGGAATTAAAGAAAATGCGCACAAGATCGAAGCACATGGAATTCTAAAATATGCTCGGCCTTTGATCTTAGCGGGCCATTAAGGTAAGTTCTTCTTCTATTGGAGTTCATCTATTAAGTTGACATGTGACATTATGATACCGATAGAAAAGTGCAACCATGCTCAAGAAAGTCATAAGAGTTTGATGCCTTACTGTTATGATAAGTACCCTCGCCCTTTCCTGTGTGCGGTCGAGAAGCTTGAAAATAGACTTTGAAGCTCTAGCCCATTTTACTTTTGTCTCATTTTTATGGGACTTATCGAAAAGACCATAAGGCAAATCAGTGTATAGAAGTGCAACTTCTTTATGTTATAGAGTCTTTGCTTCGAGGTTGCAAAAAAATTCAGAGATTTTATTAAGATCCCGGTTGAACGTTCCATTAATGTGTTTCCAGAAGGCTTGGTCTACAATTAAATAAAAACGAATAGCAAATGTTGCTGTCATCTGTAAAATAGTAGATAGTGTTGGAGGTTTGACATAGGAGGTCATTTATAGAAATAAGGAGAAAGAACAGAGCTTTGCTTACCTATAAAAACCCTAAGAAAACTCGATATAAATCGAGAGAAGTGAAGATGTATGAAACGTCATAAATTTTCCGACGGCAAGGACAGCAAGTCTCCCATAGAGCGCACCCTACGAAATTCTTCGCTTAGTAGATTGATACTGTCCAGATAATTAACAAGGTGGTAACCATACTCTCCATAACTTTAAAAAGTGCACAACAAATTGGAATTCGGGGGTAATTTTGATGGAAATGGCCTCTATCTTTTTAGGAATTAGTGTAACATTAGTAACCTTCCTATACAAAGGAAGTTCTGCTGCCTTGTGCTAAAAAGGTTAGCTATTGGACGAGTTAACGTTGGGAAGCACTGCTTTAAGGCTAGTTTTGAAATACTTTCCGGCTGCGATTGATTGCTTTCCGGAAATTGAGGGTTACTTACCATCGAGTCAGTGAATATACAAATTGTTAGAATTGAAAAACTAACATAACCCTTTAGTCTTTTAATTAATGACTACCAATGTTGGGCAAGGTCTCTCTGATTTTGTATATTGGTAAAATTAAATTAAGAATATGATATACTTTGCCTAACATTGCTTTAAATCTGGCGTAGGCAGCCCATACCACCAGAAGCCGAAGAGTTTTTGTAATTTTTGTAAATATCACGATCATTTATAAAACTCGTGATAATGAGTATTAATTAGTTTGTTTTTTCTTTTTGGTTCGTGTTGTGTATGTAAAAATTACGATTAGTACTCGGTCCTTAGGGGCTAACTAGCCTATAATGGTTCAAGAGAACAATGAAATCTAATCTCGAACTTTGTTGCCACGATACAATTTTTTTGTAAACATTGGAAATATTTTTCAAAACAGAAATTTTAGATTTTTATATTTTTTAGATATTTTCTATCCAAACATTTTTTATAGAAAAATTTTTAATAAAAATATTATTCTTTGAAAAATTTTTCGATAAAAATATTTTTCTGTAACAATTTTCGATAAAAATATTTTTCTATCAAAAAATTTTTCAAAATTTTTTAAGAAAAATTTTTATAGGAAATTTTTTAAGAAAAATTTTTATAGGAAATTTTTAAAAAAAAATTTTGTATAGAAAAATTTTTGATAAAAAAATTTTGTATAGAAAAATTTTTGATAAAAAAATTTTCTATAAAAAAATTTTTGATAAAAAAATTTTCTATAGAAAAATTTTTGATAAAAAAAAGTCTACAGAAAAATTTTTGATAAAAAAATTTTCTATAGAAATTTTTGATAATTTTTTTTTATTTATTGATAAAAGAATTTTCTATAGAAAAATTTTTAATAAAAAAATTTTCTATAGAAAAATTTTTGATAAAAAAGTTTTCATAGAAAAACTTTTGATAAAAAATTTTATATAGAAAATTTTTGATAACCAAATTTTCTATAGTAAAATTTTTGATAAAAAAAAGTCTACAGAAAAATTTTTGATAAAAAAAAATTTTCTATAGAAAACTTGTTGATTAAAAAAAATTTTTTGATAAAAAAAAATTTTCTATAGAAAAATTTTTGATTAAAAAATTTTTTATACAAAAATTTTTGATAAAAACATTTTCTATAGAAAAAATTTTTGATAAATAAATTTTCAATAGAAAAATTTTTAATAAAAAAAATTTCTACAAAAAATTTTTGATAAAAATATTTTCTATAGAAAAATTTTTGATAAAAAAATTTCTATAGAAAAATTTTTGATAAAAAATAGTTTGACCAAAGAATTTTCCATAGAAAATTTTTGATAAACAAATTTTCTATAGAAAAATTTTTGATAAACAAATTTTCTAAAGAAAAATTGTTGATAAAAAATTTTTGTTAAAAAAAATTTTCTATAGAAACATTTTTGATAAAAAATTTTCTATAAAAAAATATTTGATAAAAAAATTTTCTTTCGAAAAATTTTTGATAAAAAAATTTTATATAGAAAAATTTTTGACAAAAAAAATTTTCTATAAAAAAAATTTTGATAAAAAAATTTTCTATAGAAAAAATTTTGATAAAAAAATGTTATATATAAAAATTTTTGATAAAAAATAAAAAAATTTTCTATACAAAATTTTTTGATAAAAAAATTTTCAAGAGAAAAATATTTGTTATATAAAATTTTTTTAGAAAAATTTTCTATGCAACAATTTTTTCTATAGAAAACTTTTTGATAACAACATTTTCCATAGAAAAAATTTTGATGAAAAATTTTTGATAAAAAAAATTTTCTAGGAAAATTTCTGATAAAAAAAATTTTTATAGAAAAAATTTTGATAAAAAAATTTCTGATAAAGAAATTTTTGAGAACAAAATTTTCTAAAGAAAAATTTTCGATCAAAGAATTTTCTATAGAAAAAAATTTTAATAAACAAATTTTCTAAAGAAAAATTTTTTATAAAAATATTTTCTTTAGAAAAATTTTTGATAAGAAAAATTTTGATAAAAAAATTTTCTATAGAAGAATTTCTGATAAAAAAATATTCTATGGAAAATTTTTTGATAAAAAAATTTTTGATAAACAAACTTTCTATAGAAAATTTTTAATAAAAAAATTTTCTATAGAAAAATTTTTGATAAAAAAAATTTTCCATAGAAAAATTTTTCGGAACAAAATTTTCTATAGAAAAATTTTTGATCAAAGAATTTTCTATAGAAAAAATTTTTAATAAACAAATTTTCTAAAGAAAAATTTTTTATAAAAATATTTTCTATAGAAAAATTTTTGATAAAAAAAATTTTGATAAAAAAATTTTCTATAGAAGAATTTCTGATAAAAAAATATTCTATGGAAAATTTTTTGATAAAAAAATTTTTGATAAACAAATTTTCTATAGAAAATTTTTAATAAAAAAATTTTCTATAGAAAATTTTTTGAAAAAAAACTTTCTATAGAAAACTTTTTGATAAAAAAATTTTTTATAGAAAATTTTTGATAAAAAACTTTTCAATAGAAAATTTTTCTATAGAAAAATTTTTGATAAAAAAATTTTCTATAGAAAAATTGTTGATAAAAAAATTTTGTATAGAAAAATTTTTGTTGTAAGCTTGCTTGAACATTATTGATCTGTTTGCTTTTTCAAACTCATTTTTCCGATTGTATTTGACGATCGTGTGGTGTTACGAAAATTACGAAGTCGGCTCCTGGTAGTTACTAGTGCAGGCGCCAGGTCATGTGGCGTCTGAAGAGTATGCAAAATACAATTTGTATGTACTTATGTACAAAGAAAAGAAAGGAACCCTCGTATTAGAGTGGGCTAAGATCTTATCTTGTATTTGACCAACGAATTATGAATAAGGCGGAACAGTTTTAAGATTTAAATCTAAAACGATTTCTTCCCACGGTCATTAGAGTGACCATCTAAGCAAAATCTTTAAAATTAAAGTTGATCATATAAATGACGATTTTTTTTTCAACAAAAGTAAAAATTAATCTTTATTAAATTATTTTTTTAAGGTTTTTTTTATATTTTTTTTGGCAGTAATTGTTAAGTTTGATATTTATAAAATATAAAAAAACGAATAAAATTAACAACCGAAAAGAGAGAGAGAGAGAGATAGATAGAAAGAACATTATAAGTTTATGTTTTGTCTTGCTTCATTTTTATCAAATATTTTTTTAATAATTTATAATATATTTAAATTTATATTAATTATAAATTACATTATTATAATTATAATTATAATTACATACAATTCTATAAGTCTTCACTACATTTTTAATAATAAATTTTAGATTATTTTTACAAATTTTATAATGTTTTTAATATAACAATAATTTTTTTTATTTTATGTTAATTTTTTTGGTTACTATTAAAACGAGGGTGGGTCAATGAGACCTTAGAAATTAAAAATTCTTGACTCTTTATTGGAAAAATCAAAAAGAAGCTGTCAATATGCAGCTGTCAGTTGATTTCGGTCTAATTAAAGGCTGAAATTTAAAATTTTTGGGGTCTTATTAACCCAACCTCGTCTTTTTTCATAACCTAGAAATAAACAAATTTTTGGTTTTTTGTTAAGGGTCAGGGGTGAGGGGTTTTGAATAAGAAAGTTTTTTTTTTTAATTTTATAATGTTTAATTTATGGGTTTCTTTCAAACAAAATCTCCTTTGTTTTTTTTAATAAATTTTTTGTTTAACTAATTTTGTTTTTTTTTGTTTGTTAAAAATTATTACTAAATTCATTTTACGTACAATGTAAAATTTTCTTTTATTAAATATTTAAATGTTTTACGGGTTTTCCTCACGGGTAAATGTTATAAAGTGCATTTTGGTTTTTTGTTTTTTCAATGTTTTAAGGGTTTTTTTTGTTAAGATTTTTCTTGATTTTATTAAATTTTTGTTTTATTTTTATTTTATAAACAATTAACTATTTTCTTGGTTTTTTTTTCTTACTCTTTTTGTTATTTAACTAGATTTTTTTGAGTGTATTTTGTTTAAGCTAAAACTACTTTAGTTGGTTTTTCTTTGGGGGACTTTGGGACAGTTTTTTGTTTTATTTATTTATTCATTTATATGATGTCGTTGTTTAAAATGTTTAGTTATTTTAAATTTTATATTTGTTACAGTTTTTCTTTCTTTTTTTTATAATATTTCGGTATTTCTGCTATATGTTGTAGCCAACACACACGCACAGCTTTTTTTTTTGGTTTAATTTGAAAAACGAGACCTCTGGCCACCTTAATTCAAAGCCATCTTTATTTTATATTTTCATGTTATTTTTGGCAGTGTCTAACATAACACTATGCAACAAAATTTGAAACTTGTGTCGTGAACTTCGAGGAGGATCTATATTAATGTTGATAAGTTAAGTAAACCTAATTTCGAAAAAAGTAACTCAGGCTCTTCAGAAAAATTGTTTTAAATTTTAGTCTGAATTTTTGATAACTAAGTATAATTGTCCAATTATTTTACTTAATAAAAGTTTTTAAATTAAATTTCTTTAAATCTGTAAAAGTACGTATTATTTATAAAGTTTTTCGGAAATGTTTGGAAAGGCTTAGGAAGTGTTCGGAAAGGTGCGTTAGAAAATCCAATAAAGACTTATTTAACCTCTTTAGTAGCGTTTCTGGATATTGAAGAAACATTTTTTAACATAACTCCAGTTGCGTTACTTAAATTACTAAAATTTCTAAATGGACTTAATTATTAGAAAGCTTGTGTACGATATTCTTACAAAGAGATATTTTAGGGCCAAATTATGGTTGTCAGACTTGAATATTTTTCTTCTTCTATCTATCTCTCACAATTTTCTGGTACTCCTAGATTTCTTTAGAGCTGTAAAAATAAGTATTATAAAGTTTTTTGGAAATGTTTCGAAAGGTTTCGGAAGTGTTCGAAAAATTGCATTGGAAAATCCAATAAAGATCTCTGCCATTGAAGCTTTGATAGCGTTTCTGGTTATTGAAGAAGCATTTATTAACCTAACTCTAGTTGCGATGCTCAAATTTCTAAATAGACTTAAGTATTAGAAAGCTTGTGTACGATGTTTTTCCAAAGAGATATTTTAGGGCCAAATTATGGTTAGTCGACTTGAATATTTTTCTTCTACTACCTATCTTTCACAATATTCTGGTACTCCTAGATTTCTTTAAAGCTGTAAAAGTTAGTATTATAAAGTTTTTCGGAAATGTTTGGAAATGTTTCGGAAGTGTTCGGAAAGTTGCATTGGAAAGTCCAATAAAGACCTCTGTCATAGAAGCTTTCGTAGCGTTTCTGGATATTGAGGAAACATTTATTAACATAACTCCAGTTGCGTTACTCAAATTTCTAAATGGTCTAAAGTATTAGAAAGCTTGTGTACGATATTCTTACCAAGAGATATTTTAGGACCATATTATGGTTGTCCGACTTGAATATTTTTCTACTACTATCTATCTCTCACAATATTCTGGTACTCCTAGATTTCTTTAGAGCTGTAAAAGTAAGTATTATAAAGTTTTTCGGAAATGTTTCGAAAGGTTTCGGAAGTGTTCGGAAAATTGCATTGGAAAATCCAATAAAGACCTCTGCCATTGAAGCTTTGATAGCGTTTCTGGATATTGAAGAAGAATTATGGTTGTCCGACTTGAATATTTTTCTTCTGCTATCTCTCACAATATTCTGGTACTCCACGGCAGTCGGTTCTTCGTACCGAAACGACTCGAAAATCTTAGGACTACCACTTCTGCGATATTAACAACAATATCCCAGTTACAACAACAACAAGTTTAAGTTTATCGCATAAGCAGAAAATGTGATAACAGCAGTGAGGGCAAGTTTCTGAGTACCCTAAGAGACATGCTTCAGAGGTCCCTTCTCTATTCCAAGTCTAAATTGAACGACATATATTTGCCAGGAGAAAATTTTAAGCCGTACATTATAAGGGGGGCACTAAAACCCCTTTCGCGGACACTGTTAAGTACCTTGCGTTATTATTGCACAAGAAGTTGAATTTAAAGCTCAACATCACAGACAGGACTAAGAATGACACAGAATTAAAACGGCCACCCCTAATGTTGACGACTATGGAAAACGAAAAAAGGAACATGATTTAAGGATCAGCACCTGGAACATTCGAGCCATTTACAGACGAGGTGCTCTGACAAAGTTGATGGACGTTCTCGAGGAATATAAATGCGATTTGTCTGCTGTCCAGGAAGTAAGATATCTCCAAGACACCAAAAGATAATCTGTATTTCAGCTACCATGAATCCGCATGAATTTGGTTGCGGATTCATGATCAGCAAAAGAATGCAAAATTTAATCTCCAGATTCACCCCCAGTAAACGAAAGGATATATACAATAGCAGTCAAAGCAAAGTACTTCCATCTGAGCCTTTTTTGTTCTCACGCTCCCACAGAGGAGAAAGATGATGATATAAAAGAGGCCTTTTATGATCAACTTGAGTAAGTGCAGGATAACTGCCCCAATCATGACGTGAAATTAATGCTGGGTGATTTTAACTCAAAGATTGGAAGGGAAAGTTGCTTTGAGCCCACTGTTGGTAAATTCAGCCTCCACAACGTAACATCTGACAATGGTATGATGTTGATCCCATTTGCGGCGGCAGTATAGTAGTGAGTACCACCAGGCTTCAACACCTTGAAATGAACAAAGTTACATGGGTACCTCCCGATCAAATAACAAAAAATCAAATAGACCATATTACGAATATACAGCTAGAATGTTTAGTGCATCTTGTATAACAGCTGCTAAACTTGGAAACGCACAAATGCCATCGATAAGCGTCTACAAACCTTTGGTCGCCGAATCGCAAATGAAATGAAGATCTACTAATAGCGACATACTAAATCCCCGCTTCTGAGGAGTCATGTCAATGGACCTGGCGGTGGATAGACCATAAATTTCGAAGGCTAAATGCCAACATTGCTTTACAAGCGCTCCGTTGGAATCCACAGGGAAGCGGCTGTCGTGTTAGTGCACCTGCTAGAAGGAGGAGAAGATCAATTGATGCGGAGTTGCAAGCAGCAAACTATTCATGGGATGTCGTATGCCTAACATAGAGTCCGATATAAAAGGTAGGTTGAGGCCTATGCTCGACTGGAAGTCAAGGATAACAGACAAGCGCTGACATCTGTATAAAACGCATTAAACAGCAACGGAAACATTTGTATAGCATACTTTTAGGATAATCTAAATAATATATACTATATGATTCACTATATCGGAACTTATTTGTCAAACGTTCTCGATAGTAAAATAATTTCCTTCCTTAGATATCAATATTTTATTAAACTTTTTGCAAAACAAATTATTTTGAAAATCCCTAAGGTATGTTACACAATATTAGCTTAAAAGTATGAGTTTTCGATCGAAATTGAGTACGACGATTTGGTCTCAGACTTGTAAATTTGTTGAGAAGTAACATCCTAACTTCAGTTGGAAATATATAAAATCTCTTATTAGGCGACCCTGTGGTCTAGTGCTTGTGTGAGGGTTGTGGGTTCGATTCCCACCAAAGATTCTAAGTTACTTGTAATAAAAAAATTAAAAAATAAATAAAATAATTTCTAATAGTTAAGCTGTTATTAAGGCTCTGGATTTGATGTCTTGCTAAATTCAAGGTCAGCCATAAAATGCAGCAGATCTCTCGGCAATTCAGTGTTCATCTTGTGTAAATAAAGTTATACCGGGACATACCAGCCTAGTTTGCGAGTCTTGGAACTACCTTACATTCTTACTCGTACATTCCAGATGTCACGTCTGTTGACTAGACTTTTCCCACTTGCAATCTCCATCTGCAAGAGATCACGTATAAATAAGAGTCTGTCCGATTATGTATTTGTTACGGACATATGGTCTAGCTTAGATAGGAAATGTTAGCATAGATTATTATCACTATCAAAACCAAGTGTATTCTTATATATCTCAGTCATGGCAGGAGATGATGTGATTGAATGACTCCTTGTAAGACCGAAATGATGAAGAAGAATTCTGGGCTACTGTTAGAGATAACATATAAATTAGAATCTGCCCGAGGATATATTTGTCCTAGACATATATGGTACAATTTAGATAGGAAACGTTCTCAGAGATTACTGTCGCCATCAAGAAAAGCTCTGGACTTATTCAATATACCGTCTATTTTTAACAATCCGGATAATTAAACAGGAGATCCCGTAATATGTCTTATGCTAGTTTTAGGGGTATAAAAATGAATCCCTCAGAGTCCAAGTGAGTCTGATTATCAGAATGTTACCTTATGCCTGATCATAAAACTACGTACTTATGTTCCATATATGCTTTAATCCATAAAATCTATAAATAAATCTAAGTTTTAATAACAGCCCGATCTTCTTTGGTACTCCTCCTATCAGAATATATCAAGAATATCAGACGGAAGTATATTCTTGCTCGGAGCCTTGAAACAGATCACGATGACTTAATGCAATATATCTAAAGAGAGTTATTAAGCAAAGCTTTTGATGTAAGTACTTATATGTAATTCGAATAGTAATTTAAAATTAATGGCCCAGGTTCAAATTCTACCAACAACAGGTAAATTTGTTTAGTTTTTAAATGATTTATATTGCAAAAGTTTTTGTTCTTTACTTTTGAATTTAAAAAAATTAAAATTTAATTTTAAGTTTTGTTGTTTCTTCTATTTTTTATGATCTTTTTTTTGAAATGACAAAATTTTGAATGAATTATTTTATTTTTTCGGTGTAAACTCTTTGATATCTCTAAAACGGCTAAGCGAATTAAAACAAATGTGAAGACGATTTAAAGATAAAACTGTTCTCGAATTTCGGTTTTTCCTATTAGCTCAATAATACCAGCCCTTTTGGAGTAATATTAAGACAAAAAAAACTATTTTTTTTGGAAGAAAAATTATATCTCGAAAACTAGAGCCAATTTGGAAAAACCAATGTCATTTTTGGATTAAGCTGACCAAAGCCATCTAGATTTGGCCAACAAATCTCGTGCCGCAAGAACTTGTTGACCTGTGTGATGATATAAAATTAAAGCTTTTATCTTTTGAGGTTAAGTTTTAAAAATCAAAAACCCGTCCCGAAAAAAATATATGTGACCTTCTCCGAGAAAAGGGACCTAGTATGTGAAAATTAAGTTTTGAGAATAATAAAAAATTAAAAATTATTTTTTAATGTTTTTCCTATTTTTATCGATTTTTCCAAACTCGTTTTGTACGTTTTTATGGGGTATCCGAAATTAAACTCATTTCATTTTATACTGCACCCTTTTAGGTATCAGAACCCACTCTTAAGTCCGAACAAGTTTTTTTGACACACAAGGTCCCTTTTCACGGAGAAGGTCACATATCTGAACCGAATAATTTCCAAACCTTTCGATATAAACAAAATAATCATGACATTTTATAGGTAATTTTGTTTTTAAGTGTTTAGGGTATTTTACAACAAAACCTAAATACCACTTTCTTCATTTTAATTCAAACCGTTCAGGAACCTTTTAAAAAATCCCAAATTTTAGAAAAGCTCGAAAATGATCCAAAAGGAAATCATAGACCAAAAGAAAAAAATATTTCAAAGCTTGGTCTACAAAAGTGAAGAATATGTGCGCAAGATCGTGGAAGAGCATAGAGTTCTTAAATATGCTCGACCTTTGACCTTAACAGGATGTAAAAATAAGTGTAAGTATTAATTAAATGTTAAATGTTTTTGTAATTGGTTGTCCCTTAACATATGGAAAACATATAGTAATAGACATTTTTCTTGTTGCATAGTGTAATTAGTTAATTTCTTGTATTTTTTTTCTTAATAGTTTTAAAAGTAAAAAAAAAAAATATTCAACTTTTTATGGTTTTTACTTTATGTTTTTGCCTAAATGTCATTTTTTAATGATTTTTATTGCTTTAGTTTAAAGTTTAATCTTTTTAAGAACTATTCGTTAAATCTTAATCATTTGATTGCTTAACAATTTATAAAAAATAAGTCTAAATAGTGCTAGAACATCCGATATTGAATTGAAATAAAAATTGCATATGGTCACACTGTTGGTAAATATTCTCTTTAAACAATCTTAAGAGCGTGTGTGAAAAGAGAGAGAGAGTATGTGTGAGAAGAGGATGATCAAAGAGATATGCTTTTTGAAAAAGCCGTTGAAGTAGGATGCTCACTTTATAACTAATCTCTATCCAGACTTTTCGATTTCTTATTAAGATGTATGACCACATATTTATGTCCGAAATAGGGTGAAAAGTGAGATGAATCTGAGAGAAATAAATACAATATATAAAAAAATTAGGAATACACAAAAAAAAGCTCTTTCTCTTAAATTTCACTTTCTTAAGTTTTAATAATCATTAGTATTCGAAAAAGCTTTGTATTTAAAAAAAGCTTTTTATGTTTTTCTCTTCTTCTACTACTACAACTACTTTTTGCGCAAGAAATCTGTGTATTTGCGTGCTCTTTTGCGTACTTTCTTAAAAGCATTAGTTATCTTAAAGCTCTCTCTCAAATGATGATGACCGTGATGACCATGATGTGAGTGATAGTGAGTATGAGCCCGTTGCATTAGCGGCGGATAATCATAGTGGGGATGATGCTGCTGCTGATCGTTTATATACGAGGCCACAGGATTTACTGAAGCCGAATACTGTGAAGAATTGGCCGGTGAGGCTGGCGAAAGGGGTGAGAGTGGTGTAGGTGTATACTGACCACTACCCCTTTGTGAAGCCAAGAGATTATGACCCGAAGAAGCATCGAAAGACTCGAATGAAACACCCTGTTCCTGACAACGTTCACTGGGATCCGGTGATTGTAAAGATGAAGAATGCTGACTTGAGGAATTGGTAGTAGTTGTCGTAGTGGTCATCATATCATCTCCCCTATTCATCATATGAGGCGGGATTTCATCAATACCCAAAGGTTTATTAAACTGGGAATTAGCTGCCATATTAGTGTAATCATAGGAAGGATAGGTGTAGGGCAAATAGCCAGCATGATGAGCTTCGCTAGACACCACCCCCGTAGCCGAGGCCTGACGTGCTGCAGTATTAATAAATTTCACCTCATTAGCATTACGTTCCAGGCAAGAACTAAACACTATATTAATATTATTAGTGCTGGAGGATAAATTTATGTTGGCCGGCGACAGGGGTGTGGAACTACATGATGACATGGCACAGGCTCCGGCGCATACCTCGTGTGAACCAGGATTTTGATTTAGATTCGTCTCTTTGCTGGAGTTGCGCCGAAAGCGACTGTCATAGCTGCGCATACTTTCCGTACCCTCCACCGAGGACAATGTATTAGTGGCAGTGTTGTTATTGGCAAAATTATTTTTATATTGGAACTCCAGGGCATTGCTCGGTTGGAAGGGATAGTTTTTGGTGTTGTTCAAAATATTGCCCTTATCCTGATGACCCTTGGACAAATATTGGTGTATGTCTTCGCTAGTGATTTGCAAATCTTGATCCAAATAGGTATTGCATTGTATGTAATTGCTGCAGCAATTGTTAAAGGCCTCGGCATCTTGATGGAACTGTACCATCGTGGACTCTTCATATTTGCAAGGACTTTCACAGCATTTGCGTGATGTAGAGGGGCGTTCATCTGAATTGGATGTGGACTTGGAATGGTGACGGCTTTGTGATCTAGGCGCCTTAACAGGGGGCTTTTCGGTTGTTGCTTCTCGTTGTCTTTCGCGTTCTCTCTTATGATGATGTCTTACCTCAGGTCTGGATTGTGCCTTCTCCTGCAAAGGTTTTGTTCCGCTTCCAGTTGTGCTGTGCGTTTGCTGTTGTTGTGGTTGTGGCTGGGGCCTTAGTTCGTCGGCACTGTCATTGTTGGTGCTGGTCTTACCATCAGCCAGGAAACTCCATCTTATCGGAGAAGGGGAACAAGCATATTCAGGTAGATCATTACTTAAAGCATCTTTCGATGTGTGTCTTTCTATAGTTACCTTAGAAGGAGAATCATGTGACTTGCTGTCACCACCATTGGCTGCATATTGCTTGGCCCGATCAAATACTGAAGTCAGCGAGCCCATTTGACTGTTTGGCCTTGAAGCATTTAAGGCTCTCAAAGAAATGGAACTATAGCTGGGTTGTCTTTGTTGTAATTTCTTCTTGCGCAAGGTTACCGAAGCTGATTTGACAGAGTTATTGCGGCTTAATGAGGAACGTGAGCCATACAAACTAGTCGAATCAGTTTGATAACAATAATCCGATGAGGTGCAACATGACGAGGGCCTTCTAGATGAAGAGCCATACAAATCTTCGGCAAAGTATTGGGCCAGTTCTGTGCGCGAATTAGTACAGCAAGTAGAGCTTTTTTGGACAAATATCTCTTGAATTTCGCGCTCAGTACACAAGGGATCATTGCAATTGTTGAGCGATGTTTGCGACACATCCGTTACGGAACGATGCCGACGAGGGCAAGTATGACTTGAGAATGGTGGCTGATGCACATGACCATTTGTATGTCTTTCCAAACTCTCATTTCCTTCACGTACCCCATTAACATGATGATGTCCATGATTAATGTCGTTACGTTTACGCCGACGATGGTGATGGGAATGAGCATGGGAATGGGCATGAATATGAGACGAGGTACTGCGTACAGAAGTTCTGGGTGCACTATTGCGTATAAAAGGTTCTACACTTTCGGTGCCATTCTGGTGCTGATCATGCACATGATGATGCGACTGATGGGGCGAAGTATGAGAATGCCCATGGCCACCATGACTGTGACCATGTCCATGAGGTGAAGTATGGCGGCTATGGGGAGAAGTGTGACGACTGTGAGGTGATGTATGGCGACTGTGTGGAGATGTATGACGGCTATGAGGTGAAGTATGACGACTGTGTGGGGAAGTATGTCTACTATGAGGTGATGTATGACGGCTATGGGGCGAGGTATGACGACTGGGATGTGGACTATGGCTGTGACTGTGTTTGCGTGGCATATGCTGATGATGATAGCGATGGTGTTGTGTAGGCGGTTGTGGTGGTTGCTGTTGCTGTGGTTCTTGCTGGTTAAACGGCAGTGAATATTCAGCGGTGCAAGTGGTAGCTGTTGTGTTGGTGTTCGTTTGCCAGTGCTCGTTGTGCTTTTGCTGTGTTGTTGTTGCTGTTGTCTGTGTTTGCTGCTGCTGCTGCGTTAGCTGGTGCTGGTGCATTTGATTATCATCACATACAATATCCTTTTCATAGCTACACTGTAGGTGATGATGATGTTGATGCTCCTGTTGCTGCTGATGTTCATGTGAATGTTGTTTTTGTAGTTTTGGAGTTTGTGGCTGTTGTTGTAGTTGTTGCTGTTGCTGCTGTAGATGTTGTTGTGACTGTTCAGCGCTCGTTGAATGTACACTGGCAGTTTCAGGAAGTGAGTCGTTCCTCAGTCAAGGCCCGCTGTTCTGGTAGGCATGTGCTTGCTGACGAAGGTGATGGGGCACAGAGGCAGCGTTCCGGCCCTGGTGTGTATTTCGGCCGTCTCCTAAACAACGCTCGGATGCAGCTGTTTTAAATTTTAGATTAAAATCCCATTAATACATTTCTATCAGATCAAGTTTTAACAGAAAATCTTTAAAGGGACATTTTCGGTTGACAAAAGCGTGCAATTTTATATGAGGGGAATTTCAAAGCTTTCTTTTACTTGTATGTGTGTGTGTGTTTTTGATCAATTATGCTTTTAAGTTTGTAAGTTATACATACTTGCCAATTTTAAGATTCATGCTTTCCTAAGACATGCTATTTTATTTGGGTTAAATATTTGATATAATTAAGAAAATTAAGTTGGAGATAAATAAAATAAATTAAATTAAGTTTTACTTAAAATAAGTTGGCATTTTTTAGGCGGTCTTTCAATGTGATATGTTGTGATGTTACGAATATGTGTATAAACATTGGACTCATTGCGGTGCTGGTGTTTATTTGGTTACTCTAGTTTAAACTGATATAATTAAATTACATGAATTTGTTTTAGCCTGTACAGAACAAGAAAGACAGCATTATAGTCGGCCAAGCCGATCATATTATGTCCTACACCACTTTTACAATGATTAATTTTATATAAAAGTTATTTGAGCGTTCACAGACTCTGTTCCTGGTAGGCAGATATAATGAACTGATTTCGAATGTATCAAAAGCAACTATCCCAGGACGAAATGAAATTTTTATGGAAAATCCGCAGACAGACAAACAAAACTACTTTACAAAACTTTTTGTAAAATTTCCTATAATAAATAGTAAATTTTAAAAAATTTTATTAACAAATAAAGTTTCGAGCAAAATTTCACATAATTTTTAAAAACTTTTCCATAAAATAAGAAATTTTTTAAAAATTTTCTTATAAAATAAGAAATTTGTGCAAAATTTCTTATAAAAACAAGAAATTTTTGAAAAATTTCCTACAAAAATAAAAAAAAAATTGAAAATGTTCCTATAAAAACAACAAATTTAGGAAAATGTTCGTTCAAAAATAAGAAATTTTTTAAAAATTTCTTATAAAACTAAAAAATTTCCTATAAAAATTAAATTTTTTTTTTAATTTCCTCTAATAAGATTTTTTTTAAGATTTTTTTTTAATTTTCTTATAAAATAAGAAATTTTTGCAAAATTTCTTATAAAGATAAGGAATTTTTGAAAAATTTTCTATAAAAATAAGAAATTTAGGCAAATGTTCCTATAAAAATAAGAAATTTTTGAAAAATTTCTTATAAAAACAAGAAACTTTTAAAAAATTTCCTCAAAAAATAAAAAAATTTTTGAAAGACTTGCTAAAAAAATAAGAAATTTTTGAAAAATTTCTTAAAAAAATTTGAAAAAATTTCTGTCAAAATAAGAAATTTTTGAAAAATTTCCTATCAAAATAAGAAATTTTTGAAAAGTTTCCTATAAAAAAAGAACATTTTTGAAAAATTTCTTTCAGAAAAAATAAATTTTTGAAAAATTTCATATAAAAATAAAAAATTTTTAAAAAATTTCCTACAAAAATAAGAAATTTTTGAAAATTTTCCTATAATATCGGGTGTTTTTTATTGAGGTATACAACTTTAAGTTGGCATCACTTTTTTAACTGGCGGCCATTTTGTCAGCTGTCAAGTGATTAATATTTAGTTTGGTTTGCCATTTCATCATGAACAGGTTGACAAAAGAGCAACGCTTGCAAATCGTGCAAATTTATTTCGAAAATAATGGTTCAGTTCGCGAAGTTTACCGCAAGATCCGTCCATTTTATGGTCGACATAATCGTCCATCAGAGCAATTAATTCGGTTAACCATGGATCGTTTTCGCACTACGTTTACTCTATGTGATAATACGCATCCGCAGCGACGTCGAACAGTGCGCACCGAAGAAACAATTGCCGCTGTAGAGCAAAGTGTTGAAGAGGACCCGAATGAATCGATTCGCCACCGTGCACAGCAATTGGAGCTTTGTCCATCAACTTGATGGAAGATTTTGCGCAAAGATCTTGGCTTGCGACCTTACAAGATCCAGCTTGTGCAAGAATTAAAGCCGCGAGACCATGCAATGTGTCGTGATTTTGGTGTATGGGCCGAAAATAAGATTGATCTCGATGCTGATTTTCATCGCAAATTGGTCAATTGGCCACCAAGATCGTGCGATTTGACACCACTGGATTATTTTCTTTGGGGATATGTGAAGTCGCTCGTCTACGCCAACAAACCAGAAACGTTATGGGACTTGGAAGCCAACATTCGTGGCGTTATTGCCAACATACGGCCCTATATGCTCGAAAAAGTAGTTAAAAATTGGACCTGTAGAATTGGCTTTATTCGAGCCAGCCGCGGCGGCCACATGCCCGAAATCATATTTAAACATTAATGGCATAAAATCATCCTTCCAATAAAGCCAAATTGATGGACATTAAAACGATTTTCTTGTGTTTTATTTCAATTCGAAGTTCCTCTAAAAAAAACACCCATTATTAAGAAATTTATAAAAATTTTCCTATAAAAAAAGAAACTTTTGAAAAAATTATTATTCAAGTAAGAAATTTTTGAAAAAATTACAATAAAAATTAAGAAATTTTTGAAAATTTTTCTATAAAAATAAGAAATTTATGAAAAATTTCCTTTAAAAATAGGAAATTTTTTAAAAATTTTCTACAAAAATAGAAAGTTTTTGAAAAGTTTCCTATAAAAATAGGAAATTTTTGAAAAGTTTCCTATGAAAATAAGAATTTTTGAAAAAGTCCCTATAAAAATAGGAAATTTTTGAAAAATTTCCTGTAAAATAAAAAATTCTTGAAAAACTTCCTATAAAAATAAGAAATTCTGGAAAAATTTCCTATAAAAATAAGAAATTTTTGAAAATTTTCCTACAAAACCAGAAATTTTCGAAAAATTTCCTCAAAAAAGAAGGAATTCTTAAAAATTTTCTATAAAAATAACAAATTTTTGAAAACTTTCTTATAAAAATAAGTAATTTTTGAAGAATTTCCTAATAAAGATGAGAAATTTTTAAAAAATTTGCTATAAAAATCAGAAATTTATCAAAAAGTTTTCTAAAAAATAAGATATTTTTTATTTTTTTATATTTTTATATTTTTGAAAAATTTCCTATAGAAATAAAAATTTTTTGAAAAATTTCCTGTAAAGATAAGAAACTTCCTAAAAAAATAAGAAATTTTTCAAAAATTTTATTTTTTTATAGGAAAATTTTTTAAAAATTTCTTATTTTTATATGAAATTTTTCAAAAATTTCTTATTTTTATAGGAAATTTTTCAAAAATTTTTTATTTTTATAAAAAATTTTTAAAAAACTTCTTAATTTTATAGGAAATTTTTAAAAAATTTCTTAATTTTATAGGAAATTTTTCAAGAATTTCTTAATTTTATAGGAAATTTTTCAAAAATTTTTTATTTATAGGAAATTTTTCAAAAAATTTCTTATTTTTATAGGAAAATTTTCAAAAGGTTCTTATTTTTATAGGAAATTTTTTCAAAAGGTTCTTATTTTTATACGAAAGTTTTCAAAAATGTACTATTTTTATATGAAATTTTTCAAAAATTTCTTATTTTTATATGAAATTTTTCAAAAATTTCTTATTTTTATATGAAATTTTTCAAAAATTTCTTATTTTTATATGAAATTTTTCAAAAATTTCTTATTTTTATATGAAATTTTTCAAAAATTTCTTATTTTTGTAGGAATTTTTCAAAAATTCTTATTTTTATAGGAAATTTTTCAAACATTTTTTATTTTTATAGGAAATTTTTCAAAAATTTCTTATTTTTATAGGAAATTTTTCAAAAATTTCCTATTTTTATAGGAAATTTTTTAAAAATTTCTTATTTTTATAGGAAATTTTTTAAAAATTTCTTATTTTTATAGGAAATTTTTTAAAAATTTCTTATTTTTATAGGAAATTTTTCAAAAATTTCTAATTTTTATAAGAAATTTTTCAAAAGTTTCTAATTTTTATAAGAAATTTTTCAAAAGTTTCTTATTTTTATAGGAATTTTTTTTTTAAATTTCCCATTTTTATAGGAATTTTTTTTTTAAATTTCCCATTTTTATAGGAAATTTTTTAAAAATTTCCTATTTTTATAGGAATTTTTTTAAAAGTTTCCTATTTTAATAGGAATTTTTTTAAAAATTTCCTATTTTTATAGGAAATTTTTTAAAAATTTCATATTTTTATAGGAAATTTTTCAAAAATTCTTAATTTTATAGGAAATTCTTCAAAAATTTCTTATTTTTATAGGAAATTTTTCAAAAATGTCTAATTTTTATAGGAAATTTTTCAAAAATGTCTAATTTCTGTAGGAAAAAACTTTTGAAAACAAAAGTTTCTTATTTTTATAGGAAATTTTTCAAAATGTTTTTATTTTTACAGAAAGTTTTCAAAAATTTTTAATTTTTATAGGAAATTTTTCAAAAATTTCTTTTTTTTTGTTGGAATTTTTCAAAAATTCTTAATTTTATAGGAAATTGTTCAAATTTTTTATTTTTATAGGAAATTTTTTAGAAATTTCTTATTTTTCTAGAACTAAGACTTTTTTTTAATTCGCTTAAAAAATTTCTTTTAAAAAAATTGATTTAAAATTGGTGGATCTATTGTGGGATTTGAAAAATATTCTACAAGCGGAAATGAATTTGAAATTAAGCGTGACATATGCAAATGAGTGGCGGCGGACGTTATTTTTTTTCTTTAAGTGCTTAAACAATAATTATTAATTAATTATAAAGTGAATGAAAAATTACAACAATTTTATTTTGTTTTTCATTGAAAAAGTTCAGATTTCATTAGAACTTTGATCTTTCTTTTTTTTGTGACTCCATCGACTGTACAATTAGTAAAATTAAAGAAATAAATATACAAAAATTAATAACGATTTTTTCTGTGAATTTAGATTTAAGTTCTTTGTTATTTTTGTTATTGTTGTTGTTGGTGTATATTTTGACAAAGTGAACATTTAGCAGAAGACGATATAGAGCTACCTGATGACACCTACACATTCTTCCATGAGCCGAATGACGTCGGAAATTGTCACGATCATAATTATAATCGTAGTAGCACTTGCGCATTGGATTGGGCGTACTGTAGGACGCATTCGTAGTACCGTAATTGGTGTAACAAGTTGAGCCGCCGGCTAAACTTGTTGTTGGACCCAAGAGATTGGTGCTATCGCTTAACGGATATGGACCCATGCCTTCAACCGTTAATGAAAATGAAGTAGTACCAAATACTTTAGTTGTTTTTTTTTTCATTGATTTTCAATTCATGATTTAAATTATAATTCAATGGATTTTTGTTAACAAAAAATACGATTTAGGCCAATTCGTTTTGATTTCATGTTTTAAGTGTTCGAGTAGTATTTTTAGAGTTTTTGATTTACATGAGTCGAGAAAGAATCCAATTTTCGATGTAGATTAGAGATGTTAGTTTTGGGGGGGCAAATTTGTTTCAAATGTTTTAAATTATTTACCGCAAATTATAAATGCCAAAGAAAGATATTCAATTATTTTTTAAGAGTATGAAATTAAAAGAAAATTTAGGAGAAAAATTAATTTTAAATTTATTGAACAAAAATCTTAAATGATATTTTCCAAAACTAGACAATTACAACTAAGACACAATTAACGGGCACAAACATATTTAAATTACAATAAATTATTTAGTATAATTTTGTTTATTAAAGCAGCTAATGAGACCAATGAATATTGAAGATTTCGAAATAGTTCAATTCTATTACAAATCTAGATCTGCTCAAGTTCAGTTCTAGTATCAATATTTAAAATTTGTTGTACTTTTATAAGGAAATTTTCAAAAATTTCTTATTTTTGTAGGGAATTTTTCAAAAATTTTTTTATATTTATTAAAAATTTTTCACAAATTTCTCTATTATTATAAGAAATTTTTCAAAAATTTTTTATTTTTATAGAAAATTTTTTAAAAATTTCTTATTTCTATAGAAAATTTTTCAAAAATTTCCTATTTTTATAGGAAATTTTTCAAAAATTTCCTGTTTTTATAGGAAATTTTTCAAAAATTTCCTGCTTTTATAGGAAATTTTTCAAAAATTTCCTGCTTTTATAGGAAATTTTTCAAAAATTTCCTGCTTTTATAGGAAATTTTTCAAAAACTTCCTGTTTTTATAGGTAATTTTTCAAAAATTTCCTGTTTTTATAGGATATTTTTGAAAAATTTCCTGCTTTTAGAGGAAATTTTTCAAAAATTTCCTATTTTTATAAGAAATTTTTCAAAAATTTCCTATTTTTATACAAAATTTTTCTATTTCTATTCTAGTTCTGTTCTAGTTCTGTTCTAGTTCTGTTCTAGTTCTGTTCTAGTTCTGTTCTAGTTCTGTTCTAGTTCTGTTCTAGTTCTGTTCTAGTTCTGTTCTAGTTCTGTTCTAGTTCTGTTCTAGTTCTGTTCTAGTTCTGTTCTAGTTCTGTTCTAGTTCTGTTCTAGTTCTGTTCTAGTTCTGTTCTAGTTCTGTTCTAGTTTTGTTCTAGTTCTGTTCTAGTTCTGTTCTAGTTCTGTTCTAGTTCTGTTCTAGTTCTGTTCTAGTTCTGCTCTAGTTCAGTTCTAGTTCTGTTCTAGTTCTGTTCTAGTTCTGTTCTAGTTCTGTTCTAGTTCTGTTCTAGTTCTGTTCTAGTTCAGTTCTAGTTCTGTTCAAGTTCTGTTCTAGTTCTGTTCTAGTTATGTTCTAGTTCTGTTCTAGTTCTGTTCTAGTTCTGTTCTAGTTCTGTTCTAGTTCTGTTCTAGTTCTGTTCTAGTTCTGTTCTAGTTCTGTTCTAGTTCTGTTCTAGTTCTGTTCTAGTTCTGTTCTAGTTCTGTTCTAGTTCTGTTCTAGTTCTGTTCTAGTTCTGTTCTAGTTCTGTTCTAGTTCTGTTCTAGTTCTGTTCTAGTTCTGTTCTAGTTCTGTTCTAGTTCTGTTCTAGTTCTGTTCTAGTTCTGTTCTAGTTCTGTTCTGGTTCTTTTCTAGTTCTGTTCTAGTTCTGTTCTAGTTCTGTTCTAGTTCTGTTCTAGTTCTGTTCTAGTTCTGTTCTAGTTCTGTTCTAGTTCTGTTCTAGTTCTGTTCTAGTTCTGTTCTAGTTCTGTTCTAGTTCTGTTCTAGTTCTGTTCTAGTTCTGTTCTAGTTCTGTTCTAGTTCTATTCTAGTTCTGTTCTAGTTCTGTTCTAGTTCTGTTCTAGTTCTGTTCTAGTTCTGTTCTAGTTCTGTTCTAGTTCTGTTCTAGTTCTGTTCTAGTTCTGTTCTAGTTCTGTTCTAGTTCTGTTCTAGTTCTGTTCTAGTTCTGTTCTAGTTCTGTTCTAGTTCTGTTCTAGTTCTGTTCTAGTTCTGTTCTAGTTCTGTTCTAGTTCTGTTCTAGTTCTGTTCTAGTTCTGTTCTAGTTCTGTTCTAGTTCTGTTCTAGTTCTGTTCTAGTTCTGTTCTAGTTCTGTTCTAGTTCTGTTCTAGTTCTGTTCTAGTTCTGTTCTAGTTCTGTTCTAGTTCTGTTCTAGTTCTGTTCTAGTTCTGTTCTAGTTCTGTTCTAGTTCTGTTCTAGTTCTGTTCTAGTTCTGTTCTAGTTCTGTTCTAGTTCTGTTCTAGTTCTGTTCTAGTTCTGTTCTAGTTCTGTTCTAGTTCTGTTCTAGTTCTGTTCTAGTTCTGTTCTAGTTCTGTTCTAGTTCTGTTCTAGTTCTGTTCTAGTTCTGTTCTAGTTCTGTTCTAGTTCTGTTCTAGTTCTGTTCTAGTTCTGTTCTAGTTCTGTTCTAGTTCTGTTCTAGTTCTGTTCTAGTTCTGTTCTAGTTCTGTTCTAGTTCTGTTCTAGTTCTGTTCTAGTTCTGTTCTAGTTCTGTTCTAGTTCTGTTCTAGTTCTGTTCTAGTTCTGTTCTAGTTCTGTTCTAGTTCTGTTCTAGTTCTGTTCTAGTTCTGTTCTAGTTCTGTTCTAGTTCTGTTCTAGTTCTGTTCTAGTTCTGTTCTAGTTCTGTTCTAGTTCTGTTCTAGTTCTGTTCTAGTTCTGTTCTAGTTCTGTTCTAGTTCTGTTCTAGTTCTGTTCTAGTTCTGTTCTAGTTCTGTTCTAGTTCTGTTCTAGTTCTGTTCTAGTTCTGTTCTAGTTCTGTTCTAGTTCTGTTCTAGTTCTGTTCTAGTTCTGTTCTAGTTCTGTTCTAGTTCTGTTCTAGTTCTGTTCTAGTTCTGTTCTAGTTCTGTTCTAGTTCTGTTCTAGTTCTGTTCTAGTTCTGTTCTAGTTCTGTTCTAGTTCTGTTCTAGTTCTGTTCTAGTTCTGTTCTAGTTCTGTTCTAGTTCTGTTCTAGTTCTGTTCTAGTTCTGTTCTAGTTCTGTTCTAGTTCTGTTCTAGTTCTGTTCTAGTTCTGTTCTAGTTCTGTTCTAGTTCTGTTCTAGTTCTGTTCTAGTTCTGTTCTAGTTCTGTTCTAGTTCTGTTCTAGTTCTGTTCTAGTTCTGTTCTAGTTCTGTTCTAGTTCTGTTCTAGTTCTGTTCTAGTTCTGTTCTAGTTCTGTTCTAGTTCTGTTCTAGTTCTGTTCTAGTTCTGTTCTAGTTCTGTTCTAGTTCTGTTCTAGTTCTGTTCTAGTTCTGTTCTAGTTCTGTTCTAGTTCTGTTCTAGTTCTGTTCTAGTTCTGTTCTAGTTCTGTTCTAGTTCTGTTCTAGTTCTGTTC
Organism: Stomorhina lunata; assembly: GCA_933228675.1. Lineage (NCBI taxonomy): Eukaryota > Metazoa > Arthropoda > Insecta > Diptera > Rhiniidae > Stomorhina > Stomorhina lunata. The sequence continues at coordinate 40,329,228 of OW121742.1, read as the reverse complement.
TAGTTCTGTTCTAGTTCTGTTCTAGTTCTGTTCTAGTTCTGTTCTAGTTCTGTTCTAGTTCTGTTCTAGTTCTGTTCTAGTTCTGTTCTAGTTCTGTTCTAGTTCTGTTCTAGTTCTGTTCTAGTTCTGTTCTAGTTCTGTTCTAGTTCTGTTCTAGTTCTGTTCTAGTTCTGTTCTAGTTCTGTTCTAGTTCTGTTCTAGTTCTGTTCTAGTTCTGTTCTAGTTCTGTTCTAGTTCTGTTCTAGTTCTGTTCTAGTTCTGTTCTAGTTCTGTTCTAGTTCTGTTCTAGTTCTGTTCTAGTTCTGTTCTAGTTCTGTTCTAGTTCTGTTCTAGTTCTGTTCTAGTTCTGTTCTAGTTCTGTTCTAGTTCTGTTCTAGTTCTGTTCTAGTTCTGTTCTAGTTCTGTTCTAGTTCTGTTCTAGTTCTGTTCTAGTTCTGTTCTAGTTCTGTTCTAGTTCTGTTCTAGTTCTGTTCTAGTTCTGTTCTAGTTCTGTTCTAGTTCTGTTCTAGTTCTGTTCTAGTTCTGTTCTAGTTCTGTTCTAGTTCTGTTCTAGTTCTGTTCTAGTTCTGTTCTAGTTCTGTTCTAGTTCTGTTCTAGTTCTGTTCTAGTTCTGTTCTAGTTCTGTTCTAGTTCTGTTCTAGTTCTGTTCTAGTTCTGTTCTAGTTCTGTTCTAGTTCTGTTCTAGTTCTGTTCTAGTTCTGTTCTAGTTCTGTTCTAGTTCTGTTCTAGTTCTGTTCTAGTTCTGTTCTAGTTCTGTTCTAGTTCTGTTCTAGTTCTGTTCTAGTTCTGTTCTAGTTCTGTTCTAGTTCTGTTCTAGTTCTGTTCTAGTTCTGTTCTAGTTCTGTTCTAGTTCTGTTCTAGTTCTGTTCTAGTTCTGTTCTAGTTCTGTTCTAGTTCTGTTCTAGTTCTGTTCTAGTTCTGTTCTAGTTCTGTTCTAGTTCTGTTCTAGTTCTGTTCTAGTTCTGTTCTAGTTCTGTTCTAGTTCTGTTCTAGTTCTGTTCTAGTTCTGTTCTAGTTCTGTTCTAGTTCTGTTCTAGTTCTGTTCTAGTTCTGTTCTAGTTCTGTTCTAGTTCTGTTCTAGTTCTGTTCTAGTTCTGTTCTAGTTCTGTTCTAGTTCTGTTCTAGTTCTGTTCTAGTTCTGTTCTAGTTCTGTTCTAGTTCTGTTCTAGTTCTGTTCTAGTTCTGTTCTAGTTCTGTTCTAGTTCTGTTCTAGTTCTGTTCTAGTTCTGTTCTAGTTCTGTTCTAGTTCTGTTCTAGTTCTGTTCTAGTTCTGTTCTAGTTCTGTTCTAGTTCTGTTCTAGTTCTGTTCTAGTTCTGTTCTAGTTCTGTTCTAGTTCTGTTCTAGTTCTGTTCTAGTTCTGTTCTAGTTCTGTTCTAGTTCTGTTCTAGTTCTGTTCTAGTTCTGTTCTAGTTCTGTTCTAGTTCTGTTCTAGTTCTGTTCTAGTTCTGTTCTAGTTCTGTTCTAGTTCTGTTCTAGTTCTGTTCTAGTTCTGTTCTAGTTCTGTTCTAGTTCTGTTCTAGTTCTGTTCTAGTTCTGTTCTAGTTCTGTTCTAGTTCTGTTCTAGTTCTGTTCTAGTTCTGTTCTAGTTCTGTTCTAGTTCTGTTCTAGTTCTGTTCTAGTTCTGTTCTAGTTCTGTTCTAGTTCTGTTCTAGTTCTGTTCTAGTTCTGTTCTAGTTCTGTTCTAGTTCTGTTCTAGTTCTGTTCTAGTTCTGTTCTAGTTCTGTTCTAGTTCTGTTCTAGTTCTGTTCTAGTTCTGTTCTAGTTCTGTTCTAGTTCTGTTCTAGTTCTGTTCTAGTTCTGTTCTAGTTCTGTTCTAGTTCTGTTCTAGTTCTGTTCTAGTTCTGTTCTAGTTCTGTTCTAGTTCTGTTCTAGTTCTGTTCTAGTTCTGTTCTAGTTCTGTTCTAGTTCTGTTCTAGTTCTGTTCTAGTTCTGTTCTAGTTCTGTTCTAGTTCTGTTCTAGTTCTGTTCTAGTTCTGTTCTAGTTCTGTTCTAGTTCTGTTCTAGTTCTGTTCTAGTTCTGTTCTAGTTCTGTTCTAGTTCTGTTCTAGTTCTGTTCTAGTTCTGTTCTAGTTCTGTTCTAGTTCTGTTCTAGTTCTGTTCTAGTTCTGTTCTAGTTCTGTTCTAGTTCTGTTCTAGTTCTGTTCTAGTTCTGTTCTAGTTCTGTTCTAGTTCTGTTCTAGTTCTGTTCTAGTTCTGTTCTAGTTCTGTTCTAGTTCTGTTCTAGTTCTGTTCTAGTTCTGTTCTAGTTCTGTTCTAGTTCTGTTCTAGTTCTGTTCTAGTTCTGTTCTAGTTCTGTTCTAGTTCTGTTCTAGTTCTGTTCTAGTTCTGTTCTAGTTCTGTTCTAGTTCTGTTCTAGTTCTGTTCTAGTTCTGTTCTAGTTCTGTTCTAGTTCTGTTCTAGTTCTGTTCTAGTTCTGTTCTAGTTCTGTTCTAGTTCTGTTCTAGTTCTGTTCTAGTTCTGTTCTAGTTCTGTTCTAGTTCTGTTCTAGTTCTGTTCTAGTTCTGTTCTAGTTCTGTTCTAGTTCTGTTCTAGTTCTGTTCTAGTTCTGTTCTAGTTCTGTTCTAGTTCTGTTCTAGTTCTGTTCTAGTTCTGTTCTAGTTCTGTTCTAGTTCTGTTCTAGTTCTGTTCTAGTTCTGTTCTAGTTCTGTTCTAGTTCTGTTCTAGTTCTGTTCTAGTTCTGTTCTAGTTCTGTTCTAGTTCTGTTCTAGTTCTGTTCTAGTTCTGTTCTAGTTCTGTTCTAGTTCTGTTCTAGTTCTGTTCTAGTTCTGTTCTAGTTCTGTTCTAGTTCTGTTCTAGTTCTGTTCTAGTTCTGTTCTAGTTCTGTTCTAGTTCTGTTCTAGTTCTGTTCTAGTTCTGTTCTAGTTCTGTTCTAGTTCTGTTCTAGTTCTGTTCTAGTTCTGTTCTAGTTCTGTTCTAGTTCTGTTCTAGTTCTGTTCTAGTTCTGTTCTAGTTCTGTTCTAGTTCTGTTCTAGTTCTGTTCTAGTTCTGTTCTAGTTCTGTTCTAGTTCTGTTCTAGTTCTGTTCTAGTTCTGTTCTAGTTCTGTTCTAGTTCTGTTCTAGTTCTGTTCTAGTTCTGTTCTAGTTCTGTTCTAGTTCTGTTCTAGTTCTGTTCTAGTTCTGTTCTAGTTCTGTTCTAGTTCTGTTCTAGTTCTGTTCTAGTTCTGTTCTAGTTCTGTTCTAGTTCTGTTCTAGTTCTGTTCTAGTTCTGTTCTAGTTCTGTTCTAGTTCTGTTCTAGTTCTGTTCTAGTTCTGTTCTAGTTCTGTTCTAGTTCTGTTCTAGTTCTGTTCTAGTTCTGTTCTAGTTCTGTTCTAGTTCTGTTCTAGTTCTGTTCTAGTTCTGTTCTAGTTCTGTTCTAGTTCTGTTCTAGTTCTGTTCTAGTTCTGTTCTAGTTCTGTTCTAGTTCTGTTCTAGTTCTGTTCTAGTTCTGTTCTAGTTCTGTTCTAGTTCTGTTCTAGTTCTGTTCTAGTTCTGTTCTAGTTCTGTTCTAGTTCTGTTCTAGTTCTGTTCTAGTTCTGTTCTAGTTCTGTTCTAGTTCTGTTCTAGTTCTGTTCTAGTTCTGTTCTAGTTCTGTTCTAGTTCTGTTCTAGTTCTGTTCTAGTTCTGTTCTAGTTCTGTTCTAGTTCTGTTCTAGTTCTGTTCTAGTTCTGTTCTAGTTCTGTTCTAGTTCTGTTCTAGTTCTGTTCTAGTTCTGTTCTAGTTCTGTTCTAGTTCTGTTCTAGTTCTGTTCTAGTTCTGTTCTAGTTCTGTTCTAGTTCTGTTCTAGTTCTGTTCTAGTTCTGTTCTAGTTCTGTTCTAGTTCTGTTCTAGTTCTGTTCTAGTTCTGTTCTAGTTCTGTTCTAGTTCTGTTCTAGTTCTGTTCTAGTTCTGTTCTAGTTCTGTTCTAGTTCTGTTCTAGTTCTGTTCTAGTTCTGTTCTAGTTCTGTTCTAGTTCTGTTCTAGTTCTGTTCTAGTTCTGTTCTAGTTCTGTTCTAGTTCTGTTCTAGTTCTGTTCTAGTTCTGTTCTAGTTCTGTTCTAGTTCTGTTCTAGTTCTGTTCTAGTTCTGTTCTAGTTCTGTTCTAGTTCTGTTCTAGTTCTGTTCTAGTTCTGTTCTAGTTCTGTTCTAGTTCTGTTCTAGTTCTGTTCTAGTTCTGTTCTAGTTCTGTTCTAGTTCTGTTCTAGTTCTGTTCTAGTTCTGTTCTAGTTCTGTTCTAGTTCTGTTCTAGTTCTGTTCTAGTTCTGTTCTAGTTCTGTTCTAGTTCTGTTCTAGTTCTGTTCTAGTTCTGTTCTAGTTCTGTTCTAGTTCTGTTCTAGTTCTGTTCTAGTTCTGTTCTAGTTCTGTTCTAGTTCTGTTCTAGTTCTGTTCTAGTTCTGTTCTAGTTCTGTTCTAGTTCTGTTCTAGTTCTGTTCTAGTTCTGTTCTAGTTCTGTTCTAGTTCTGTTCTAGTTCTGTTCTAGTTCTGTTCTAGTTCTGTTCTAGTTCTGTTCTAGTTCTGTTCTAGTTCTGTTCTAGTTCTGTTCTAGTTCTGTTCTAGTTCTGTTCTAGTTCTGTTCTAGTTCTGTTCTAGTTCTGTTCTAGTTCTGTTCTAGTTCTGTTCTAGTTCTGTTCTAGTTCTGTTCTAGTTCTGTTCTAGTTCTGTTCTAGTTCTGTTCTAGTTCTGTTCTAGTTCTGTTCTAGTTCTGTTCTAGTTCTGTTCTAGTTCTATTCTAGTTTTGTTCTGGTTCTGTTCTAGATCTGTTGGAACATATTTTTCACTTGAAATTTTCAATATTTAATTTGAAAAATCATATTTAAATGAAAAATACTACAAATATAAATTAAAATAAACTTTTATCACAAAATGCTTAACAATGATTTTAATGAATGATAGATTTAAATATTTTTAATGATAAATGAATGACATTGACAATTGACATGTTTCTTAGTGTCTTGTGTGATTTAGACAATTGTTTTTGTTATTACTTTTTTTTTAATAAAAAAAATATAAATATTTTTAAAAATATTGAAAGATTCTCAATCAAAAAATAAATAAAAATTATTGAATGTGTTTCAAAGACAAACAAATACTTTTTGGATTTTCTAATTTAAATAAAAAAGGTGTTAGTAATTTGTTAATAGATTTTAATTATTTATTATATTTTGAGAAAATAAATTAACAACAAATTTCTGTTGACTACACAAAAACAAAAATTAATTTATTTGATTTTAAAAAAGTTTTTGATTTGATTTTTATTTTTGTTAAATGATTATGAAAAGAAATATTGTCTTACGTGAATCATGTTGGGTCTTCTCCTCAGATACCATAAGGGCGGCATGTTCGATGCCCGAATTCATACTTTGTGGCTCCAAACTATTTGTGCAGTTTAGCATACTCCTGAAATTCGCACACTCTACGATTATGTTTTAAATTGTATGGGTATTTTTTTGTTTTGTTTTATTTTGATTGATTTTATAAGAATTTTACAAATTTTCATAAAATTTTAAAAAGATTTTTATTATTTAAAAAAAATAATTTTTATTTTAGGCAAATAGAACATTAAAAAATTTACCAAAAACATTTGAAAAAAAAACCTTAAATTGTCAGTTTTAACAAATATTAAAACTTATGAGAAAAAATTTCTATATTTCCTAACAATATTTTTGGTAAATTTCTAATGGATTTTAAGATTATCCCTCAAAGGTTTTTTTTGCTTTATCACTTACTTTAAAAAAAAAAGTCTTTTTTTTTTCAATAAAAACTAAAAAGTATTTTAATATCACTTGGAAGTTTTTTAGATTTTTCTTTTATTTCACAAAAAAACAATTTTACAAAAAGTATAAAAATTTTGAAAATTTTAACTTAAATTTAAATAAAATATGAAATAAATTGTTGAAATAATAAATACAATAAAATACATAAAACAAAAGATATATAAAACTAAAATACAAAATTAAGAACGGTGCGATTTTGATTGATCTGAAAGGGAGTTACGTGGAGTGATTTCAATATCTTCTGTGGATGCTGTTTTACTAGTGTCGGAGTCGTTGCTAAATCATAAGAAAAAAGGAAACAAATTAAAAACTCAAAACCAAAAATTAAAACAAAAAGATTGAAGATGGATCGAGATATAATTAATCAAGGCCCTATGATTTGTTAGGAGCAACATGACCACAACCAGAACAGAACTAGAACAAAACTAGAACAGAACTAGAACAGAACTAGAACAGAACTAGAACAGAACTAGAACAGAACTAGAACAGAACTAGAACAGAACTAGAACAGAACTAGAACAGAACTAGAACAGAACTAGAACAGAACTAGAACAGAACTAGAACAGAACTAGAACAGAACTAGAACAGAACTAGAACAGAACTAGAACAGAACTAGAACAGAACTAGAACAGAACTAGAACAGAACTAGAACAGAACTAGAACAGAACTAGAACAGAACTAGAACAGAACTAGAACAGAACTAGAACAGAACTAGAACAGAACTAGAACAGAACTAGAACAGAACTAGAACAGAACTAGAACAGAACTAGAACAGAACTAGAACAGAACTAGAACAGAACTAGAACAGAACTAGAACAGAACTAGAACAGAACTAGAACAGAACTAGAACAGAACTAGAACAGAACTAGAACAGAACTAGAACAGAACTAGAACAGAACTAGAACAGAACTAGAACAGAACTAGAACAGAACTAGAACAGAACTAGAACAGAACTAGAACAGAACTAGAACAGAACTAGAACAGAACTAGAACAGAACTAGAACAGAACTAGAACAGAACTAGAACAGAACTAGAACAGAACTAGAACAGAACTAGAACAGAACTAGAACAGAACTAGAACAGAACTAGAACAGAACTAGAACAGAACTAGAACAGAACTAGAACAGAACTAGAACAGAACTAGAACAGAACTAGAACAGAACTAGAACAGAACTAGAACAGAACTAGAACAGAACTAGAACAGAACTAGAACAGAACTAGAACAGAACTAGAACAGAACTAGAACAGAACTAGAACAGAACTAGAACAGAACTAGAACAGAACTAGAACAGAACTAGAACAGAACTAGAACAGAACTAGAACTAGAAAAATTTCCTATAAATATAGGAAATTTTTGAAAAATTTTACATAAAAATAGGAAATTTTTGAAAAAATAGGAAATTTTTGAAAGATTTCCTCTAAAAATAGGAAATTTTTGGAAAATTTCCTCTAAAAATAGGAAATTTTTTAAAAATTTCCTCTAAAAATAGGAAATTTTTGAAAATTTTCCTCTAAAAATAGGAAATTTTTGAAAAATTTCCTCTAAAAATAGGAAATTTTTGAAAAAATTCCTCTAAAAATAGGAAATTTTTGAAAAATTTCCTATAAAAATAGGAAATTTTTGAAAAATTTCATCTAAAAATAGGAAATTTTGGAAAAATTTCCTCTAAAAATAGGAAATTTTTGAAAAATTTCCCATAAAAATAGGAAATGTTTGAAAAATTTCCCATACAAATAGGAAATTTTTGAAAAATTTCCCATAAAATTTTGAAAAATTTTCTATAAAAGAAGGAAATTTTTAAAAAATTATTCCTATTTTAAAAAATAGGAAATTTTGGAAAAATTTCCTATAATAATAGAAATTTTTTGAAAAATATCCTATAAAAATAGGACATTTTTAAAAAATTTCCTATAAAGATAGGATGTTTTCTAAAAATGGCAAATTTTTGAAAAATTTCCTATAAAAATTGGAAATTTTTCAAAAATTGCTTATTTTTATAGAAAATTTTTAAAAAACTTCCTGTTTTTATAGAAAATTTTGAAAAGTTTTCTTGTTGTGCATCAACTCAGATTGGGCACTATGGGGTGGTGAGAACAAAAATTAGGAACTTAAGAAAAAAAAAATATTTCAAATTTATTTTAATTGTTTAATTATGTCTTTTTGTTTTTGTTATAAATATTGTTGTAATTGTTATTGTTGTTAATTTAATGACGATGACGTTGGCGAAGGATGATGAAGAGATAGAGCTAATAATGGTTAAGGCATGAAGAACAAACGCTTGACATGAAAACATGATGAAAAAATTTTATATAATTTTTTTTTTGTTTTAGATTTTTGAAAATTTAGATTTAAAATTTTTAAGAGACAATTCGAATTGAGTTGTATGATACAAAACGAATAGAGTTGAATTTAAATAAATTTCAAATTTGTTTTGAAAATGTTAACGAGTAGATATGTTTTAGCATTCAAAGCATTCATTACAAAAAGGTTCTAGATATTTATTTAATTGATTGATTATTTTAGTTTATAACAATTTACTTAATTATAAAATTAACAAATATTTAAACAAAACTATAGCATTTGTATGAATATAATTAAGTTTAAGGTATTTTATTTTAAAACATTTAAGAAAATATGAGTTTTCAAAGGAAAAATATTGTATATAATTAATTAAACATATTTAAAAAGTAACACATTAAATTTATTTAATTATTTTTATTTTTTTTTTGTTTTTGTAGATAAAAAACTACTACTTATAAAAACAATAGAAAAACTATTTAAAATTATATTCATTAACTTTTTGAACAGGAAAAAGTGTTTAAAAATCAACTTTTAAAAATTTTTGCTTTGTATTAAAAATATTTATAAGGGGGGGATTGAGTAGAAAGATAGAGGGGGGGTTTGTAATGTAAAATTGCAGGTTTTATGGATTTTGTTGTCTTTTTCAAATTGATTTGTTATTGTTTTTTTTGTTCATCATGCAACTTACCCGTACAGTCTACTATCTCGGAATGTCCTTCTTGTGTTTTTTAAAAAGTTCATGAACAAAACAAAGGTTTGTTGGGTAATGGTTTTAATTTAAAGTTTATACAAATATTTTCAGACATGGTTTAGATAAGTTTCTTTTTTATTTTTACTTTCAAGTTAATAAAATTAGTATTGAAAAATAAAAATGGTTTTGTTTAGTTTGAAATAATAAATCGTTATAGATAATAAGTGCTTTTATATGCCATGAAATTAAGGAGAAACAATAAAACAAGAAAATTTTGAAATTATACTACAAATTATAAATAGTTTAAAATTAGTAGGTAAATAAATGGTATTGAAAAATTTCTTATAAAAATAAGAAATTTTTGAAAAAAATCTTGTGAAAAATAAAAAAAATGTTGAAAAATTTCTTATAAAAATATGAA
>OW121742.1:40003637-40319884 GCA_933228675.1 Stomorhina lunata | reverse complement strand
TTTGAAAAATTTCCTATAAAAAAAGGAAATTTTTGAAAAATTTCCTATAAAAATAAGAAATTTTTGAAAAATTTCCTATAAAAATAAGAAATTTTTGAAAAATTTCCTATAAAAATAAGAAATTTTTGAAAAATTTCCTATAAAAATAAGAAATTTTTGAAAAATTTCCTATAAAAATAAGAAATTTTTGAAAAATTTCCTATAAAAATAAGAAATTTTTGAAAAATTTCCTATAAAAACAAGAAATTTTTCGAAAAATTTCTATAAAAATAAGAAATTTTTGGATATTTTCTATCAAAATAAGAAATTTTTGAAAAATTTTCTATAAAAATAAAAAATTTTCTTAAAAAAAATTTTAATATCGTAAAATACAAAAGAATTGAGAAAAATATTTCTTTTTGAATTCAAACAAATCCTCTAGTATCGTTTGTTATTTTATAAATATGTTAATGTTAAATCTGATGAAGATTAAAACTTTTGTTGTTTAAGTCCTTATAACAACAATTGCTGCAATATTAACATATTTTGAAGGCAAAAGGACTTGTTTAAGGACATGTTTTTATAATATTAAAAACACAAGACTGCAAAAAGAATCCTTCTTTGATTTATAAGGAATCAAGGTTGTTAATATGGTTTATGGCAGGAAATCACTTAATCCTTTTTATGTTTCAAGTTTTAATCTTGAAAATATTTCCGTCTGTCTGGCTGTTTTTATCTTGTATTGAAAGGCTTTGGCATTTGTTTAAAAGAAATCTCTTTTCTATTGATTGATTTTAATATTCGATGAACGTATTTGATGTTTAATCATTTGTTTGTTCATTAAAATGACATTTATACACTTTGTAGATATTAAATCGTTTTTCTTGGCAAATAAACTTGAAAATTTGTTGATAAAGATGAACATTTAAAGTCTTTGTTGCATTAAGTCGGGAAAAATTGAAGGATAGAAAAATTGTTATAACTAAAAATTATCTATAGAAACATTTTTATAACGAAAAATTTTTATAACGAAAAATTTACTATAGAAAAATTTTCATAACGAAAAATTTTCTATAGAAACATTTTTATAACGAAAAATTTTCTATAGAAAAATTTTTATAACGAAAAATTTTCTATAGAAAAATTTTTATAACGAAAAATTTTCTATAGAAAAATTTTTATAAGGAAAAATTTTCTATAGAAAAATTTTTATAACGAAAAATTTTCTATAGAAAAATTTTTATAACGAAAAATTTTCTATAGACAAATTTTTATAACGAAACAAGAAAAATTTTCTATAGAAAAGTTTTTATAACGAAAAATTTTCTACAGAAAAATTTTTATAACGAAAAATTTTCTATAAAAAAATTTTATAGCGAAAAATTTTCTATAGGAAAAATCTTATAACAAAAAAATTTCTATAGAAAAATTTGTATAACGAAAGATTTTCCTTTAAAAATTTTGTAACGAAAAATTTTCTATACAAAAATGTTAATAACAAAAACTTTTTATAACTAAAAATTTTCTATAGAAACATTTTTATAACCAAAAATTTTCTATAGAAAAATTTGTATACCAATTTGTATAACAATTTATTATAACAAAAGATTTTGTATCGAAAAATTTGTATAACCAAAATTTTTCTATAGAAAAGTTTTTATAAAGAAAAGTTTATTATAGAAAAAGTTTTATAACGAAAAATTTTCTATTGAAAAAATTTTATAACGAAAAATTTTCTATTGAAAAATTTTTATAACGAAAAATTTTCTATAGAAAAATTCTTGTATCGAAAAATTTTCAAAAAATTTTAAAAATTTTCTATAAATAGTAAATTTTCTAAAAATTTCCTATAAATAGTAAATTTTCTAAAAATTTCCTATAAATAGTCAATTTTCGAAAAATTTCCTATAAATAGTTAATTTTTGAAAAATTTCCTATAAATACTCAATTTTCGAAAAATTTCTACAAATAGTCAGTTTTCAAAAAATTTTCCAAAAATTTCCTATAAATAGTCAATTTTCGAAAAATTTCCTATAAATAGTAAATTTTCAAAAAATTTCCTATAAAGTAAATTTTTAAAAATATTTCTAAAAATAGTCAGTTTTTAAAAAATTTTTATAAATAGTCAATTTTCGAAAATTTCCTATAATTATTCAATTATCGGAAAATTTCCTGCTAATAGTCGATTTTCGAAAAATTTCATAAAAAAAATTAAATTTTATAAAATTTCCTATAAATTGTAAATTTTCGAAAAATTTCCTTTAAATATTAAATCTTAGAAAAATTTCTTTTAAATATTAAATTTTTGGAAAATTACCTATAAATATTTAAGTTTCGAAAAATTTTCTATAAAGAAAATTTTTAAAAATATTCCTAAAAATAGTCAGCTTTTATAAAATTTTTATAAATAGTAAATTTTTTTAAATTTCCTATAAATAATAGTCAATTTTTTTAAAATTTCCTATAAATAATAGTCAATTTTCTAATATTTCCTATAAATAGTCAATTTTCAAAAATTTCCTATAAATAGTAAATTTTCCAAAATTATATAAATAGTCAATTTTCGAAAAATTTCCTATAAATAGTAAATTTTTGAGAAATTTTCTATTAATAGTTAATTTTCAAAAATTTTCTATTAATAGTCATTTTTCGGAAAATTTCCTATAAATAGTCAATTTTCGAGAAATTTCCTAAAAATAGTCAATTTCGTTTAATAGTCCATTTTCAAAAATTTTATATAAAAAGTCAATTTTTGAAATATTTCCTATAAAAAGTCAATTTTTGAAAAATTTCCTATAAAAAGTCCATTTTTGAAAAATTTCTTAAAAAAAGTCAATTTTGAAAAATTTCCTATAAAAAGTCAATTTTTGAAAAATTTCCTATAAATAGTCAATTTTCGAAAAATTTCCTATAAATATTCAATTTTGGAAAAATTTCCTTTAAATAGTCAATTTTGGAAAAATTTCCTTTATTTATTTATTTATTTATTTTTATTTTTTTAGTCCATTTTCGAAAAATTTTATATTAAAAGCCAATTTTTGAAAAATTTCCTATAAAAAGTCAATTTTTGAAAAATTTCCTATAAAAAGTCAATTTTTGAAAAATTTCCTATAAAAAGTCAATTTTTGAAAAATTTCCTATAAATATTCAATTTTTGACAAAATTCCTAAAAATAGTTAATTTTCGAGAAATTTTCTATAAATAGTCAATATTCGAGAAATTTTCTATAGATAGTCAATTTTAGAAGAATTTCCTATAAATAGTCAATTTTCAAAAAATTACCTATTAATAAAATTTTTTGAAAAATTTCCTACAAATAGTTAATAGTCTAAAAATTTCCTATAAATAGTCAATTTTCGAAAAATTTCCTGTAAAAAGTCAATTTTCGAAAAATTTCCTAAAAATAGTCAATTTTCGAAATACCTCCTATCAGTAGTAAATTTTCGAAAAATTTCCTATAAATAGTCAATTTTCGAAAATTTTCTATAAATAGTCAATTTTCGAAAAATTTCCTATAAATAGTAAATTTTCGAAAAATTTCCTATAAATAGTCAATTTTCGAAAAATTTCCTATAAATAGTCAATTTTCGAAAAATTTCCTATAAATAGTCAATTTTCGAAAAATTTCTTAAAAATAGTTAATTTTCGAAAAATTTCCTATAAATAGACAATTTTCGAAATACCTCCTATCAGTAGTAAATTTTCGAAAAATTTCCTATAAATAGTCAATTTCGAAAATTTTCTATAAATAGTCAATTTTCGAAAAATTTCCTATAAATAGTAAATTTTCGAAAAATTTCCTATAAATAGTAAATTTTCGAAAAATTTCCTATAAATAGTCAATTTTCGAAAAATTTCCTATAAATAGTCAATTTCGAAAAATTTCTTAAAAATAGTTAATTTTCGAAAAATTTCCTATAAATAGTCAATTGTCGAAAATGTTCCTATATATAGTCAATTATCGAAAAATTTCCTAAAAATAGTCAATTTTTCTTTAAATACTCAATTTTCGGAAAGTTTCCTTTAAATAGTCAATTTTCAAAAAATTTCTTTTATATATAAAATTTTCTAAAAATTTCTTTTTTCTTCTGAATTGTAGTATTTCTTTAGATTTTCGAGAATATTTCGAGTATTTCTTAAAAAAATATGTTTTTGGTTTGTATTTGATTTGTTTAAAAAAATATTCCATTTTTTGGTTTCCTATAAAAAGTATTACAATAAAAAACGACCAATTGGCATTTAGGACATTCACCAAATAAAGCAAATATTTTTGTTAAATTTTCACTTTAAGTGTTTTTTTTTGATAAATTTTTATTTTTAATTTCACTTAAAAAAAATTTTATCAGACGGAGAAAAATAAGAGAAAACAAATAAATTTATTTAACATTAATAAATATTTAATTTTTGTTGCTATTGTTTTATTTGAATGAATTGATTTTGATTTGGATTAAAAAATGATTTGATTTAATTTTTGAACATTTAATAAATTCAATTTCCATCGATTGTTGAAATAAATGATTTTTGCAAAAATGTATAATTTAAAGAAAAACAAACAACAAATTAAATTATTAATAATAATTTTGAAATAAATGAATGATTAAACCAAAGATTAAACAAATACAATTTAATACAAAAAAAAAACGAACTGAAATTGTTGGAAAAATTGTTTTAAAATGGGGAAAAAATGGAATATTATTAAACAGATACAAAATGTGACTGATTGACTGACTGACGTTTAACGAGAGCGTAACAGAGACAGAGAGAAAGAGAGTAATTGAGTAAAATTGTTATAAAAAATTAATGGAAATTGCGACAAATGAGCTTTTTTTTACTTATAAATATTTTTTATAACTAAATTAAGCCTCGTTTATTTTAAACAATTAATAAATCAATAATTAATGGCAAAAAGTAAATGAAAATAATTTTGTTGGTTTAATAAAAAATACAATTGTTTTTATTGTAATTAAAATTTTTGTGAATTTAATTTGATTTTGTGAGGAATTTTTTTCAATTTCCTTTAAATTAATTTTTATATATTTTTTTTGTTAAATATATAAAATTTAGATTTTTTTGTCATAACTTTTAGATTTTTGTATATTTGGTGAAAGGTCGTTAATACCAATTAGTTTTTGTTACAGTAAAATTTTAAATATTTTTTTTAAATTTCTCATTCAATTTTGAATACATTTAAAATATTTGTTTTTATAATTTGAAAAATAAAGTACGAGTACATACAAACAAACACATACAGATGTTAGAGTTATAAGAATTGGTTAAAAAAATGTGTGCACTTATGAGAATGTATTTGTTACAGAATTAAAAATAACATATAACGATTTAATAAATTAAAATTATTTAAACAATTTATGAAATCCACTAGGACCAAATTTTCAAGATTTAAGTATTTAATTTCCTATATAAATTTTATAATAGTCAAAATTGTCATGTGTCTGTTATTTTATAAAAAAATATCTTCTTATCTTGTTGGTAGATATCCCCTTTTATATTTTGTTAAGATTTATGAAAAGCTTGAAGATTTTTTCTTTAAATCGTTCTGTAGATCAGATATACTCTGATAAGAATTTTATTCGCAAGGAAAAAAAGATTCTCGTACGCTAACTTGAAAAAAGCGCCATCTGTTTTCTTTCATACGTTCTTTAAATAAATAAAATCGGATACAAACTGGCTGAGCTATGGGTCGATATGTTGACGAACCTCATTTAATTCATTTTTTTGCGTATAACTCCTTAACTTTCTCATTTCTTTTTTCCACGATTTGTCATGAACTTAATAAGGCCTACAACTCACGCTAGGTCGTTTCTCTAGTTTTTTTTTTTTTAGTTTATCAGAGTGTTATCACGCATCTTTTACATCGACAGCGTGTTAGAATACAATGGCACTTAATATATTAAAATTAATAATTACGGAAATTTATGTTGCCATGACTGGGGCTCTAATTAAGCCACAGAACTTTTGCGTGGTTAAATATCGATCAATTTCCAATGGGACATTTTGAAATGGTGAAAAGTGACTAATATTGTAATATTGTAGTCATACATACAAGTATCACCTAAACTAAAATGATTTGTAAAACGTTTAACATTTTAAATGTGCGTTTATTTTTTTTTTTGGAAAATAGTCAACTTTCGAAAATTTTCTAAAAATAGTAAATTTTTGAAAAATTTCCTATAAATAGTCAATTTTCGAAAATTTTCTATTAAAAGTCAATTTTCGAAAAATCTTCTATTAAAAGTAAATTTTCGAAAACTTTCCTAAAAATAGTCAATTTTCGAAAAATTTACTAAAAATAATCAATTCTTGAAAAATTTTCTTTACAAGGCAATTTTCGAAAAATTTCCTATAAAAATTTAATTTTCGAACAATTTCCCATAAATAGTCAATTTTCGAAAAATTTCCTAAAAAAAGTAAATTTTTTTTAAATTTCCTATAAATAGCAAATGTTGGAAAAATTTCCTTTCAATATTAAATTTTAGAAAAATTTCCTTAAATATTAAATTTTTGAAAAATTACCTATAAATATTTTATTTTCGAAAAATTTCCTATAAACAGTCAATTTTCGAAAAATTTCCTAAAAATAGAAAATTTTCGAAATTTTCTATTAATAGTAAATTTCGAAAATTTTCCTATAAATAGTAAATTTTCGAAAAATTTTCTATAAATAGTAAATTTTCGAAAAATTTCCTATAATTGGTAAATTTTCGAAAAATTTCCTATAAATAGTCAATTTTCGAAAAATTTCCTATTAATAGTCAATTTTAGAAAAATTACCTATAAATAGTCAATTTTCGAACAATTTCCCATAAATAGTCAATATTTGAAAAATTTCCTAAAAAAAGTAAATAAATAGCAAATTTTCGAAAATCATTTTTCAAAAAATTTAAAATTAATAGAAAATTAAAAAAAGGTCTGTCTGTGTCTGTCTGTATCTGTCTGTGTCTGTCTGTGTCTGTCTGTGTCTGTCTGTGTCTGTCTGTGTCTGTCTGTGTCTGTCTGTGTCTGTCTGTGTCTGTCTGTGTCTGTCTGTGTCTGTCTGTGTCTGTCTGTGTCTGTCTGTGTCTGTCTGTGTCTGTCTGTGTCTGTCTGTGTCTGTCTGTGTCTGTCTGTGTCTGTCTGTGTCTGTCTGTGTCTGTCTGTGTCTGTCTGTGTCTGTCTGTGTCTGTCTGTGTCTGTCTGTGTCTGTCTGTGTCTGTCTGTGTCTGTCTGTGTCTGTCTGTGTCTGTCTGTGTCTGTCTGTGTCTGTCTGTGTCTGTCTGTGTCTGTCTGTGTCTGTCTGTCTGTGTCTGTCTGTGTCTGTCTGTGTCTGTCTGTGTCTGTCTGTGTCTGTCTGTGTCTGTCTGTGTCTGTCTGTGTCTGTCTGTGTCTGTCTGTGTCTGTCTGTGTCTGTCTGTATCTGTCTGTGTCTGTCTATGTCTGTCTGTGTCTGTCTGTGTCTGTCTGTGTCTGTCTGTGTCTGTCTGTGTCTGTCTGTGTCTGTCTGTGTCTGTCTGTGTCTGTCTGTGTCTGTCTGTGTCTGTCTGTGTCTGTCTGTGTCTGTCTGTGTCTGTCTGTGTCTGTCTGTGTCTGTCTGTGTCTGTCTGTGTCTGTCTGTGTCTGTCTGTGTCTGTCTGTGTCTGTCTGTGTCTGTCTGTGTCTGTCTGTGTCTGTCTGTGTCTGTCTGTGTCTGTCTGTGTCTGTCTGTGTCTGTCTGTGTCTGTCTGTGTCTGTCTGTGTCTGTCTGTGTCTGTCTGTGTCTGTCTGTGTCTGTCTGTGTCTGTCTGTGTCTGTCTGTGTCTGTCTGTGTCTGTCTGTGTCTGTCTGTGTCTGTCTGTGTCTGTCTGTGTCTGTCTGTGTCTGTCTGTGTCTGTCTGTGTCTGTCTGTGTCTGTCTGTGTCTGTCTGTGTCTGTCTGTGTCTGTCTGTGTCTGTCTGTGTCTGTCTGTGTCTGTCTGTGTCTGTCTGTGTCTGTCTGTGTCTGTCTGTGTCTGTCTGTGTCTGTCTGTGTCTGTCTGTGTCTGTCTGTGTCTGTCTGTGTCTGTCTGTGTCTGTCTGTGTCTGTCTGTGTCTGTCTGTGTCTGTCTGTGTCTGTCTGTGTCTGTCTGTGTCTGTCTGTGTCTGTCTGTGTCTGTCTGTGTCTGTCTGTGTCTGTCTGTGTCTGTCTGTGTCTGTCTGTGTCTGTCTGTGTCTGTCTGTGTCTGTCTGTGTCTGTCTGTGTCTGTCTGTGTCTGTCTGTGTCTGTCTGTGTCTGTCTGTGTCTGTCTGTGTCTGTCTGTGTCTGTCTGTGTCTGTCTGTGTCTGTCTGTGTCTGTCTGTGTCTGTCTGTGTCTGTCTGTGTCTGTCTGTGTCTGTCTGTGTCTGTCTGTGTCTGTCTGTGTCTGTCTGTGTCTGTCTGTGTCTGTCTGTGTCTGTCTGTGTCTGTCTGTGTCTGTCTGTGTCTGTCTGTGTCTGTCTGTCTGTGTCTGTCTGTGTCTGTCTGTGTCTGTCTGTGTCTGTCTGTGTCTGTCTGTGTCTGTCTGTGTCTGTCTGTGTCTGTCTGTGTCTGTCTGTGTCTGTCTGTGTCTGTCTGTGTCTGTCTGTGTCTGTCTGTGTCTGTCTGTGTCTGTCTGTGTCTGTCTGTGTCTGTCTGTGTCTGTCTGTGTCTGTCTGTGTCTGTCTGTGTCTGTCTGTGTCTGTCTGTGTCTGTCTGTGTCTGTCTGTGTCTGTCTGTGTCTGTCTGTGTCTGTCTGTGTCTGTCTGTGTCTGTCTGTGTCTGTCTGTGTCTGTCTGTGTCTGTCTGTGTCTGTCTGTGTCTGTCTGTGTCTGTCTGTGTCTGTCTGTGTCTGTCTGTGTCTGTCTGTGTCTGTCTGTGTCTGTCTGTGTCTGTCTGTGTCTGTCTGTGTCTGTCTGTGTCTGTCTGTGTCTGTCTGTGTCTGTCTGTGTCTGTCTGTGTCTGTCTGTGTCTGTCTGTGTCTGTCTGTGTATGTCTGTGTCTGTCTGTGTCTGTCTGTGTCTGTCTGTGTCTGTCTGTGTATGTCTGTGTCTGTCTGTGTCTGTATGTGTCTGTCTGTGTCTGTCTGTGTCTGCCTGTGTCTGTCTGTGTCTGTCAGTGTCTGTCTGTGTCTGTCTGTATCTGTCTGTGTCTGTCTGTTTCTGTCTGTGTCTGTCTGTGTCTGTCTGTGTCTGTTTGTATCTATCTGTGTCTGTCTGTACGTTCGTCTGTTTGTATGTCCGTCTGTCTGTATGTCCGTCTGTCTATATGTCCATTCGTCTGTCTTTCTGTCTGTTGGCAAAAATATTCTACATTCTATTTCTTTAAAATTTTTTATATGAAAATAAGTCGAAATCGATTTGCATTTGACCATAGCTCCAGTATAACCTCGCCTAGGCTAATCACTTATTTGCTAATAAATGACAAATTATAACAGGCACGACAATAAAATTTAATATAGAGAAGTTTTAGATAAACACTAGGTAGCATATAAAATTTCATCGAAATCGGTTCACATTTAACTATAGCTTCCATACAAAACACTTGCCCGGGATTCACGTTAATGCTGATAAATTAAATTAAATAATAATTATAGCTGTGAAGGCTTAATTTGAAACAGTGACAATTTATATAGGTATTGGCCAGTCTATCAAATTTTATAGGAATCTTTCTATATTTGTCCATAGTTTTCTAATAAAAACCACTTCTGGAAACTGTTAAAATGAAACAAAACGTAAGTTAAAAGCTATTAAATTAGAAACTATGGCAGCTATGGCAACTAAATTTGGTCTAAATAAGCTTTATATAAAAACTAGCCAGTGTATACAATTTTGTGATAATAAGCTAACATTTAGCTATAACTCTATTATATATAACATCCCCTTTTTATATCTACAAAGAAAAGATAAATGTTAAGTCCAGACTTTATATACCTCGGATGTATTAGGAACTGTTAAAAAAATATATGGACCTGCCGTATTACTATCAACGTATTTGGCCTAACTATTAAGCACAACGAAAAGTATTTATGCGTTTTTTAATAAAAAACTATAACCGGTCGTTAAGAAAAGTCCCAATTAAAAAAATAGTAAACCGATTTGATTTTAATTCTTATACAACTAATGGAGACGATTATCCAATGAAAGTGAGCTAAGGCACACACACGTGCTCCATAAATGTATGTTTGTTTGTACGATTTTTATTGCTCTTTATCCACTTTAATTTCACATATGACAGAAAGAAGTCAATGAAGTGCAATATCTTTATATTTTATTGTCTTTGGTTGAACAATAAATCCACTAAAACCGTATCTAGCAAATTTTTCGAATTTGGTCCACATTTTGAATGTATATGATAGTGATTAGATGGTGGGTATATAAGCCGATATCACGAATATCACTTGTTAGTAATGACTAGTTACTTTAAAGGTTTCCTCAAGGGGGGTTTTTTTGAACATCTGTTTATGTAATATTAAAATAACTTTAAAAATGGGAATGTATTATTTCGCGTATTCATAAATAAGTGTTTATGCATGTAAAAGTAATGTCATTTAAAATGTGTATAAATAAATGTCATTGAAATTAAATAAATGTATGTAGTAAATATGTAAGTATATAATTAAATACAAACATTTATATACGAATCAATCCGGAATTTATGTTTTACAAAAAGCAAATGAGTAAATTCATTAACAAAGTTTTTTTTTTTTATTTTTTTTGCATAATAATGATTATCATAACTATTAGAGGCTTATTAAAAGAGGGCGTGTATTACATGAACATTTTTATTTCAATTAATTTCATTTTGTAAAACATTACAAGGTGCTTATGTTTTATTTTTATTTATTTTTTTTTTAATTCTTTCTGTTAAATGAATGAAATAAAGTTAATAAATATTTGCATTAATTAGGTTTGAATATATAATTATAAGTTTATTTCAGTTTTACTGAATGCATTTGCTTGTATTTTTAATTTACTTGATGCCATTCACTGCAATTACTTATTTATCATTGAAAGCTTTTCAATTAATTTGCTACAAAGCCAAAATGATTTTAAATAAAACAATATTTTACTTTTCTTTTTTTTGCAAAACTTTGCTCAATTTTCAGTTACTGTAAATATTTATTTCAATAAAATATAAAAAAAACTTTGCCTTAAGTTTTAAAAGTGATATCATGCTTTTTGGAGATTTTTGAAAGGGGGGATGTGCTTTAAACTTTAACTTTTCCAATTTTCGATCAATGTTAAAAATATGAGATATAAATTTTAAAAAGAGCTTGAAAAGAGCTTAACGTAAACTAGAACACAACTAGAACAAAACTATAATAGAACTAGACAGAACTAGAACAGAACTAGAACAGAACTAGAACAGAACTAGAACAGAACTAGAACAGAACTAGAACAGAACTAGAACAGAACTAGAACAGAACTAGAACAGAACTAGAACAGAACTAGAACAGAACTAGAACAGAACTAGAACAGAACTAGAACAGAACTAGAACAGAACTAGAACAGAACTAGAACAGAACTAGAACAGAACTAGAACAGAACTAGAACAGAACTAGAACAGAACTAGAACAGAACTAGAACAGAACTAGAACAGAACTAGAACAGAACTAGAACAGAACTAGAACAGAACTAGAACAGAACTAGAACAGAACTAGAACAGAACTAGAACAGAACTAGAACAGAACTAGAACAGAACTAGAACAGAACTAGAACAGAACTAGAACAGAACTAGAACAGAACTAGAACAGAACTAGAACAGAACTAGAACAGAACTAGAACAGAACTAGAACAGAACTAGAACAGAACTAGAACAGAACTAGAACAGAACTAGAACAGAACTAGAACAGAACTAGAACAGAACTAGAACAGAACTAGAACAGAACTAGAACAGAACTAGAACAGAACTAGAACAGAACTAGAACAGAACTAGAACAGAACTAGAACAGAACTAGAACAGAACTAGAACAGAACTAGAACAGAACTAGAACAGAACTAGAACAGAACTAGAACAGAACTAGAACAGAACTAGAACAGAACTAGAACAGAACTAGAACAGAACTAGAACAGAACTAGAACAGAACTAGAACAGAAGTAGAACAGAACTAGAACAGAACTAGAACAGAACTAGAACAGAACTAGAACAGAACTAGAACAGAACTAGAACAGAACTAGAACAGAACTAGAACAGAACTAGAACAGAACTAGAACAGAACTAGAACAGAACTAGAACAGAACTAGAACAGAACTAGAACAGAACTAGAACAGAACTAGAACAGAACTAGAACAGAACTAGAACAGAACTAGAACAGAACTAGAACAGAACTAGAACAGAACTAGAACAGAACTAGAACAGAACTAGAACAGAACTAGAACAGAACTAGAACAGAACTAGAACAGAACTAGAACAGAACTAGAACAGAACTAGAACAGAACTAGAACAGAACTAGAACAGAACTAGAACAGAACTAGAACAGAACTAGAACAGAACTAGAACAGAACTAGAACAGAACTAGAACAGAACTAGAACAGAACTAGAACAGAACTAGAACAGAACTAGAACAGAACTAGAACAGAACTAGAACAGAACTAGAACAGAACTAGAACAGAACTAGAACAGAACTAGAACAGAACTAGAACAGAACTAGAACAGAACTAGAACAGAACTAGAACAGAACTAGAACAGAACTAGAACAGAACTAGAACAGAACTAGAACAGAACTAGAACAGAACTAGAACAGAACTAGAACAGAACTAGAACAGAACTAGAACAGAACTAGAACAGAACTAGAACAGAACTAGAACAGAACTAGAACAGAACTAGAACAGAACTAGAACAGAACTAGAACAGAACTAGAACAGAACTAGAACAGAACTAGAACAGAACTAGAACAGAACTAGAACAGAACTAGAACAGAACTAGAACAGAACTAGAACAGAACTAGAACAGAACTAGAACAGAACTAGAACAGAACTAGAACAGAACTAGAACAGAACTAGAACAGAACTAGAACAGAACTAGAACAGAACTAGAACAGAACTAGAACAGAACTAGAACAGAACTAGAACAGAACTAGAACAGAACTAGAACAGAACTAGAACAGAACTAGAACAGAACTAGAACAGAACTAGAACAGAACTAGAACAGAACTAGAACAGAACTAGAACAGAACTAGAACAGAACTAGAACAGAACTAGAACAGAACTAGAACAGAACTAGAACAGAACTAGAACAGAACTAGAACAGAACTAGAACAGAACTAGAACAGAACTAGAACAGAACTAGAACAGAACTAGAACAGAACTAGAACAGAACTAGAACAGAACTAGAACAGAACTAGAACAGAACTAGAACAGAACTAGAACAGAACTAGAACAGAACTAGAACAAAACTAGAACAGAACTAGAACAGAACTAGAACAGAACTAGAACAGAACTAGAACAGAACTAGAACAGAACTAGAACAGAACTAGAACAGAACTAGAACAGAACTAGAACAGAACTAGAACAGAACTAGAACAGAACTAGAACAGAACTAGAACAGAACTAGAACAGAACAGAACTAGAACAGAACTAGAACAGAACTAGAACAGAACTAGAACAGAACAGAACAGAACTAGAACAGAACTAGAACAGAACAGAACTAGAAATGAACTAGAACAGAACTAGAACAGAACTAGAACAGAACTAGAACAGAACTAGAACAGAACTAGAACAGAACTAGAACAGAACTAGAACAGAACTAGAACAGAACTAGAACAGAACTAGAACAGAACTAGAACAGAACTAGAACAGAACTAGAACAGAACTAGAACAGAACTAGAACAGAACTAGAACAGAACTAGAACAGAACTAGAACAGAACTAGAACAGAACTAGAACAGAACAGAACAGAACAGAACAGAACAGAACTAGAACAGAACTAGAACAGAACAGAACTAGAAATGAACTAGAACAGAACTAGAACAGAACTAGAACAGAACTAGAACAGAACTAGAACAGAACTAGAACAGAACTAGAACAGAACTAGAACAGAACTAGAACAGAACTAGAACAGAACTAGAACAGAACTAGAACAGAACTAGAACAGAACTAGAACAGAACTAGAACAGAACTAGAACAGAACTAGAACAGAACTAGAACAGAACTAGAACAGAACTAGAACAGAACTAGAACAGAACTAGAACAGAACTAGAACAGAACTAGAACAGAACTAGAAGAGAACTAGAACAGAACTAGAACAGAACTAGAACAGAACTAGAACAGAACTAGAACAGAACTAGAACAGAACTAGAACAGAACTAGAACAGAACTAGAACAGAACTAGAACAGAACTAGAACAGAACTAGAACAGAACTAGAACAGAACTAGAACAGAACTAGAACAGAACTAGAACAGAACTAGAACAGAACTAGAACAGAACTAGAACAGAACTAGAACAGAACTAGAACAGAACTAGAACAGAACTAGAACAGAACTAGAACAGAACTAGAACAGAACTAGAACAGAACTAGAACAGAACTAGAACAGAACTAGAACAGAACTAAAACAGAACTAGAACAGAACTAGAACAGAACTAGAACAGAACTAGAACAGAACTAGAACAGAACTAGAACAGAACTAGAACAGAACTAGAACAGAACTAGAACAGAACTAGAACAGAACTAGAACAGAACTAGAACAGAACTAGAACAGAACTAGAACAGAACTAGAACAGAACTAGAACAGAACTAGAACAGAACTAGAACAGAACTAGAACAGAACTAGAACAGAACTAGAACAGAACTAGAACAGAACTAGAACAGAACTAGAACAGAACTAGAACAGAACTAGAACAGAACTAGAACAGAACTAGAACAGAACTAGAACAGAACTAGAACAGAACTAGAACAGAACTAGAACAGAACTAGAACAGAACTAGAACAGAACTAGAACAGAACTAGAACAGAACTAGAACAGAACTAGAACAGAACTAGAACAGAACTAGAACAGAACTAGAACAGAACTAAAACAGAACTAAAGCACAACCAGGACTATTTTTTCTTCTGAAAAAACTCTTATACAATAACTTTGTCAATAGAAAAACTATTATATAGCTTTGTTTTCTATAGAAACATTTTTTCTTTAGAAACAATTTTTTCTATAGAAAAATTTTCGATATAAAAATTTTTTCTATAGAAAAATTTTTGATACAAAAATTTTTTCTATAGAAAAATTTTTGGTATAAAATTTTTTTCTATAGAAAAATTTCGATATAAAAATTTTCGATATACAAATTTTTTTCTATAGAAAAATTTTCGATATAAAATTTTTTTTTATAAAAAAATTTTCGATACAAAAATTTTTTCTGTAGAAAAATTTTCGATATAAAAATTTTTTCTATGAAAAAAATTTTCGATATAAAATCTTTTTTTACAGAAAAATTTTCGATATCAAAATTTTTTCTATAGAAAAATTTTCGATATAAAAATTGTTCCTATAGAAAAATTTTCGATGTTAAAAGTTTTTCTATACAAAAATTTTCGATATAAAAATTTTTTATATAGAAAAATTTTTGATAGAAAAATTTTCAATACAAAAATTTTTTCTATAGAAACATTTTCGATATACAAATTTTTTTTATAAAAAAATTTTCGATGTAAGATTTTTTTCTAAAGAAAAATTTTTTCGATATAAAATTTTTTTCTATAGAAAAATTTTCGATATAGAAATTTTTTCTATAGAAAAATTTTCGATATGAAAATTTTTTCTATAGAAAATTTTTGATATAAAAATTTTTTCTATAGAAAATTTTTGATATAAAAATTTTTTCTATAGAAAAAAATTAGATATTAAAATTTTTTCTATAGAAACATTTTCAATATAAAAATGTTTTCTATGGAAAAATTTTCGATATAAACATTTTTGATATAAACATTGTTTCTATAGAAAAGTTTTCGATATAAAATTTTTTCTATAGAAAAATTTTCGATATAAAAATTTTTTCTATAAAAAATTTTTGATATTAAAATTTTTTCTATAGAAAAATTTCCGATTTAAAAATTTTTTCCATAGAAAAATTTTCGACAAAAAATTTTTACTCTAGAAAATTTTTTGATATAAAAATTTATAAAAAAAATTTTTGATATATAAATATTTTCTATGGAAAATTATTCGTTATGAAATTTTTTCTATAGAAAATTATTATATATAAAAATTTTTTCTATAGAAAAATTTTCGATAAAAAAATTTTTTCTGTAGACAAATTTTCGATATAAAAATTTTTGCTATAGAAAAATTTTCGATATAAAATTTTTTTCTATAGAAAGATTTTCGATATAAAATTTTTTCTAAAGAAAAATTTTCGATACAAAATTTTTTTCTATAGAAAAATTTTTTCTATAAGAAAATTTTCGATATGAAAATTTTCGATATAAAATTTTTTTCTATAGAAAAAATTTATTTCCATAGAATATTTTTCGATATAATTTTTTTTCTATAGAAAATTTTTCGATGCAAATTTTTTTCTATAGAAAATTTTTCGATATAAAAATTATTTCAATAAAAAATTTTTTAAATATAAAAATATTTTCTATAAAAATTTTTTTTCCATATAAAAATTTGCTCTATAGAAAATTTTTCTACTACCTTTTTTTTAGGAAAACTGTTATACAGCTATTAATTCTGCACTAGAACTGTTATACAAAAACTAGTTTTTTATAGAAAAAATGTTATACAACTACTTTTTTCTTGAGGAAAACTGTTATACATTTTAATATTCTATGGAAAAAACTGTAATACATTTGAATTTTAAAGGACAGGTTTTGTGAGGTGCAAGTTTATAGTTTGAAATTTAAAAGCAAATGATTGTTAGTGTCAATATGATTTAGGTTAATTAAATTTGTAATTGTTAAAAAGAGTATTAAAATGATTTAAGCAAATAAATAAAATTGTAAAACATACTTATTTAGTGGCGATAAAACCATTCCGCCACTTTTGTTTTTATTTCAAATGTTGTACGAAATTAGTTGATAATTTTTGTTTGAGTTGATGTTTTTAGTTTTTATTTTATTTTATTAGTGAATGAAATTTTTAAATAATTTAGATGAAAATGTGTTGAATAAAACGTGATGGTGGTGTTGCGTTTAAATTAATGTGACAAATTAGACAGACAGACACAAAAAGAGAGAATAAGAAACGAAATGAATTAGTATGAAAATGAAATTTACAATGAATAGGAAAAGAACAGAAATTAAATAAATAATGGGAAAAATGTTAAGTGATTTTTGCTGAAGCGGATGAATAAAATGGTCATAAAATAATTAAGAAAATAAAATGTTTTAATTGGATTACACTGAATGACAATTATATTACACTTTACACCAGCAAATGATCATGTTTTAGGTTATGTGGCATACTTTAGGGAGCCTGGAAATTTTGATTTTTTAAGCACCTCGAAGTTTGCTCCACAACTCCAAAACTATAGCGAATTATTATTTTTCAATCAATTTTATTATTTCATTTTTAATATTTCACTTTTCGAATACGATTTTAGTTCTCATTTTAATGAGCTTTTGTTAAAAAAGTTATTCGCTTGTCATTAAATAGTGTAAAGTTTGTTTTGTAGTAAAAGAAAAGTTTTACGATGAATAAAATTTTTATTTACACAAATTATGTTAGTTTTGTTTTTAAGTTGCAGTTTCTATTTACAATAAAGCAACATAAAATAATGATAATGGGTATTCACAGTTTATTATAAGTTATACAATTTCAATTTAAAAGCATACTTTTAGGCTAAAAATATTGAAACAAATTCTTCAATATGAAAATTTGTATAACGAAAATTTTTGATATTAAAATTTTTTCCATCAAAAATTTTACGATAAAAAACTATTTTTCTTTAAAAAATTTCTAGAGAAATTAAAAAAAAAATATTATATTCATAGAAATTTTTTTCTATAAAAAAATTTTTTCAGAGAAAAATTTTCGATACAAAATTTTTTTCTATAGAAAAATTTTCGAAATAAAATTTTTTCCACAGAAAAATTTTTAGTATAAAATTTTTTCTATAGAAAAATTTTCAATATAAAATTTTTTCTATAGAATAATTTTCAATGTAAAATTTTTTCTATAGAAAAATTTCCAATATAAAATTTTTTTATAGAAAAATTTTTAATATAAAATTTTTTCTATAGAAACATTTTTAATATAAAATTTTTTCTATAGAAAAATGTTCAATATACAATTTTTTCTATAGAAAAATTTTCAGTATACAATTTTTTCAATAGAAGAATTTTCAATATAAAATTATGTCTATAGAAAATTTTTTGTACAGAAAAATTTTCAATGTAAATTTTATGTATAGAAAATTTTCAATATAAAATTTTTTCTAAGGAAAAATTTTCAAAAATTTTTTCTATAAAAAAATTTTCAATAAAAACTTTTTTCTATAGAAACATTTTCAATATAAATCTTTTTCGGTGAAAAACTTTTCAATAAAAATTCTTTTCTATAGAAGATATAAATAAAAAAATTTTCAATATAAAATTTTATCTATACAAACATTTTCAATATGAATTTTTTAAATTTTCGATATAAAATGTTTCCTATAAAAAATTCTTCAATATAAAATTTTTCTACATAAAATTTTTTAATATCAAATTTTTTCTTTTGAAAATTTGTTGATATAAAATAAGAAGTTTTTATACAATGATTTATTCCATAGAAAAACTGTTATACAGTGATTTTTTCATAGAAAAACTGTTATACAGTACCTTTTTCTGTAGAAAAACTGTTATACGGTAACCTTTTCCATAGAAAAACTATTATACAAAGACTTTTTCCATAGAAAAACTGTTATACAGTAACATTTTCTATAGAGAAACTGTTATACAGTGTCTTTTTTATAGAAAAACTGTTACACAGTAACTTTTCTATAGAAAAACTGTTATACAATAACTTTTTCTTTTAAAAACTGTTATACAGCAACTTTTTTAATAGACAAACTGTTATGTAGAATTTTTGTCTATGGAAAAACTGTTATACAGTAACTTTTTCTATAGAAAAACTGCTATCTAGCAACTTTTGTATAGAAAAACTGTAACACAGTAACTTTTTCTAAAGAAAACCTGTTACACAGAAACTGTTATACAATATTTTGTCTATTAAAAAACTGTTAAACAGTAACTTTTTCTATAAAAAAATTATAACAGCTATTTTTTTTTTAGAAAAACTATTACACAGTAACTGTACAACTGTTATACAATAAATTTTCTATTAAAAATTTGTTATACAGTAACTTTTTCAATAGAAAAACTGTTATACAATAATTTTTTCTATCAAAAAACAGTAACTTTTTCCATATAAAAACTGTTATACAGTGCCTTTTTCTATAGAAAAACTGTTATACAATAACTTTTTCTATAGAAAAACTGTTATACAATAACTTTTTCTTTTAAAAATTTGTTATACAGTGCCTTTTTCTATAGAAAAACTGTTATACAATAACTTTTTCTATAGAAAAACTGTTATACAATAATTTTTTCTATCAAAAAACAGTAACTTTTTCCATAGAAAAACTGTTATACAGTGCCTTTTTCTTTAGAAAAACTGTTATCCAATAATTTTTTCTATCAAAAAACTGTTATACAGTAACTTTTTATATAGAAAAACTGTTATGCAGTAACTTTTTCTATAGAAAAGCTGTTATAAAGTAACTTTTATACTTTTGTAAAGTGATTTTTTCCATAGAAAAACTGTTATACAGTAACTTTTCTGTACAAAAACTATTATACAATAACTTTTTCTTTTAAAAAACTGTTATTCAGTAACTTTTTCTATAAAAAAAACTGTTATACAGTACCTTTTTCTATAGAATAACTGTTGTACAATAACTTTTTCTTTTAAAAAACTGTTCTACAGTAACTTTTTCTATAGAAAAACTGTTATACAGTAACTTTTTCTATAGAAAAACTGTTATACAATAACTTTTTCTTTTAAAAATTTGTTATACAGTAACTTTTTCTATAGAAAAACTGTTATCCAATAATTTTTTCCTTAAAAAAACTGTTATACAGTAACTTTTTCTATAAAAAAAACTGTTATACAGCAACTTTTTTTATAGACAAACTGTTATATAGTAACTTTTTCTATAAAAAAAACTATAAAACAGTAACTGTTTGTAAGGAAAAACTGTTATACGTTATTTTTTTCTACAAAAAGACTGTTATACAGTATGTTTTTCTGTAGAAAAACTGTCATACAGTAACTTTTTCTATAGAAAAGCCGTTATACAAAAAATTTTTCTATAGAAAAGCTGTTATCCAATAATTTTTTTCTATCAAAAAACTGTTATACGGTAAGTTTTTCTATAGAAAATCTGTTATACAGCAAATTTTTTTTATAGAAAAAGTGTTATACAGTAACTTTTTTATAGAAAAGCTGTTATCAAAAAGCTGTTATACAGTAACTTTTATACTTTTATACAGTGATTTTTTCCATAGAAAAACTGTTATACAGTAACTTTTCTATAGAAAAACTGTTATACAATAAAGTTTTCTTTTAAAAAACTGTTATTCAGTAACTTTTTCTATAGAAAAACTGTTATAAAGTGCTCTTTTCTATAGAATAACTGTTATACAATAATTTTTTCTTTTAAAAAACTGTTATACATTAATTTTTTCTATAGAAAAACTGTTATACAATAACTTTTTCTTTTAAAAATTGTTATACAGTAACTTTTTCTATAGAATTTTTCCTATCAAAAAACTATTATACAGTAACTTTTTCTATAGAAAAACTATTATACAGTAAATTTTTCTATAGAAAAACTGTTATACAGTAACTTTTTTTATAGAAAAGCTGTTATACAGTAACTTTTATACTGTTATACAGTAACATTTATACTGTTATACAGTACCTTTTTCTATAGAAAAACTGTTATACAACAACTTTTTTTTATAGCAAAAGTGTTATACAGTAACTTTTCCTATAGAAAAGCTGGTATACAGTAACTTTTCTATAGAAAATCTGTTATACAGTAACTTTTCTATAGAAAAACTGTTATACAATAACTTTTTCTATAGAAAAACTGTTATCCAATAATTTTATCTATCAAAAAACTGTTAAACAGTAACTTTTTCTGTAGAAAAACTGTTATACAGTAAATTCTTCTATAGAAAAACTGTTATACAGTAACTTTTTATACTGTTATACAGTGATTTTTTCCATGGAAAAACTGTTATATAGTAACTTTTCTATAGAAAAACTGTTATGCAGTTACTTTTTCTATAGAAAAACTGTTATACAGTAACTTTTCCTATAGAAAAGCTGTTATACAGTAACTTTTCTATAGAAAAACTGTTATATATTAAATTTTTCTAAAGAAAAACTATTATACAACAATTTTTTTCTATTTGGAAACTGTTATACAGTAACTGTTTTTATCAAGAAACTGTAATAGAAAAAATGTTTCTTTGGAAAAATTGTAATACAATAAGTTTTTCTGTAGAAAAACAGTTTTTGAATTTTTTTTAGAAAATATTGTTATGATTTATAAAAGAAATTAAATCTGCCTAAAAGTATACTTTGCGAGTAAATTTGTCATATAACTAACACAAACTGTGTTAACCTTTCTATTTAGAATGAAAGTTTCAAAGTTTGTAAAAAAATAAGTTGTTATTAAATTTTTAACATTAAAAAGCAAATTTTGTTAAACAAATTTTTTTGTTGTTGTAAGTGAAGTGATTAGTTAAATTAGTTCTCTTACTTTACGAAAGATGAAGTTAAATAAAAATATCGTTAATTAAAACAGATTTTTTTTTGAAAAAGTAAACAATTTGTTAATTTGAAATGATTAATGAAAATGTTAAATGATTTAAAGAAGAATAAATAATTTATTTTAATTTATACCTGGGGGGCATTGTTTCCATCATCATGATGCTGTGATTTTTTTGATTTAGTTATAAATATTTGGCTGTTGTTAATTTAATGATTTGATAAAAATTTATTTTGGTTCGTTGATATTTTGAGGGAGGAAAAATAATCCTTTTCTTTTTTTTTTTGGTTTTTGATGATTTTTTTTTGTTAAGATTTTTTTAAAAATTTGATGCGATTTTTTAGATGTGGAATATAAGTGACTCTTAACTTTGTTTTTAAATTGAGTTTTATAAAATGTTATATAAAAGATGATTTGTGATATTTTTTTGTTCTGTATAAATTATTTATAAATTTACTGGTTTTTATTTTAAATAACGTTTTTCCTCTTTAACTTTTTTTGCAGTTTTTTTGGTGAATGTCGTTTAAATGCCTTTTTTGGTATTTTATATTTTCTAAGACACACTTCAATTGTGCTTTTTCGTTTTAATTAGATTTTTATATTTTTAAAAAATTTCTTAATTTTTTCTTTCTCTAGTTATAATTGACTTTATGGTTTCCTTTAGTGTTTGTTTTTTTTCTTGGGAATTTTTAAAATTTTTCTTGGTCTTTTTTTCGTTTGTGTTAAATATTTTAAAGTTGCTTTAAATTAACATAATCTGCGCAATAATATTGTTATAATTATATATTTGTTAAAATAAATATTATATATGATTGAATATAATATTTTGTTGGTTGAGGTGATTTGTGATTTTGTTAAGGTGAAGGAGTAGGAGGTGGAGTGAAGAAAACATCCAGAAAAAGAAAATTTACAGAAAAACAAATAAATTATTAAAATATTTTTGGATTTTTTCTTAAAGCCTAAAAGTAGAGAATGTGGTTATTAATGTAACGTCGGCAAAACCCAGCAAACATTTAAACAAAAAAAGTATCATAAAGATTTCAAAAGCTTATACTGTTTTGTATTGCACTAGTTTTCCTTTTGTTAAAATTTTTTATTACGACAATTAAAAACAATAATCATCACTTCCAAATTTCTGAAATTAGGGCAATACTCTCATACTTAGCTTCTGAAAATTTTACACTTTAGTTCGTCCCCAATATTTGCGTGGCTTTTTTTTTGTGTTCAAAAACTAAAGAAAGTAAGTTTTAAAATATTTAATTTTTATCTACAAAATAAAAAGGGATTAATTTATTTCCATTACAATATCAATAAATTAAAATCAAATAATAATTTCAAAATGTGTGAAAATCTGACTCATTATCTGAATATTAATTGCCAATTATGTATGTAAATATTGTATGATGTAAATGTGTAAATAATTGTAAGTGTTAATATTGTTTAATGTTTTAAAATATATTTTTTATTGTTTATATTAACTTTAAAGTAGATTTCAACAGAACCTTCTTGAAAAATTTTGATAAAAATTACACACATACAAATTATTTAAAAATAACGCCATCTATGAAGTAATTTAATAAATTACTTCATAGATGCTCAAAATATATTCTTGTTTTGATTTCCAAAAATTGACTATTTGTAGGAAATTTTTCAAAAATTGACTATTTATAGGAAATTTTTCGAAAACTGACTATTTATAAGAAATTTTGGAAAATTTACTATTTATAGGACATTTTTTGAAAATTGACTATTTATAGGAAATTTTTCGAAAATTGACTATTTATAGGAAATTTTTCGAAAATTGACTATTTATAGGAAATTTTTCGAAAATTGACTATTTATAGGAAATTTTTCGAAAATTGACTATTTATAGGAAATTTTTCGAAAATTTACTATTTACAGAAAATTTTTCGAAAATTTACTATTTATAGGAAATTTTTCGAAAATTGACTATTTATAGGAAATTTTTCGAAAATTGACTATTTATAGGAAATTTTTCGAAAATTGACTATTTATAGGAAATTTTTCGAAAATTTACTATTTACAGAAAATTTTTCGAAAATTTACTATTTATAGGAAATTTTTCGAAAATTGACTATTTATAGGAAATTTTTCGAAAATTGACTATTTATAGGAAATTTTTCGAAATTGACTATTTATTGGAAATTTTTTGAAAATTGACTATTTAGAGGAAATTTTTTGAAAATTTACTATTTATAGGACATTTTTCGAAAATTGACTATTTATAGGAACTTTTTCTAAAATTGACTATTTATAGGAAATTTTTCGAAAATTTACTATTTATATGATATTTTTCGAAAATTGACTATTTATAGGAAATTTTTCTAAAATTGACTATTTATAGGAAATTTTTCTTAAATTGAATATTTAAAGGAAATTTTTCGAAAATTGACTATTTAGAGGAAATTTTTCGAAAATTGACTATTTAGAGGAAATTTTTCGAAAATTTACTATTTATAGGACATTTTTCGAAAATTGACTATTTATAGGAAATTTTTCTAAAATTGACTATTTATAGGAAATTTTTCGAAAATTTACTATTTCTAAAATTTTTTTTAGAAAATTGACTATTTATAGGAAATTTTTCTAAAATTTACTTTTTATAGGAAATTTTTCGAAAATTTACTATTTATAGGATATTTTTCGAAAATTGACTATTTATAGGAAATTTTTCTTAAATTGAATATTTAAAGGAAATTTTTCGAAAATTGACTATTTAGAGGAAATTTTTCGAAAATTGACTATTTAGAGGAAATTTTTCGAAAATTGACTATTTATAGGACATTTTTCGAAAATTGACTATTTATAGGAAATTTTTCGAAAATTGACTATTTATAGGAAATTTTTCAGAAATTGACTATTTATAGGAAATTTTTCTAGAATTGACTATTTATGGGAAATTTTTCTTAAATTGACTATTTATAGGAAATTTTTCGACCATTGACTATTTATAGGAAATTTTTCTAAAATTGACTATTTATAGGAAATTTTTCGAAAATTGACTATTTATAGGAAATTTTTCGAAAATTGACTATTTATAGGAAATTTTTCGAAAATTGACTATTTATAGGAAATTTTTCAAAAATTGACTATTTATAGGAAATTTTTCAAAAATTGACTATTTATAGGAAATTTTTCGAAAATTGACCATTTATAGGAAATTTTTCGAAAATTGACTATTTATAGGAAATTTTTCGAAAATTTACTATTTATAGGAAATTTTTCGAAAATTGACTATTTATAGGAAATTTTTCGAAAATTGACTATTTATAGAAAATTTTTCGAAAATTGACTATTTATAGGAAATTTTTCGAAAATTGACTATTTATAGGAAATTTTTCGAAAATTGACTATTTATAGGAAATTTTTCGAAAATTGACTATTTATAGGAAATTTTTCGAAAATTGACTATTTATAGGAAATTTTTCGAAATTTGACTTTTTATAGAAAATTTTTCGAAAATTCACTATTTATAGGAAATTTTTCAAAAATTGACTATTTATAGGAAATTTTTCGATAATTGACTACTGATAGGAATTTTTTTGAAAATTGACTATTTATAGGAAATTTTTCTAAAATTTACTATTTATAGGAAATTGTTCTGAAATTTGACTATTTATAGAAAATTTTTCAAAAATTTACTATTTCTAGAAATTTTTTTAGAAAATTGACTATTTATAGAAAATTTTTCGAAAATTGACTATTACAGGAAAATTTTCAAGTAGACTCTGTGAAATCCACTTTTAAGTCATGTAATGCAAAAAGATTTAAAAAAAAATGGTAAAATGAACTCATTCCAACGACAGTAGAAATTGCTTGTTCAAAGTTTTGTTATTTTGTGGACTTTATAATTCCCATTTGGTCCATATATCATTAACATTAAAAAGAATAATTCCTGCAGTCGAATCAAGTTTAAATTATAACGATGTCATAAAAATTGTGTAGCATATTATTATAAAGGCTTGAAGTATAAAGTCCTGATAGTACACTAAAGATTTGAATCTTCTGCCGAGCTATGTCCTCCATTTTAATCCATTTTAATATGATAATTTTGATACTTTTGGTGAAGTAACATTTTTTATATTTACTTTCCTTTTGACTGAATTTCTACTGTAGTTTAATGAGAGTTCAAAAAATAACTGAAAATTTCTAACACAAAATGCAACTACGAATGCAACTATGACATAATGGACATCTGAAGTAGTATATGTGTGTATGTAGTAGTAAAAATGTGTTTGTATATGCAGGTATATTTTATATATGTATGTAAATTGTATAAGATTATAAATAAAATTATAATTTTCAATAATTTATATATTAATTGTTAGTATTAATGATAATGTATTATGACAGTTTTAATATGTGATGCGTATGTTCCAAAATGTTATGTATCTATTATTTCTTATATGTATTTAAATTATAAATAGTGAGAGACATTTAGTTAGATATGCATATATATTACAAAAAAATTGGAAATATTAAACATAAAGTGATTTCTACATACTCAAGTAACAATTGCCGCAGGGTAGCTTCATCTTCGCCATGACATCTTAATCTTGATTCATAATTTGCATTACGTTCACGTTCGTTCTGTGAGTTGCTGTGACGGGAACGTTTTGGTACGTAACTAAAGGAGTGACGATAAAAACGACCACCACCAGTGTTGCCGTTATTGGTATTTGTAACAAAACCACCACTACTTGTAATATTGCGTGTATTATTGTAAGCGTCTTAAAATGGAGGAAAAAACAATTTTCATATTTTAAAATTTTATAGCGAATTTTTCAAAAATTTCCTATTTTCATAGAAAATTTTTCAAAAGTTTCCTATTTTTATAGAAATTTTTAAAAAATTTCTTATTTTTATGGAAATTTTTCAAAATTTCTTATTTTTATAGAAATTTTTTTTTTTTAAATTTCTTATTTTTATAGAAATTTTTCAAAAATTTCTTATTTTTATAGAAATTTTTCAAAAAATTCCTATCTTTATAGGAAATTTTTCAGAAATTTCCTATAAATATAGGAAATTTTTCAGAAAATTTTCAAAAATTTCCTATTTTTAAAGGAAATTTTTTAAAAATTGACTTTTTTTATAGGAAATTTTTAAAAATTTTTATAGGAAATTTTTCAAAAATTTCCTTATTATTATAGACAATTTTTAAAAAATTTTTAATTTTAATTTAAAATTTTTGAAAAATTTCCTATTTCTTTAAGAAAATTTAAAAAAAAATTCCTGTTTTGATAGGAATTTAAATTTTTTTTTTATTTTCTAGAAATTTTTTAAAAATTTCTTATTGTTTTTAGAAATATTTAAAAAATTTCCTATTTTTATGAAAAAAAATGTTTATAGGAAATTTTTCAAAACTTTCTAATTTTATAGGAAATTTTTCAAAAATGTCTTATTGTAAGCGTCTTAAAATGGAGGAAAAAACAATTTTCATATTTTAAAATTTTATAGCGAATTTTTCAAAAATTTCCTATTTTCATAGAAAATTTTTCAAAAGTTTCCTATTTTTATAGAAATTTTTAAAAAATTTCTTATTTTTATGGAAATTTTTCAAAAATTTCTTATTTTTATAGAAATTTTTCAAAAATTTCTTATTTTTATAGAAATTTTTCAAAAATTTCTTATTTTTATAGAAATTTTTCAAAAATTTCTTATTTTTATAGAAATTTTTCAAAAAATTCCTATTTTTATAGGAAATTTTTCAGAAATTTCCTATAAATATAGGAAATTTTTCAGAAAATTTTCAAAAATTTCCTATTTTTAAAGGAAATTTTTTAAAAATTGACTATTTTTATAGGAAATTTTTAAAAAATTTTATAGGAAATTTTTCAAAAATTTCCTTATTATTATAGACAATTTTTAAAAAATTTTTAATTTTAATTTAAAATTTTTGAAAAATTTCCTATTTCTTTAAGAAAATTTAAAAAAAATTCCTGTTTTGATAGGAATTTAAAATTTTTTTTTTATTTTCTAGAAATTTTTTAAAAATTTCTTATTGTTTTTAGAAATATTTAAAAAATTTCCTATTTTTATGAAAAAAAATTTTTATAGGAAATTTTTCAAAACTTTCTAATATTATAGGAAAATTTTCAAAAATGTCTTATTTTTATAGGAAATTTTTCAAAAATTTCTTATTTTTATAGGAATTTTTTCAAAAATTTCCTATTTTTATAGGAAATTTTTCAAAAATTTCCTATTTTTCTAGGAAAATTTTCAAAAATTTCCTATTTTTATAGGAAATTTTTCAAAAATTTCCTATTTTTATAGGAAATTTTTCAAAAATTTCCTATTTTTATAGGAAATTTTTCAAAATTTTCCTATTTTTATAGGAAATTTTTCAAAGTTTTCCTATTTTTATAGGAAATTTTTCAAAATTTTCCTATTTTTATAGGAAATTTTTCAAAATGTTCCTATTTTTATAGGAAATTTTTCAAAAATTTTCTATTTCTATAGGAAATTATTTAAAAATTTCTTATTTTTATGCGAAATTTTCCAAAAACTTCTTATTTTCATGCGAAATTTTTCAAAAATTTCTTATTCTTATAAGAAATTTCACAAAATTTTATATTTTTATTAGAAATTTTTAAAAAATTTCTTATTTTTATAGGAAATTTTTGAAAAATTTCATGTTTTTATAGAAAATTTTTAAAAAATTTCTTGTTTTATAAGAAATTTTTCAAAAATTTCTTATTTTTGTAGGAAATATTCCAAAAATTTTTTGTTTTTGTAGGAAATTTTTCAAAAATTTCTGGTTTTTATAGAAAAAATTTTCAAAAATTTCCTATTTTTATGGAAAAGTTTTCAAAAATGTCCTATTTTTATGAGAAAATTTTCAAAAATTTCCTATTTTTATGGGAAATTTTTTAAAAATTTCCTATTTTTGTGGGAAATTTTTCAAAAGTTTCCTATTTTTATGGGAAATTTTTCAAAAATTTTATATTTTTATGGTAAATTTTTCAAAAATTTTATATTTTTATGGGAAATTTTTTAAAAATTTAATATTTTTATGAGAAATTTTTCAAAAATTTCTTATTTTTATAGGAAATTTTTTAAAAATTTCTTATTTTGATAGGAAATTTTTCAAAAATTTCTTATTTTTATAGAAAAATTTTCAAAAATTTGTAATTTTTATTGGAAATTTTTCAAAAATTTCTTAGTTTTATAGGAAATTTTTCAAAAAATTCTTATTTTATAGAAAAGTTTTTAAACATTTTTAATTTTTATGGAAAATTTTTGAAAAATTTGTTATTTTGATAGGAAATTTTTCAAACATTTCTTTTTTTATAAGAAGTTTTTTAAAAATTTCTTATTTTTATTTCTTCTAATTTTTTTTTGTTGAAAATTTTTAAAAAATTTCTTGGTTTAATAAGAAAGTTTCTTAATTTTGTTCTTACCTTCTGGTCTCAGTCGTACAGGAGGTGAGGTCAACTTAAGTGCTGTTGTAGAAGGCGGAGTCTTGCGTCGACCACCAAACACATAGTCATATGAATCTTCACTCAAATTGGACACTAAATTAATAGATTTATGTTCAAAGTAATTTTTTTTTTAATTTTTCAAAAAATTTCTTTATTTTGAAAATCAAACAAAAAACTTAAAATTAAGGCCTAAGAACTGAAAAAAACACAAAATTTGTATTAAAGGAAATCAAAAAGAATTTAAACAAATAAATAATTTTATACTCACTCTACAAAGAAAATTTTAATTTTTTTTTTGGTTAATTTAAATATTTTTTTTATGTTTTTTAGTTGTTTTTTTTTTTAATTTAAGAGTATTTTTTGATCAAAATATTTTTTTTAAGAATTTCACCGAAAATAAAGGAATAAAAGAAGAAAGAGGATACAAATTTTGTTTTAATAAAATTTTTCATTGTTTTATTATTGTTGTTGTTAAGAGATGTTGTTTTGATGATTTAACATGAAAGAGATTAGAAAGAAGACAGTTTAAGAGAGTTTATGAAAATCACAACATTTACATTAACATTAATGACTGAAAGAGACAGAGATAGAGAGAAAAAACAAAAAATTTGTAAAAAAAACTCATAACTTAAAAGCTGCCTTTTTCCAAACAAAACAGAGTTGCATTTTCTTTTGTTTTGGGGTTTTGTATGGCAGCTTCCGTTTCCTTTTTTTACACTTACACAAGCACAAACAACAGTTAGAATTTAATTAAATTAAAGGACTTTCAGAACAAAAAGCTGATGATGAGAAATAAAAGGAACAACTAAAGCCACGACTTTTGCATGACAGACAACTACCAAAAATGAGTGATTGGTGATAGTGAGTGATTGGCTCCTCCGTTCACTGACTGACTGACAGGGGGAGAAGGACATATCTTAGTCATCTGGGAAAGTGACTGATTAACTGTTTGATGACTGACAGACAGCCTTTGTCAGTTGCAAAATATGAGAATTTAAAGGAAAATGATTCATGCTTTTGAATGATTTAAGGGATTTTAAACAAAAATATTTTCGTACAAAATGGGGAAAAAGGGGTAAAATCTTTTAAAATTCTTAGAGTTATTGTAGGTGTTTTATTGAGTGATTTTTAAGCTAATCAAAAATTTTTATATGTCAACTCAATTGAACAATTTTGTTTGAGTGTCAATGAAAATGTATAAAAAAATTTAACAAAAAAACTTAAAATTTAAACACTACAACATTAAGAAATTAAATTAAGTCATAAAAAACTCAAAATTCATACATTAAGAAAAAAATCTTAAACCAAGGAAATTTTTCAAAATTCCTTAAAAATCCATTTCATCCAAAAGAAATTTTCAAAAATTATAATAAAAAAGAAATGATTTTCTAAAAAAACTCAATTTACAAACATGCACTTTTTTCGAGAGTAAATACAAGAAAAAACTATGACTTCGATTGAAAAATTAATGAAAATGAATTCAAATCCAAAGCCCACCTGGAAATCCCGTTAATGGTTTTAGGACTTGTGTTGAACGCAGTGGCGGTAAGAGCGGTGGCAATTGTCCAAATGGATCTTGGTCGGTCGATATGGAAGACGATGTTGGTGGTGAGATCATCGATATATCAACGCTATGCGCCATTTCATTATTGCGGCCAGCTGCTTAATTAAATTATGGTCAAATTATAAGTAAATTTAAATTTCAAAAGAAAAATGGGGGTAGAAGAGAAGAAATAAAATTTTTCACAGTTAGTTATAGTTCTTGACAAAGAAACTTTTATATCGAACAAAATTATTTTAAAAACTTTTAGTACAGAAAAGTATTTAAATTAAAAAAAAAAATATATATATAATAAAAATTTTTCCTATAGCAAAATATTTATAGGAAACAATTTTAGAATTGAAAGATTTTCTTTAGAAAAATTTTATATGAAAAATTTTGTATAGAAAAATTTTTATATTGAAAAATTTTCTATAGAAAAATTTTTACATTGAAAAATTTTCTTTAGAAAAATTTTTATATATAAACATTTTTTATAGAAAAATTTTAAATAGAGAAATTTTTATATTAAACAATTTTATATCGAAAAATTTTCTGTTGAAAATTGAAAAATTTTTATATTGAACAATTTTCTATAGAAAAATTTTTATATTAAAAATTTTCTATAGAGAAATTTTTATATTTAAAAGTTTTTCTATAGAAAAATTTTATATAAAAAAAAAAATTATATTGAAAAATTTTCGATATAAAAATTGTCTATAAAAAAATTTTTATATTGAATAATTTTCTATAGAAAAGTTTTTGTATTGAAATTTTAAATTGAAAATTTTTGTGTTACAAAATTTTATAGCAAAATTTTCTAAAGAAAAATTTATAAATTGAAAAATTTTTTAGAGAAAAATTTTAATATTGAAAAATTTTCTTATATGAAAATTCTTATATTGAAAAATTTTGTACAGAAAAATTTTTATATAGAAAAATTTGTATATTGAAATTTTCTTTAAAAAAAATTTCATTGGAAAAGTTTGTACATTGAAAAATTATCTATAGAAAAATTTTCTATAGAAAAATATTTATATTAAAAAATTTTCTATAGAAAAATTTTTATATTGAAAAATTTTCTATCAAATAATTTTTATATTGAAAAATTTTCTATAGAAAAACTTTTATATTGAAAAATTATCTATAGAAAAATTTTTATATTGAAAAATTTTTATATTGAAAAATATTCTATAGAAAAATTTTTATATTGAAAAATTTTCTATAATAAAATTTTTCATAGGAAAATTTTCTATAGAATAACTTTTATATTGAAAAATTTTCGATAGAAAAATTTTTGATATTGAAAAATTTTTCTGTACAAGATTTTTCTATAGAAAACTTTTTTATTGAAAAATTTTCGATAGAAAAATTTTTATGTTAAAAAATTTTCTATTAAAAAATTTTCTATTAAAAAATTTTTATTGAAAAATTGTCTTCTATATCTAAGCATATGTCTTGGTCTATGTCTTAGTCTATGTCTTAGTCTATGTCTTAGTCTATGTCTTAGTCTATGTCTTAGTCTATGTCTTAGTCTATGTCTTAGTCTATGTCTTAGTCTATGTCTTAGTCTATGTCTTAGTCTATGTCTTAGTCTATGTCTTAGTCTATGTCTTAGTCTATGTCTTAGTCTATGTCTTAGTCTATGTCTTAGTCTATGTCTTAGTCTATGTCTTAGTCTATGTCTTAGTCTATGTCTTAGTCTATGTCTTAGTCTATGTCTTAGTCTATGTCTTAGTCCATGTCTTAGTCTATGTCTTAGTCTATGTCTTA
This sequence comes from Stomorhina lunata, assembly GCA_933228675.1. Lineage (NCBI taxonomy): Eukaryota > Metazoa > Arthropoda > Insecta > Diptera > Rhiniidae > Stomorhina > Stomorhina lunata. The sequence goes on along the minus strand of OW121742.1, from coordinate 40,287,428 downwards.
GTCTATGTCTTAGTCTATGTCTTAGTCTATGTCTTAGTCTATGTCTTAGTCTATGTTTTAGTCTATGTCTTAGTCTATGTCTTAGTCTATGTCTTAGTCTATGTCTTAGTCTGTGTCTTAGTCTATGTCTTAGTCTATGTCTTAGTCTATGTCTTAGTCTATGTCTTAGTCTATGTCTTAGTCTATGTCTTAGTCTATGTCTTAGTCTATGTCTTAGTCTATGTCTTAGTCTATGTCTTAGTCTATGTCTTAGTCTATGTCTTAGTCTATGTCTTAGTCTATGTCTTAGTCTATGTCTTAGTCTATGTCTTAGTCTATGTCTTAGTCTATGTCTTAGTCTATGTCTTAGTCTATGTCTTAGTCTATGTCTTAGTCTATGTCTTAGTCTATGTCTTAGTCTATGTCTTAGTCTATGTCTTAGTCTATGTCTTAGTCTATGTCTTAGTCTATGTCTTAGTCTATGTCTTAGTCTATGTCTTAGTCTATGTCTTAGTCTATGTCTTAGTCTATGTCTTAGTCTATGTCTTAGTCTATGTCTTAGTCTATGTCTTAGTCTATGTCTTAGTCTATGTCTTAGTCTATGTCTTAGTCTATGTCTTAGTCTATGTCTTAGTCTATGTCTTAGTCTATGTCTTAGTCTATGTCTTAGTCTATGTCTTAGTCTATGTCTTAGTCTATGTCTTAGTCTATGTCTTAGTCTATGTCTTAGTCTATGTCTTAGTCTATGTCTTAGTCTATGTCTTAGTCTATGTCTTAGTCTATGTCTTAGTCTATGTCTTAGTCTATGTCTTAGTCTATGTCTTAGTCTATGTCTTAGTCTATGTCTTAGTCTATGTCTTAGTCTATGTCTTAGTCTATGTCTTAGTCTATGTCTTAGTCTATGTCTTAGTCTATGTCTTAGTCTATGTCTTAGTCTATGTCTTAGTCTATGTCTTAGTCTATGTCTTAGTCTATGTCTTAGTTTATGTCTTAGTCTATGTCTTAGTCTATGTCTTAGTCTATGTCTTAGTCTATGTCTTAGTCTATGTCTAAGTCTAAGTCTATGCCTTAGTCTATGTCTTAGTCTATGTCTTAGTCTATGTCTTAGTCTATGTCTTAGTCTATGTCTTAGTCTATGTCTTAGTCTATGTCTTAGTCTATGTCTTAGTCTATGTCTTAGTCTATGTCTTAGTCTATGTCTTAGTCTATATCTTAGTCTATGTCTAAGTCTATGTCTTAGTCTATGTCTTAGTCTATGTCTTAGTCTATGCCTTAGTCTATGCCTTAGTCTATGTCTTAGTCTATGTCTTGGTCAATGTCTTCTTTAATGTCTTAGTAAATGTCATATTCTATTTCTTAGACTCTGCCTTAGTCCATATCTTAATATAAGCATTAGTAAACGTCCAAATCAAAGTTTTTTTATTACTAAAGTCATTGAATCTCTGCGTATGAGTAATATTAAAGTAATTAGATATTAATTATACGATTCGAGTTAATTTTCTTTATATTAAAATACAATATATTTTAATACAATTTATTCTAAATATTCAAACAAAAATACCCCTAAATATTTAAGACAAAAATAAAACCATAATTTGAAAAATTCATTCCACTTGAGTGCATCTCTAAAGCTCTTCTCTAATTTGCGATTTAAATCTCAGCGATGAATGTGAAATTTATATCTAAATTCAATCTTCACAAATGACAGCCAGATAAATTTAACAAAAAGATTTATAATAAAATTTAAATAAATGTTCTTTTCATTTGGCCCAGAACGAGAAAATCCAGTGCACGAGTACAATTTGTAACTGGAGGTGATGTTTTAAGCTATAAAATGTACGAGGGGAAAATGACACAGACATGCAACGCACATACACATGTATACACATTGCCCAGCAGTTGAAAATAAAAGTGATGCTTCCAAGAAAAGCGATGCGGTTTTCTTAAGGTAATTTTAGATTAAATTAGAAATTTCTATTTAAAATTAAAATTTAGCTTATATTTGACTATGTCTAAGTTCTAGTTTGGAAAATGCTCTACTTTCAGAACTGTAGGGTAGTTATGTATATTATACTATTAAGTGTATTTGTATGTTAAAAATTTTATTGACACGTTTCGCTGTCAGTTGATGTATGATATGTGCAATTATATTTATGAACATTAGGATCAAATCGATAGAGTTTATGAAGTTTTAAAATATTTTAGTAGTGATCTGATCCCAGACCAAATATAAGTAATATCTCAGGAGTTTTTCCGTTGATAATGTCACTGTCCGATGAAATAATTTCTTACTTTATTAACTCAATAAAAAATGTTGATACATTTTCGGGACCATCCTAATACATAAAAGTACCTACAATTGCAAAAACTACTTCTTTTGAGACATTCACAAGTGCTCATTCAACTGACACACACACGTATACTGACTCATTTACACAGATTCTAATTTACACCAAGACCGCGTTTTACGGTGTTAAGAAGTAACAAACATTCACAGATCACTGGAATGTAGACTACGACATAGACTAAGACATAGACTTATATATAGACTAAGACATATACTAAGACATAGACTAAGACATAGACTAAGACATAGACTAAGATATAGACTAAGACATAGACTAAGACATAGACTAAGACATAGACTAAGACATAGACTAAGACATACACTAAGACATAGACTAAGACGTAGGCTAAGACATAGACTAAGACATATACTAAGACATAGACTAAGACATAGACTAAGACATAGACTAAGACATAGACTAAGACATAGACTAAGACATAGACTAAGACATAGACTAAGACATAGACTAAGACATAGACTAAGACATAGACTAAGACACAGACTAAGACATAGACTAAGACATAGACTAAGACATAGACTAAGACATAGACTAAGACATAGACTAAGACATAGACTAAGACATAGACTAATACATAGACTAAGATGTAGACTAAGACGTAGACTAAGACATAGACTAAGACATAGACTAAGACATAGACTAAGACATAGACTAAGACATAGACTAAGACATAGACTAAGACATAGACTAAGACATAGACTAAGACATAAACTAAGACATAGACTAAGACATAGACTAAGACATAGACTAAGACATAGACTAAGACATAGACTAAGACATAGACTAAGACATAGACTAAGACATAGACTAAGACATAGACTAAGACATAGACTAAGACATAGACTAAGACATAGACTAAGACATAGACTAAGACATAGACTAAGACATAGACTAAGACATAGACTAAGACATAGACTAAGACATAGACTAAGACATAGACTAAGACATAGACTAAGACATAGACTAAGACATAGACTAAGACATAGACTAAGACATAGACTAAGACATAGACTAAGACATAGACTAAGACATAGACTAAGACATAGACTAAGACATAGACTAATACATAGACTAAGATGTAGACTAAGACGTAGACTAAGACATAGACTAAGACATAGACTAAGACATAGACTAAAACATAGACTAAGACATAGACTAAGACATAGACTAAGACATAGACTAAGACATAGACTAAGACATAGACTAAGACATAGAATAAGACATAGACTAAGACATAGACTAAGACATAGACTAAGACATAGACTAAGACATAGACTAAGACATAGACTAAGACATAGACTAAGACATAGACTAAGACATAGACTAAGACATAGACTAAGACATAGACTAAGCCATAGACTAAGACATAGACTAAGACATAGACTAAGACATAGACTAAGACATAGACTAAGACATAGACTAAGACATAGACTAAGACATAGACTAAGACATAGACTAAGACATAGACATAATGTTTAAATTTTAAATTTTCTATAGAAAGTTTCTATATAAAATTTTTCAATATAAACATTTTTTTATGGCAAATTTTTTAATATGAAAATTTTTCTATAGAAAATTATCTATTAATAATAATTATAAAAATGTTTCTATAAAAAATTCTCCAGTACAAAAACTTTTCTATAGAAAATTTTCCTATGAAAAATTTTATTATAGAAAATTTTCCTATGAAAAATTTTATTATAGAAAATTTTCCTATGAAAAATTTTATTATAGAAAATTTTTCAATATAAAAATTTTTCTATAAAAAATTTCAATACAAAAATTTTTCTATAAAAAATTCAATGTTAAAATTTTTCTATAGAAAATTTTTCAATATAAAAATTTTTCTATAGAAAATAGAAAATTTTTCAATTTTAAAATTTTATAATATACAAAATTTCAATATTAAAATTTTCCAATATAAAACTTTTCTAGATAAAACTTTTCTATATAAAACTTTTCAATATAAACATTTTTTCTATAGAAAATTTCAATTTCAATTTAAAATTATTCTATAGAAAATTTTTAAATATTAAAATTTCTCAATATAAAAATGTTTCTATAAAAAATTTTTCAATTCAAAAATTTTTCTATAGAAAATTTTTCAATATAAAACTTTTCTATTAAAAATTTTTCAATCTTAAAATTTTCAATATTAAAATTTTCCAATATAAAACTTTTCTATATAAAACTTTTCAACATAACAATTTTTTCTATAGAAAATTTTCCGATTAAAAAAGTTTGCATTATAAAAATTTTTCTATAGAAAATTTTTCAATTTAAAAATTTTTGTGTAGAAAATTTTTAAGTATAAAAATTTTTCAATATAAAAATTTTTCTATAGAAAGTTTTTCAATTCAAAAATTTTTGTATAGAAAATTTTTCAATATAAAAATTTTTCTATAGAAAATTTTTAAACATAAAAATTTTTCAATATAAGAATTTTTCTATAGACAATTTTTAAGCATACAAATTTTTCAATATAAAAATTTTGCTATAGGAAATTTTTCAATATAAAAATTTTTCCATAGACAATTTTTTCTATGGAATTTCTTAATATAAACGATATTCTATATAAAATTTTCCAATATAAACATTATTCTACAGAACATATTTCAATGTAAACACTATTCTACAGATAATTTTTTAATATAAAAAATTTTCTATAGAAAGTTCTGCAATATAGCAATTTTTTTTGGAAAATTTTTCAATATTATTTTTTTTTTATTGAGAAAATTCTCAAGATAAACATTTTTGTATAGAAAATCAACATTTTTCTCAAAAAATAACAAAATTTGCGGGACAAACATATTATTCACAGAGAGAAATTATTAGCACAGAGAGTAAGACATAATACTTATGTATATTAGTACTTATACTAGTACTAATATTAGAATTTATACCAGTACTAAAATTAGTACTTATACTAATTTTAGTACTGGTACTAAAATAAGTACTAAAATTAGTATTTATACTAATATTAGTACTGGTAATACCTAAAATAAATATTACTACAAGTACTAATATTACAACCAATACAAATACTAGTACTTATACCAGAGAAATTCTAATGGTAATACTAGAACTTTTACCAATTATTATTAGAACTATTACTAGTTAGTACTAGTACTAATACTAATTAGTACTAGTACTAATTAGTACCAGTACTAATACTAATTAGTACTAGTACTTATACTAAGTATTGGTACTAATACTAATAATAAGTAGTAGTATTAGTACTAATACAAAAGTAGTAGTATTACTAGAACTAATACATATTTGTATTTACACTTAAACTAGTAATAATGATACCAATATTAGTTCTAAAACTAATATAAGTTCTTATGCTAGTATTCATACTAACACTTGCATCAATACTATTACTAATATTTTTAGTAAAACATAGAATCGCAGCAACTCGAGACCTAGATGTAAGCATCTTCAAATAAAGGGGGAGGGATACATTTCCCGCATAGAAATCTAGTAACTGCTACTAATGGCCTTTTCAACTGCAAGTCAAATTGTGTGATGAAATGATGAATGAGCCGGAGTTTGGGAAAACTAGTGAAGGAGGAAAATAGAAAAGCGCGAACACATTCATACACTTACTCATGGCTAAAATACTATTTATTTAAATGAATCAAATGGAGGGAGAGTAAATGAATGAAATACTGAACGATTTGTATGAAAAGAAAAGATGATTTAAATTTTGAAAAAATAAAAAAAAAACGGAAAAATATTTTTATTTGTATGCATATGAAGAAGGTATTTGACTGCTTCTATTATATTTTATTTAGAAAAATTCTATGCCATTTTTTATCCCATAATAATTTATATATTTTCTAAGTTATTTGTCGTAAGAAAAGCGATTTGTTAACATTTATGACAGGTTTTGTTTTCGCTGCCAGCAGCTTCAAAAAAAGATTGAGTCAATAAATTTTAAAAGATTTGGAGAAAGGCTGGCGGTTTTAAATGGTTTGGGGTTGAATTGTCATTTTAGGAAAAAAGGAAATGCCTTTTATTTAAAATCAAATGAATCAAAATTTTTTATTGAAACTTTCTATTACTTTTGCTAGAAAAAAGAATTGTAAGAAAAATTTTAGAAAATTTTTAATAATTCAAAAATGATCAAAACGATAAATCGATATTTTCTACGAACTTATAAATTATCGAAAACTAACTTTTTCTAGGAATTTAAATTTTTTTACGAAATGTAAAATTTTTTTAAATTTTAATTTTTTGTAAAACTAAAAGTTGGTAAATTTTTATAGTAAAGTTGGATGTAGTATCAAATTTTAAAGGTTATTAGAACAATATTTGAAGGACTATAAAAATAAAGGCACAAAGATTTTTTGCATATTTTTGCTTATATGACTTTTATTGTTAAAAAATGCAAAGTTTTAAAAAAATGTTTGCCTTAATTTTTTTATTAATGTTTTTTTCTCATAAATTTTATTTGAGGTACAAAATTTATTAAGATTTCTCCTTAAACTCGGTTAAACTCGATTTAAGCGAGTTTAGTTAAACTTGTTTTTTGCAAGTTTAACTAATCTTGAGTGGATTAAATCCAACCACCAATAAAATTGTATTCAAAAAACAAATTGTTATTTAAATTTTAACAAAAAATTAACAAAGTCACACCCTACCTTCGTCCTCTTCTAACTCATAATTAAAGACCTAAGTCTCCAAAAATGTTAGTAAAAATTTAAAATTTTGCATAATTATGTCACACTCCCTCCCTTTTTTGCATCTCATCTCACTTTTGGACTTTTCTCGAAATGATTATGAATGTAAATTGAATGTATAATTTTTGCCCTTTGAATTCGCTTCATTCACTGGGAAATGGAAGTGTCCTGAACTTAACGTTTGTTTAATATAAAGCACACAAAGTCTGTCTGTCTGTATGTTCGAGGGATTTTTTTTTGTGTCAGCAGGAATTGCCTTTAAAAGGACATAACCTCAAATATGCAAACAAAATTCGAAAAAAAACTTTAAATTCTAAATAAATATTTATTTTAGTTGACGTTTTACATTGTAACAAATTACATACATTTGCATTTATGAGTTCACCACAAACGGGCTAACTTTTATATCTACATATTTAAAACGTCATCATCATAATTATCTTAATTTAGGAGCAATCATCATTATCATCATTTTATGGCAAAAACGAGCAAAAAAAAGAGTTATGAATATTTTTGTTTGAGATTTTTTTGGGGTATGAATATTAAACAAAAATTTAAATGTAATGAGTCTGGAGAATTGAAAGAGGTAACAACAGTGTAACGAAATTATAAAAATTTCTGCTAAAAAAAATCTCCAAACTCCTAAAAGTATGCAATAAAATTTTTTAATATCTTGTTTTTTCATTTCAAATTGATTGTCTCGCCTCAAAACATCAAATTTTTGAAAAATTTCCTATAAAAATAAAAAATTTTTGAAAAATTTCTTATAAAAGTAAAAAAATTTTGAAAAATTTCCAATAAAAATAAAAAAAAATTTGAAAAATTTCCAATACAAATAGGAAATTTTTGAAAAATTTCCAATAAAAATAGGAAATTTTTGCAAAATTTCCAATACAAATAGGAAATTTTTGAAAAATTTCCAATAAAAATAGGAAATTTTTGAAAAATTTCCTATAAAAATAGGAAATTTTTGAAAAATTTCCTATAAAAATAGGAAATTTTTGAAAAATTTCCTATAAAAATAGGAAATTTTTGAAAAATTTCCTATAAAAATAGGAAATTTTTGAAAAATTTCCTATAAAAATAGGAAATTTTTGAAAAATTTCCTATAAAAATAGGAAATTTTTGAAAAATTTCCTATGAAAATAGGAAATTTTTGAAAAATTTCCTATGAAAATAGGAAATTTTTGAAAAATTTCCTATAAAAATAGGAAATTTTTGAAAAATTTCCTATAAAAATAGGAAATTTTTGAAAAATTTCCTATAAAAATAGGAAATTTTTGAAAAATTTCCTATAAAAATAGGAAATTTTTGAAAAATTTCCTATAAAAATAGGAAATTTTTGAAAAATTTCCTATAAAAATAGGAAATTTTTGAAAAATTTCCTATAAAAATAGGAAATTTTTGAAAAATTTCCTATAAACATAGGAAATTTTTGAAAAATTTCCTATAAAAATAGGAAACTTTTGAAAAATTTCCTATAAAAATAGGAAATTTTTGAAAAATTTCCTATAAAAATAGGAAATTTTTGAAAAATTTCCCATAAAAATAGGAAATGTTTGAAAAATTTCCGATAAAAAAAGGAAATTTTTAAAAAATTTCCTATAAAAATAGGAAATTTTTGAAAGATTTCCCATAAAAATAGGAAATGTTTGAAAAAATTTCCTATAAAATTAGAAAATTTTTGAAAAATTTCCTATAAAAATAGGAAATTTTTGAAAAATTTCCTATAAAAATAGGAAATTTGTGAAAAATTTCCTATAAAAATAGGAAATTTGTGAAAAATTTCCTATAAAAATAGGAAATTTGTGAAAAATTTCCTATAAAAATAGGAAATTTGTGAAAAATTTCCTATAAAAATAGGAAATTTTTGAAAAATTTCCAATAAAGATAGGAAATTTTTGAAAAATTTCCAATAAAAATAGGAATTTTTTGAAAAATTTCCAATAAAAATAGGAAATTTTTGAAAAATTTCCTATAAAAATAGGAAATTTTTGAAAAATTTCCTATAAAAATAGGAAATTTTTGAAAAATTTCCTATAAAAATAGGAAATTTTTGAAAAATTTCCTATAAAAATAGGAAATTTTTGAAAAATTTCCTATAAAAATAGGAAATTTTTGAAAAATTTCCTATAAAAATAGGAAATTTTTGAAAAATTTCCTATAAAAATAGGAAATTTTTGAAAAACTTCCTATAAAAATAGGAAATTTTTGAAAAATTTCCTATAAAAATAGGGAATTTTTGAAAATTTTACTATAAAGATAGGATATTTTTGAAAAATTTCCTATAAAAATAGGAAATTTTTGAAAAATTTCCTATAAAAATAGGAAATTTTTAAAAAATTTCCTATAAAAATGGGAAATTTTTGAAAAAATTTCCTATAAAAAATAGGAAATTTTTGAAAATTTTCCTATAAAAATGGAAGTTTCCTATAAAAATAGGACATTTTTGAAAAACTTTCTATAAAAAACAGGAAATTTTTGAAAAATTTCCTATAAAGATACGAAGTTTTTGAATAATTTCCTATAAAATTAAGAAATCTTTGAAAAAATATATATTTTGCCCCACTATCTTTCAGCAATGCGGAAGAAACTTCCTATTTAATTTTTATTTTTAGAATATTCACACGCGCATTTTCCCTCTCTTTCGCTGACACACTAATTCTTTCGTCATTCTTTAGCTCAGCTCAATCTTTCAAACATAAAAACCACTGCAATGACAACCAGGCCAATGTGCCAACCAACGAAGCCAACATTAAACATTTATTTATGCAAACAAACAAACATTGAACCAGCCACATGCAACCTACAACAAGTTACAGAAACAACAAAAAAAAAAAGAAAATCTGAAAAAAACGGAGAAAAGCTGAAAAACCCTGGCAAAAAAGCCAAGTTAAGCGAGGATAAAAAGCTAATATTTACTCTTAACTTATACAAAATCACACACATACCACGATGATGATGTCACACATACACACATAGTAACATATTCATATATACAGTGAGTCCTTAAATGATGAGAATGGCTGCTTATATGTATGTGTATGTTAATGACAGACTCATATGGAGGACATCTTTATATTTAGCAAAAAAAAAAAAAAAAACAAAAAAGGAGTGTGAGTGAGTGAGTGACTGAATGAATGAGATTTTCATTGACAAAAAAAGGTTAAAGACCGTGATGCTTGATTTGTTATTTTGTTTAAATACGTTTTGAGTTTTTTCCAACAACAGCAAAAAAAAGAAGAAAATATTAGAAAAATATACACACACACAGATACGCATTTGAACTCTCGTAATCATGAAAACCACTTATGTTTTGAATGTATAGGTAAGAGCCTAATTGTATGCAAACACACACTCACACATGGCCACTTGATTAATAAAATGGAAAATATGGAAAACTAAAACAAAAAATATATTTATATTGCCAACTTTTACAAAATATGGAAAATTTATGCAAATTGTTTTTGTAGCAAAAACCTCATGATTATTTGCCATTTTGTTCTTCGGTTTTTTTTGTATATTCTGAATTTTATGAATTGCTTGGAAAAACTTAAACTAGAAGAGGGTGGAGGAAATGATACCACTTTTCGTATTATAAAAAAATGAAATAAAAATTTTCTTTGTTTTGTCAATTCAGGAAATCTAAAAACTGAATGAGTGACTGACTGTTTGCTTGTTTGCATAAAATAGTTGAAATTATTTGTTAAATACTTAGGCATACGGAAAATCAAACAAATACTCTTATACTTGGCAAAGGCTGTTTGATATAGGTACATTTAAAGTACTCTTATGTATATAAGGAATCATCGAAAAATCTTACATATAATTAATTTTTTCTCGTAACTTGATTTGTAATCAATATAAAATTATACACTTGGATGAAAAAGAAAAAAATTTCTTTTAAAAATACGAAATGTTTGAAAAATTTCTTATAAAAATAATATTTTTTTTGAAAAATTTCTTATAAAAATAAGAAAATTTTGTACAAAAATAAGAAATTTTTGAAAAATTTCCTATAAAAGTAAGAAATTTTTGAAAAATTGTCTATAAAAATACGAAATGTTTGAAAAAATTCCTATAAAAATAAGCAATTTTTTACAAATTTCCTCCAAAATAAGAAATTTTTGAAAAATTCCCATTAAAATAACAAACTTTTTAAAAACTTAATTTAACATTTATTATAAAAATAAGAAATTTTGAAAAAATGTATTGTCAAAAAAATAAATTTTTGAAAAATTTTGTACTAAAATAAGAAAATTTTGAAAAATTTCCAATAAAAATAAGAAACTTTTGAAAAATTTCTTATAAAATTTAAAAATTTTTGAAAAAATTCCTATAAAAAGAAGAAATTTTAAAAGAAAATTCTATGAAAATATAAAACTTTTGAAAATTTTTCTATACAAATGAGAATTTGTTGAAAAATTTCCTATAAAAATAAGAAATTTTTGAAAAATTTTCTATTAAATTAAAAATTTTTTTAAAATTTTCTTAAAAAAAGAAGAAACTTTAGAAAAATTTCTTAAAAAGTAAGAAATTTAAAAAACATTCCTATAAAATAAGAAATTTTTGAAAAATTTCCTATTAAAATAAGAAATTTTTGAAAAATTTTCTATAAAAATAAGAAGTTTTTGAAAAATTTCGTATAAAAATAAGAAATTTTTGAAAAATTTCGTATAAGAATAAGAAATTTTTGATAAATTTCGTATAAGAATAAGAAATTTTTGAAAAATTTCCTATAAAAATAAGAAATTTTTGAAATATTTCCTATAAAAATAAGAAATTTTTGAAATATTTCCTATAAAAATAAGAAATTTTTGAAAATTTTCCTATAAAAATAAGAAATTTTTGAAAAATTTCCTATAAAAATAGAAAATTTTTGAAAAATTTTCTATAAATATAGGAAATTTTTGAAAAATTTCCTATAAAATAGGAAATTTTTGAAAAATTTCCTATAAAATAGGAATTTTTTGAAAAATTTCCTATAAAAATAGAAAATTTTTGAAATTTTTTTTATAAAAATAGGAAATTTTAGAAAAATTTCTTTTAAAAAAATACGACATTTTTGAAAATTTCCTATAAAAATAAAAAAATTTTAAAAAATTTTCTATAAAACTAAAAAATTTTGTAAAAATTTCCTAAAGAAATTATAATTTTTTTAATTTCCTATAAAAATAAAAAGTTTTTGAAAAATTTCTTATAAAAATAAGAAATTTTTGAAAAATTTCCTATAGAAATTAGAATTTTTTTTTTAAATTTCCTATAAAAATAAGAAGTTTTTGAAAAAGTTCTTATAAAAATAAGAAATTTTTTAAAAATTTTCTATAAAAATTAGAATTTTTTGAAAATTTTGCTATAAAAATAAGAAGTTGTTGAAAAATTTCTTATAAAAATAAGAAATTTTAGAAAAATTTCTTATACAAATAAGATATTTTTTTTAAATTTCCTATAAGAAAAAGAAAATTTTAAAAAACTTCGTACAAAAAAATAAATTTTTAAAAAATTTCATATAAAAATAAAACAGTTTTGAAAAATTTCGTATAAAAATAAGAAATTTTTGAAAAATTTCGTATAAAAATAAGAAATTTTGAAAAATTTCCTATAAAAATAGGAAATTTTTGAAAAATTTCCTTTAAAAATGAAAAATTTCCTCTAAAAAAAGAAAACATCCTATAAGAATTAAAAATTTCCTATAATAATAAGAAATTTTTCAAAACTTTCCTATCAAAAAAAAAAAAGAAGAAATTTTTAAAAAATTTTGTATAAAAAAAGAAAATTGTTAAAAAATTTCCTATAAAAATAAGAAAAATTTTGAAAAATTTCTTATAAAAATAAGAAATTTTTGAAAATTTCCTATAAAAATAAGAAATTTTTTAAAAATTTCCAATCATACTAAGAATTTTTTGAAAAGTTTCCTATAAAAATAGGAAATTGTTGAAAAATTTCATATAAAAATAATAAACTTTTGAATTTTTTTTATAAAAATAAGAAATTTTTAAAAAATTTCCTATAGACATAAGATATTTTTGAAAATTTTCCTATAAAAATAAAAAAATGTTGAAAAATTGTGTACAAAAATAAGAAATTTTTAAAAAATGTCCTATAAAAATAAGAATTTTATGTAAAATTTTCAATAAAAAAAAAAATTTAAATTTTCTATAAAAATAACAAATTTTTCAAAAATTTTCTAAAAAAATAAGAAATTTAAAAAAAAAATCCTTTAAAAATTAAAAATTTTAGACAAATTTCTTATAAAAATAAACATTTTTTAAACTTTTTATTAATTTTCTATAAAAATAAGAAACTTTCGAAAAATTTCTTATTAAAATAAGAAGCAATAAGAAGAAATTTTTGAAAAATTCTTATAAAAATAAGGAATTTGTGAAAAATGTCTTAGAAACATAAGAAATTTTTTTAAAATTTCTTTAAAAAATAAGAAATTTTTTAAAAATTTCCTAAACAAAAGAAATTTTGAAAAAATTTTGAAAATTTTCCTATGAAAATAAAAAATTTTTGAAAAATTTCCTATAGAAATAAAAACATTTTGAAAAAGTTCATATAAAAAGAAGAAAATTTTGAAAACTTTTCTATAAAAATAGGAGATTTTTGAAAAACTTTCCATAAAAATAAGAAATTTTTGAAAATTTTTCTATAAAAATAAGAAATTTTGAAAAAAAATTTAATTATTTTTATGAAATTTTTAATTAAATTTTTAATTTTTATGAAATTTTTGAAAAATATTTCCTATAAAGATAAAAGATTTTCGAAAAATTTTCCATAAAAATAAGAAATTTTTGAAAATATCACAAGCTTTTAGTCTAATTTCTATTAAATTTATTTATTATCACAATATCCACCATGGGTAAGCCTAAAGCAATAACACGCTGCCGATGTAAAATACAATTGTTTGGTAGTATTCAGCCTGAGTGTTATTTATCTTTTGTCTTAAAAAGGATTTTAAAACGAAAAGATATTTTTTTCTAAGAAACACTTTGTTTTACTTAAATTTGAAGATAAGAATCGCATAATGAAGGACCCATTATTTTATCAAGAATTTGATATTTTTATCTCAAACATTTTATTCGCAACTTAATTTTAAACTTTTTGTATTTTGTATCAGTTTGTAAATTTTAAACATTTTGGCAAAGGTTTAATTAATTTTCTCTACTTACCTTAATACAACAACAATCAGCCATTTTTTAAACAAAATACTAAAATAATAAATTAATTTTCCTCCGGTTCCAGCTTGAGTTTTCGTTTTTCGACCACTAACTGCTCAATGAATTCCAGCAATTAAAAATTTTGAATAAAAAACCACTTAATGGGCGGTTTTCGGTTTTTGCATTAAACTAAAAGACGAGATATAAAAACGACCTGTGACAAAAAGAAAAGAAAATATTGTCATTATTACCAACAAAAAAAAAAAAAAGAGAGATAAAATTCCATTAAAATAATTAAATCTAGAAGCAAGGACACAAACCCAAAAGCTTTAATAAAATTAAAATTTTACTTTTTCAAAGGATGTTAAGAGAAATTAAACAAATCAAAAAAGAAAGAGATAAAGTCAATATTCTTTGTTAAAATATTTTAGCTTATAAAGGAACATTTTCTTTTAATGTTTTTTTTTTTAAGATATTTAATTTTGCATATGCTTTCGAAATGTATGTCCTTAATCATAATTTGATTCCTTTTGATACTTAAAGAGAAAAAAACTTACCACTTTTACTTTCTTTTAATGATAAAGGCCTGAGAGTCGTTGTTATCCTTCTTTTATCTGCGTGAAAGTATCGTTTATCCTTTTTGATGATTCAAATCAGAAAATAAAAATCAAACAAAAAAAATGGAAAAAAAGAATCTGTTTCCAAGAAACAAATTAGGCAGTTTCTTTTTTTTGCTATTTTCTTGCTGTTGATTAAATTCTATTTTCTTAGATTTTCTTATATTTTCCTATAATTTAAATTTTTCCTCAACTCGACTCGATTCGTTTAGTGTAAAAACGTAAAGAAATCATAGAATGCCTTTGCTAGAAAATATGCATTTTGTCTGTGGGAATTTACAAAAGAATCTAGACCAAGAAATTATTAGAAAAAAATAAGAAATTTACAAAGAAAAACTATTTTTCCTTATTAAAAATTTCTTATAACTTGAGTTGGCCACACGGTCTGCAGAACTGCAAAGAAA
The DNA here is from genome assembly GCA_933228675.1 of Stomorhina lunata. Classification (NCBI taxonomy): domain Eukaryota; kingdom Metazoa; phylum Arthropoda; class Insecta; order Diptera; family Rhiniidae; genus Stomorhina; species Stomorhina lunata. The sequence continues at coordinate 40,272,217 of OW121742.1, read as the reverse complement.
TTAGAAAAAAAAAAGAAAATTTTATTGAGTATAAGAATATTATTATGAATAAAGAATACTTATATATTGTTAATTAAGTTAAAAATATTTTAAAATATTTTTTTCGTAATAAGAGCTTAAAGAAAAACTATTCACATTTTCAATAAAGTTTAAATACCAAAGAACAACTTGACCTCTTTTAAGTTATTTGTAGTAGAATTTCATAAAAAGTAAGAAAAATAGTCAAAATGCCTTAAGTCCAATTAAGAATTGTAATATTTAATCAAGTAGTTCAATAATCATATTCCCATATATATAGACAAAACATAATATAAAATTGCAGAAAGTACCAAGAATATTTGCAATGTAAGTAAAAAGTACCATGAAAAGTGATAGTAGAGAGGTGAAAGGTGGTATAAAGGAGAGACAAAGCTTTATATTATTTAACACTGAAATTGCACGTCATGTCTATTTCTAGAACAGTAAACTTGTACCTTTTGTTGTTATTAAAAGGCACTAATGAAGTTTTTTGTTCTACAGCCAATTATATTTTTATTACATCGACGACGTGTTAATGCCAATGCAGGATTATGTGGTAATTAACAATTTTTTATAGAAATATTTAATTACAGAAATTGATGTTGCAGTGACCGGGGCTCGAACCCAGGTCACTGCAACCCTTCAACATTTTGAAAAAGTACTTATGCATATTTCGGAGCTTTCTTAGATTATTTTTGTTCATAAATATTAAAAGTACCAAAATGTTAAAATTTACAATAAAGTACCAAGCTCATGTTAAAAAAAACCTTATTTAGATTAGTTGATAAAATGTATTTCCTATATATAGGAAATTTTTCAAAAATTTTTTATTTTATAGGAAATTTTTCAAAAATTTTCTATTTTTATAGGAAAATTTTCAAAAATTTCTTATTTTTTAGGAAATTTTTCAAAAATTTCTTATTTTTATAGGAAATTTTTCAAAATTTTCTTATTTTTATAGGAAATTTTTCAAAAATTTTTTATTTTTATAGGAAATTTTTCAAAAATTTCTTATTTTTATAGGAAATTTTTCAAAAATTTCCTATTTTTGTAGGAAATTTTTCAAAAATTTTTAATTTTTATAGGAAAATTTTCAAAAATTTCTTATTTTTATAGGAAATTTTTCAAAAATTTTCTATTGTTATAGGAAATTTTTCAAAAATTTTCTATTTTTATAGGAATTTTTTCAAAAATTTTCTATTTTTATAGGAAATTTTTCAAAATTTTTTTATTTTATAGGAAATTTTTCAAAAACTTTCTATTTTTATAGGAAAATTTTCAAAAATTTCTTATTTTGTAGGAAATTTTTCAAAAATTTCTTATTTTTATAGGAAATTTTTCAAAATTTTCTTATTTTTATAGGAAATTTTTCAAAAATTTCTTATATTTATAGGAAATTTTTCAAAAATTTCTTATTTTTATAGGAAATTTTTCAAAAATTTCCTATTTTTATAGGAAATTTTTCAAAAATTTCCTATTTTTGTAGGAAATTTTTCAAAAATTTTTCAAAAATTTTTCAAAAATTTTTAATTTTTATAGGAAAATTTTCAAAAATTTTTCAAAAAATGTCTATTTTTATAGGAAATTTTTCAAAAATTTTCTATTGTTATAGGAAATTTTCTATTTTTATAGGAAATTTTTCAAAAATTTCTTTTTTTTTTTGGAAAATTTTAAAAAATAATCTATTTTAATAGGAAATTTTTCACAATTTTTTTTTTATAAAAAGTTTTATAAAAATTTCTTATTTTTATAGGAAAGTTTTTAATTTTTTTTATTTTTATAAGAAATTTTTCAAAAATTTCTTTTTTTTATAGGAATATTTTCGAAAATTGCCTATTTTTTAGGAAAATTTTCAAAAATTGCCTATTTTTATAGGAAATTTTTCAAAAATTTTTTATTTTTATAGGAAATTTTTAAAAAATTTCTTATTTTTAGAGGATTTTTTTTGCAACAATTTCTTAATTTTACAGGAAATTTTATCAAAAATTTCTTATATTTTTATATAGAAATTTTTAAAAAATTTCTTATGTTTATAGTAAATTTTTCTAAAATTTTGTATTTTTATGGGAAATTGTTTAAAAATTTCTTATTTTTATAGGAATTTTTTTTAAAAATTTCCTACTTTTATCGAATAATTTTCAAAAATTTCTTATTTTTATAGAATAATTTTTAAAAATTTTCTTATTTTTATAGAATATTTTTCAAAAATTTCTTATTTTGATAGGAAATTTTTAAAAATTTTGCTAAATGTCCTGCTTTAATTTTCCATTTAATTATAAGAAAACATTGTAAATTTACATAAAAACATCAAATGGAAAAACTAAAATCCTATTGATTTTAACATAAAACACTTATGCATTAGAGAAAAGAAAATAAAGCATATCCTAAGCTCTCCTGCTACATAAAAGAATTAAATGACTTCAATTCTCGTCACAAACTTCATCATAATCTGATTGAAAAAATGTCAGCTCTAAACTTAGAACTTTACAACAGTAATGGACAAACAATAGTCTAATGTAAACCACCAAAGCAGTGGTAAATTTATGCCACATAAGTCACAGTCACAAACTGAACAGAACAGAACTGAAATGAAATGACTGAGTGACTGAATGCAATTCTAAATAGTTTTAGGGCTTAAGGTGGTAAAGTAGTCAGTCAGTAGTTACCACAGGATATACATAACCAGTTTTTCAGTCAAGTAAAGGCACTCACACAACTTTATAGTTACACACTAATACAGAAGCAATCATTCAACTAACTTTATGTAAGTATGTATGTGTGTAGTTATATCTTCAGTGTTAGATATAAACGTGTTGTTTATGAGATTGCAACATTTAAAAGATTTTTTTTTCAAATCCTTACAGAAACCAACAGGCAACCAGTCGAGCAGGCCACCAACCTTCATATGAAAAGATGGACAATGGTTTAGTCATTGTGAGGTTTTTTCTCTACATCTACATTTGTACAAATGCACACATACATATGTATGTATGTATGTATGATTGTATGTGGAAAAACTCTTTCATTTTCCAATCATTTCCATTGCAGTTGTAAAAACTTTAGATTGACTTTTCTAATGTTATTTGCCAGAGTTTGTTTTAATTTTTATGCAATTGCATTTTCTCAAAATACATAGACGCTGGGGAGGAAGTGCTTAACTATCTAAAGTTACTGCACTATGGGTGTGGTAGCAATAAAAGCGGCTTAGTTTTATAGTAGAAATGAGTTGTTTTATTTGTGGAAAAACAAATGAAATTGCAAAAACCTGGTTACTTAATTGCGAAAGGGTTCACGAACACATGACTTTACACATTCTATATAAATTCTCATTATCGCCACATTTGTAGATTCTTTTTGTCTTAAAACTTGTCGATTTTACCTCATCTGGATATAAATGTTTATGGGATTTTATTTTCTTCTTTTACACCTAAAATGACCAAAATTTCAATTTCGTTTTCGTCCACTTTTTTTGAAAGATTCATCATTCATTATCCTCCTGCTCTATATACACAGAAGGAATTAATTTACTTAATTTTTCAACAGGAAGAGGCAAATTTAATATGAATCTAAATTGAATTTGGTCTTTGAAGGCAAAACTTATGTCAAAATAGACTAAACATTAAGGGTATTTCATAAGGCGATTTTTAAATTATAAATTTGTTAAAAATTTCATATTTTTATAGGAAATTTTTAAAAAAATTTCTTACTTCTATAGAAAATTTTTTAAAATTTTTTTATTTTTATAGGAAATTTTTTAAAATTTTTTTTACAAAATTCTTGTTTTTATTGGAAATTTTTCAAAAAATTTGTATTTTTATAGGAAATTTTATTTTTTTTTATAGAAAAATTTTCAGAAATTTCTTTTATTATAGGAATTTTTTTTCAAAAATTTCTTATTTCCATAGAAAATTTTTCTAAAATTTCTAATTTTTATCGCAAATTTTTAAAAAATATCTTATTTTTATAGGAACTTTTTTTTTAAAATTTTATATTTTATATGAAAATTTTAAACGAATTCTTATTATTACAGACCATTAAAAAAAAAAAAATATTTTCATAATAAGTTTTTCAAAAATTTCTTATTTGTATAGGTAATTTTTCAAAAATTTCTTATTTTTATAGGAAATTTTTCAAAAATTTCTTATTTTTATAGGAAATTTTTCAAAAATTTCTTATTTTTATAGGAAGTTTTTCAAAAATTTCTTATTTTTATAGAAAATTTTTCAAAAATTTCTTATTTTTATAGGAAATTTTTTAAAAATTTTTAATTTTTATAGGAAGTTTTTAAAAAATTTTTAATTTTTATAGGAAGTTTTTAAAAAATTTCTTATTTTTATATAAAATTTATCAAAAAATTCTGATTTTTATAGGAAATTTTTTAAAAATTTCTTATTTTTGTAAGAATTTTTTTAGGAGTTTTCGAAAAATTTCGTACTTTTATAAGAAAATTTTCAAAAATTTTTTATTTTTATGGGAAAATTTTCTAAATTTTTGATCTTAAAAGCAAATTTTTCTAAAAATTTCTTATTTTTATAGGTAATTTTTCAAAAATTTTCTATTTTTATAGGAAATTTTTCAAAAATTTCCTATTTTTATAGGAATTTTTTCAAAAATTTCCTATTTTTGTAGAAAATTTTTCAAAAATTTTCTATTTTTATAGGAAATTTTTCAAAAATTTCCTATTTTTATAGGAAATTTTTCTAAATTTTCCTATTTTTATAGGAAATTTTTCTAAAATTTCCTATTTTTATAGGAAATTTTTCAAAAACTTCTTATTTTTATAGGAAATTTTTCAAAAATTTCTTTTTATAGGAAATTTTTCAAAAATTTCTTATTTTTATAGGAAATTTTTCAAAAATTTCTTATTTTTATAGGAAATTTTTCAAAAATTTCTTATTTTATAGGAAATTTTTCAAAAACTTCTTACTTTAATAGGAAATTTTTCAAAAATTTTTTATTTTTATAGAAAATTTTTCAAAAATTTCTTATTTTTATAGGAATTTTTTCAAAAATTTCTTATTTTTATAGGAAATTTTTCAAAAATTTTTTATTTTTATAGAAAATTTTTGAAAAATTTCTTATTTTTATAGGAAATTTTTCAAAAATTTCTTATTTTTAAAGAAAATTTTTCAAAAATTTCTTATTTTAACAGGAAATTTTTCAAAAATTTCTTTTTTTTATAGGAATTTTTTCAAAAATTTCTTATTTTTATAGGAAATTTTTCAAAAGTTTCTTATTTTTATAGGAAATTTTCCAAAAATTTCTTATTTTTATAGGAAATTTTTCAAAAATTTCTTATTTTTATATGAAATTTTTCAAAAATTTCTTATTTTTATAGGAAATTTTTCAAAAATTTCTTATTTTTATAGGAATTTTTTCAAAGATTCCTTATTTTTATAGGAAATTTTTCAAAAATTTCTTATTTTTATAGGAAATTTTTCAAAAATTTCTTATTTTTATATAAAATCATTCAAAAATTTCTGATTTTTATAGGAAATTTTTTAAAAATTTCTTATTTTTGTAAGATTTTTTTAAGAATTTTCAAAAAATTTCTTATTTTTATATGAAATTTTTCAAAAAATTCTTTTATTTTATGACAAACTTTTACAAATTTTTGATCCTAAAAGGAATTTTTTCCAAAAATTTTCAAAAATTTTTTATTTTTATAGGAAATTTTAAGATATTTAAATTTTATATAGGAAAATTTTCAAAAGTTTTTTATATTTTTAGAAATTTTTCAAAAATTTCTTTTTTTTATGCAAAATTTTCAAAAAATTTCTTATTTTTATAGAAAATTTTTAAAAAATTTCTTATTTTTATAGGAAATTTTTCAGTAATTGTTCTTAAGAAAGTTTTTCAAAAATATCTTATTTTCTAATATTTGTAAGAAAATTTTCAGAAATTGCTTACTTTTATAGCAATTTTTTTCAAAAATGTCTTATTTTTATAAAAAGATTTTCAAAAATTTCTTAGTTTTATAGGAAATTTTTAAAAAATATTCTTATTTTTATATTTTAAGACAAAAACATGGGCCAGGATATAGGATACAGACCGAGGTATAGTTTTAGTGAACTAATTTCTATGTTTATTCATTTAATTTTAATCATTTCATTTAATTACAATATTACCTCAAATTTATTAAAGTCTTCTTTTATGAAAAACTATCAAACTTAATTATTTTCTTTCTTAACTAAAATCTAACTTAAGTTTGATTACAGGCTACATTTCGGTGCTTGTTTCGCTGAAATTTACATTAAACAACTCATGCATAGTCATGTCCAAAATTGCTAACGAAAACATAGATTCCAGTAAATCAAGTAAAATTTTAGCTGCGATTTTTTTTAACAAAAAAAGTAAATAAAAGTTTTTCAAAAATCACTGCAGAGAAGGATTCTGACAAACTGAAGCAAAATTTGCACTCAAAAAATAAATGGAAAAACATTCAAAAAGAAAAACTTTAATAAAAGTTACAAGAACAAGTGATACAATGAAGTACAATTTCCACTAAAATTGTGAAAATTCGGAAAATAAGAAATAAAAAAGATAAATAAACAGCAGATGATACCGAAAAACATTTATTTATTCGTTGCTTTTTCAACTTTTAATGCGAAGAGTGCAAAACTGATAAGCAGCGAAATATCAAAAGAACCAGGAACAGAAAAATCTTGAAAACTTTTTCAGTTTTCTTCGTGTAAATGAGCAACATTTTGCAAATTTAATTAATGAAGGAATAAGTGAATGAATAGAAAAATTTGTAAATGTAAAAGAACTTGAGTTACAACAAAATTAAGATGCGTTTTACAAATAAATATTTAAATATTTATTGAAGTTGGACTCACAGATAATGACATTAAAAATAAATATCAGACAAAATGTGTTGCATAATTCTAGGAGCCGATTGACTATTTATAGGAAATTTTCGAAAATTTGCTATTTATAGGGAATTTTTTGAAAATGGATTTTTTAGAGGAAATTTTTCCAAAATTGACTTTTTATTGTCAAGTCCATCTTGTATTACGGCTGCGAAACTTGGAAACGCACAAATGCCATCGATAAGCGCCTGCAAACCTTTGCAAACAAATGCTTGCGGCAAACCCTTAATATATGGTGGCCAAATCGAATAAGAAATGAAGATCTACTAAACGCTACAAACCAAATCCCTTCTTCTATAGAGGTATGTCAACGGAAATGGCGATGGATAGGCCACACACTTCGAAGGCCAAATACCAACATTGCTCGACAAGCGCTTCGTTGGAATCCGCAAGGAAGCGGCCGTCGTGTTGGTGCACCTGCTAGAACGTGGAGAAGGTCAATTGATGCGGAGTTACAAGCAGCAAACTATTCATGTAATGATGTATGCCTAACATCTCGCAATAGAGTTCGATATAAAAGGATGGTTGAGGCCCTATGCTCCACTGGGAGTCAAGGATAACAGAAGAAAGAAGAAGGAAATTTTTCGAATTGACTATTTATAGGAAATTTTTCGAAAATTGACTATTTATGGAAATTTTTCGAAAATTTATTATTTATAGGAAATTTAAAAAAAAGGCTTTTTATTGGAAATTTTTCGAAAATTGACTATTTATAGGAAATTTTTCGAAAATTTACTATTTATAAGAAATTTTTCTAAAATTCACTATTTATAGGAAATTTTTCGAAAATTTACTATCTATAAGAAATTTTTCGAAAATTGACTATTTATAGGAAATTTTTCGAAAATTGACTATTATAGGAAAACTTGCGAAAATTTACTATTTATGGAAATTTTTCGAAAATTTATTATTTATAGGAAATTTTTAAAAAATGGCTTTTTATTGGAAATTTTTCGAAAATTGACTATTTATAGGAAATTTTTCGAAAATTTACTATTTCTAAGAAATTTTTCGAAAATTGACTATTTATAGGAAATTTTTCGAAAATTTACTATCTATAGGAAATTTTTCGAAAATTGATTATTTATAGGAAATTTTTCGAAAATTTACTATTTATAGGATATTTTTTGAAAATTGACTATTTATAGGAAATTTTTCTAGAACTGGCTATTTATAGGAAATTTTTCGAAAATTGACTATTTGTAGGAAATTTTTCCAAAATTAACTATTTATAGGAAATTTTCGAAAATTTGCTATTTAAAGGGAATTTTTCGAAAATTGATTTTTTATTTTTCGAAAATTTACTTTTTATAGGAAATTTTTCGAAAATTTACTTTTTTTTTAATTTTTTTGCAAATTGACTATTTGTAGGAAATTTTTCGAATATTGAATATTTATAGGAAATTTTTCGAAAATTGACTATTTATAGGAAATTTTGCGAAAATTGACTATTTATAGGAAATTTGTCGAAAATTTACTATTTATAGAAAATTTGTCGAAAATTGACTATTTATAGGAAATTTTTCGAAAATTGACTATTATAGGAAATTTTTCGAAAATTGACTATTTATAGGAAATTTTTCGAATATTGACTATTTAAAGGAAATTTTTCGAATATTGACTATTTAAAGGAAATTTTTCGAAAATTGACTATTTATAAGAAATTTTCGAAAATTAACTATTTATAGGAAATTTTTCGAAAATTGACTATTTATAGGAAATTTTCGAAAATTTACTATTTATAGGGAATTTTTCGAAAATGGAGTTTTTATAGGAAATTTTTCCAAAATTGACTTTTTATAGTAAATTTTTCGAAAATTGACTATTTATAGGAAATTTTTCGAAAATTTACTATTTATAAGAAATTTTTCAAAATTGAATATTTATAGGAAATTTTTCGAAAATTTACTATCTATAGGAAATTTTTCCAAAATTGACTATTTATAGGAAATTTTTCGAAAATTGACTATTTATAGGAAATTTTTCTAGAACTGGCTATTTATAGGAAATTTTTCAAAAATTGACTATTTATAGGAAATTTTTCAAAAATTGACTATTTATAGGAAATTTTTCGAAAATTCACTATTTATAGGAAATTTTTCATTTTCATGAAAAATTTTCAAAAATTTCAGTTTTTTATAAGAAATTTTTTAAAAATTTCTTGTTTTTATAGGAAATTTTTCAAAAAATTCCTATTTTTATAGTAAATTTTTCAAAAATTTCTTATTTTTATAGGAAATTTTTTAAAAATTTCTTATTTTTATAGGAAATTTTTCAAAAATTTCTTATTTTTATAGGAAATTTTTCAAAAATTTCCTATAAAAATTAGAAATTTTTCAAAAATTTCTTATTTTTATAGGAAATTTATCAAAAATTTCTTATTTTTACAGGAAATTTTTCAAAAATTTCTTATTTTTATAGGAAATTTTTCAAAAATTTCTTATTTTTATAGGAATTTTTTTAAAAACTTCTTATTTTCATAGGAATTTTTTCAAAAATTTCTTATTTTAATAGGAAATTTTTCAAAAATTTCTTATTTTAATATGAAATTTTTCAAAATTTTTTTTATTTTTAAAGGAAATTTTTCAAAGCATTTTTTTTTTTGCAGAGCAAATTTTTCAACAATTTATATTTTTATTTTGAAAATTGTCAAAAATTTTATATTTTAATAGAAAATTTTTAAAAAATTTCATATTTTAATAGGAAATTTTTAAAAATTTCTTATTTTAATAAGAAATTTTAAAAAAAATTTTTATTTTTATAGGAAATTTTTCAAAAATTTCTTATTTTTATAGGACATTTTTCAAATACTGTTTTTGTATACTTTTTGTGTAGCACAGTGTTATTTTCCAATTGTTTCCAACTCCTCATAACTTTTTTTATTATAGTATATTTTATGGCAATTTAAACAAATTTATAGCATATTCATATGATTTTACTTAATTTTCATCCATTTCGTATCTACATATGAAGTCGGTATTGAAACTGTTCAGGTCTATTACATTTTATATGATAGCCACAGGCAAAAGAGATTGTTCAAAATTTGACCTTTAAAATCAGGGACTGAAAGTGTAGGGGTAGGTTTGGGTAGAGTAAGAGAAAAAGGATTTTATTGAAATAAAGTTATTACTTGTTTCAAATTTTTTGTTGCATTGAATTAAATTTATACATAAATATTTTCTGCTTTTTTTTTTGATGTTGAATATATTTTAATTAAAATATAGTGAGTGCTTAAATATAAATTGTAGGTACTTGTAAATTATGAAATTGTTCAAACTATTTTGTATTTGTTGTTGTTTCGTTTGTTGTTGTTGTTGTTCATTATTAAATATTTTGTGAAGCCAAAGCAACTTTTCGTAGGTAAGAGTGAGTGAGTGTCGTCATGCGATGGGAGTTTTTGCGGCGCAACACCATAAAGTTTGTCTATGGAAATATTTCAAATAGACGAGAATATTTTATAGATTTTAATAAATAGAGAATGTGAAAAGTATTTTTTATTTTTAATAATTTAGTTAATAAATTAAATATTAATTTATATTGTGCACAATTTTTTATAACATTACATTTTTTTGTTCTACAACAATTTTCAAATTATAAATGTGTCAAATTATAGAGTTTAATACTGATTTATTACTTTAATTTGGCAAATGACTGATATAAGTATAAGTTAAAAATTCCTACATAAATACTTAAAGGCCTTGTTATATTAAATGTTATTTTAAATTAATACAATTTAAAATTTTTCTATTCAATTTATTTCAAATAAATTTACTTTTTTCAAAACAAATTTTTTAAAGTATTCAGGGAACCTGAAATCAAACAATAGAAAATTTTTATTATAACTATTTCCCTAAATAATAATTCTCAAGTGAAAAATTTGTCAATATAAAAATATTTCTATAGTAACTTATCTCAGTCTATGTCTAAGTCTATATCTTAGTCTATGTCTTGGTCTATGTCATAGTTTATGTCTTGATCTAAGTCTATGTCTAAGTCTATGTCTTAGTCTATGTCTTAGTCTATGTCTTAGTCTATGTCTTAGTCTATGTCTTAGTCTATGTCTTAGTCTATGTCTTAGTCTATGTCTTAGTCTATGTCTTAGTCTATGTCTTAGTCTATGTCTTAGTCTATGTCTTAGTCTATGTCTTAGTCTATGTCTTAGTCTATGTCTTAGTCTATGTCTTAGTCTATGTCTTAGTCTATGTTTTAGTCTATGTCTTAGTCTATGTCTTAGTCTATGTCTTAGTCTATGTCTTAGTCTATGTCTTAGTCTATGTCTTAGTCTATGTCTTAGTCTATGTCTTAGTCTATGTCTTAGTCTATGTCTTAGTCTATGTCTTAGTCTATGTTTTAGTCAATGTCTTAGTCTATGTCTTAGTCTATGTCTTAGTCTATGCCTTAGTCTATGTCTGAGTCTATATCTTAGTCTATGTCTTAGTCTATGTCTTAGTCTATGTCTTAGTCTATGTCTTAGTCTATGTCTTAGTCTATGTCTTAGTCTATGTCTTAGTCTATGTCTTAGTCTATGTCTTAGTCTATGTCTTAGTCTATGTCTTAGTCTATGTCTTAGTCTATGTCTTAGTCTATGTCTTAGTCTATGTCTTAGTCTATGTCTTAGTCTATGTCTTAGTCTATGTCTTAGTCTATGTCTTAGTCTATGTCTTAGTCTATGTCTTAGTCTATGTCTTAGTCTATGTCTTAGTCTATGTTTTAGTCTATGTCTTAGTCTATGTCTTAGTCTATGTCTTAGTCTATGTCTTAGTCTATGTTTTAGTCTATGTCTTAGTCTATGTCTTAGTCTATGTCTTAGTCTATGTCTTAGTCTATGTCTTAGTCTATGTCTTAGTCTATGTCTTAGTCTATGTCTTAGTCTATGTCTTAGTCTATGTCTTAGTCTATGTCTTAGTCTATGTCTTAGTCTATGTCTTAGTCTATGTCTTAGTCTATGTCTTAGTCTATGTCTTAGTCTATGTCTTAGTCTATGTCTTAGTCTATGTCTTAGTCTATGTTTTAGTCTATGTCTTAGTCTATGTCTTAGTCTATGTCTTAGTCTATGTCTTAGTCTATGTCTTAGTCTATGTCTTAGTCTATGTCTTAGTCTATGTCTTAGTCTATGTCTTAGTCTATGTTTTAGTCTATGTCTTAGTCTATGTCTTAGTCTATGTCTTAGTCTATGTCTTAGTCTATGTCTTAGTCTATGTCTTAGTCTATGTCTTAGTCTATGTCTTAGTCTATGTCTTAGTCTATGTCTTAGTCTATGTCTTAGTCTATGTCTTAGTCTATGTTTTAGTCAATGTCTTAGTCTATGTCTTAGTCTATGTCTTAGTCTATGCCTTAGTCTATGTCTGAGTCTATATCTTAGTCTATGTCTTAGTCTATGTCTTAGTCTATGTCTTAGTCTATGTCTTAGTCTATGTCTTAGTCTATGTCTTAGTCTATGTCTTAGTCTATGTCTTAGTCTATGTCTTAGTCTATGTCTTAGTCTATGTCTTAGTCTACGTCTTAGTCTATGTCTTAGTCTATGTCTTAGTCTATGTCTTAGTCTATGTCTTAGTCTATGTCTTAGTCTATGTCTTAGTCTATGTCTTAGTCTATGTCTTAGTCTATGTCTTAGTCTATGTCTTAGTCTATGTCTTAGTCTATGTCTTAGTCTATGTCTTAGTCTATGTCTTAGTCTATGTTTTAGTCTATGTCTTAGTCTATGTCTTAGTCTATGTCTTAGTCTATGTTTTAGTCTATGCCTTAGTCTATGTCTTAGTCTATGTCTTAGTCTATGTCTTAGTCTATGTTTTAGTCTATGTCTTAGTCTATGTCTTAGTCGATGTCTTAGTCTATGTTTTAGTCTATGTCTTAGTCTATGTCTTAGTCTATGTCTTAGTCTATGTCTTAGTCTATGTCTTAGTCTATGTCTTAGTCTATGTCTTAGTCTATGTCTTAGTCTATGTCTTAGTCTATGTTTTAGTCTATGTCTTAGTCTATGTCTTAGTCTATGTCTTAGTCTATGTTTTAGTCTATGCCTTAGTCTATGTCTTAGTCTATGTCTTGGTCTATGTCATAGTTTATGTCTTGATCTAAGTCTAAGTCTATGTCTTAGTCTATGTCTTAGTCTATGTCTTAGTCTATGTCTTAGTCTATGTCTTAGTCTATGTCTTAGTCTATGTCTTAGTCTATGTCTTAGTCTATGTCTTAGTCTATGTCTTAGTCTTTGTCTTAGTCTATGTCTTAGTCTATGTCTTAGTCTATGTCTTAGTCTATGTCTTAGTCTATGTCTTAGTCTATGTTTTAGTCTATGTCTTAGTCTATGTCTTAGTCTATGTCTTAGTCTATGTCTTAGTCTATGTCTTAGTCTATGTCTTAGTCTATGTCTTAGTCTATGTCTTAGTCTATGTCTTAGTCTATGTCTTAGTCTATGTCTTAGTCTATGTCTTAGTCTATGTCTTAGTCTATGTCTTAGTCTATGTCTTAGTCTATGTCTTAGTCTATGTCTTAGTCTATGTCTTAGTCTATGTCTTAGTCTATGTCTTAGTCTATGTCTTAGTCTATGTCTTATTCTATGTCTTAGTCTATGTCTTAGTCTATGTCTTAGTCTATGTGTTAGTCTATGTCTTAGTCTATGTCTTAGTCTATGTCTTAGTCTATGTCTTCTTATCTATACGAGTGTATACTCGTGTGCCTTGGTCTGTATCTGATGCCTACTTAAATTAAAGGATAGAAAATGTCTTGGAACAGGTTTTAAATGTTTTGATGTAGACCTCTTGGAGGGCTTAGAATAAAATACACAAAACGTGTGTCAAAATAAAACAAATATAATTACTTTCTAAATAGTTTTCTTTCAAGATAACAAAACAATTTTACTGTCAAATGAAAATCATTAAATTAATCTTTATGGAACTTTTTAAATACATAATTTTTGTTAATATCCAATTTAAGATTTTATTTTTGAATTTATCTTTTATTTTTTTTTTGAAAACTAAAACAAGTTTTTATCGTCTTTGAGATTTAACAGTGTTTTTTTTTCAAATTTATTTTATTTGACACGCAATATCGTTTATCTAAACGATTCTATGCGCAAACAATTTATATGTCGACATTTAATAGGAAAAGAAATTGTGTTATTAAGTTTTTGTTGTGTAAATTGTTTAATTGTAAGACAAAACCAATAAAATAAAACAATAACAAGTTGTAGACAAATAAATATTTGGCGTGACTATTAAATAAAATATTTTAGAAATTAATTTTTATGACTGGAAAGACAGAGAATTTTGACTAGAGGAATTTTTTTGAAATTTTTAGAAAAGGAAAAGTGGTAGGGAGAATCTTAATATCTCACTAACCAGAAGAGATTTATTAATTTCTGGCTATTTGTAGGAAAGGTATTTAACTGCTTAATTTGTATGTTTTAAAATTATTTGCATATTTTTGCAAAACAAATTTTTATTAATTAATGATTTTTGAAAATTCTCAGACAATTTGCTTCCCTTAACTACTACTATCACCTTGAAATTATATGATAAAAAAAATTCAAAATATTAATTGGATTTAACGTTGAGAAAAATCTCATTAACTTTTATACAATTTTAATTGGAAACGTGAAAAATAACATTAATTGTTAATTCAATAGATGTGCATTTAAACTAAGTAAATAAATATTAGCACGTAAATGTTATTAAAACTCGGGCTCAATGGAAAACTTAACTGTCAATGATGCGGATAGGAATGAAAATTATAAAAAATGATTTGTCTAATTAACTTTTTTATATTCAGGGAAACCAAAAATATAACTAACCGGATATATGACTAGACTAAAAATAGGCTTAGACTTAGACTAAGACATAGTATACCCTATAAAGAATCAAGATATTACAGCATTAAAGAATTATACCATACCCACCATATCCTTCAGATTGACAGCCTTTAAGCCATATGGACTTCCGAAAACTAAAAAATAAACTATATAATGCATACCTCTTTGGCTCACAAACAAAGTTTTTAAAAGTATCCATAAGACACTACGTACATACTTATAAGAGCCTTAGCTTTGTCCTCAAATATCCACGGTCTTGATATGAAATCCCTGACCATCATAACAATTTTTTTTATCATGAAATTTCTTTCCGCATCAGCTATCTCTAGTATATTCATAAGATATTCAAGCTTAACTTTACTGAATGTATTATAAATGATGCATTTGCTTTTTAGATAATCACAGCAGAAGCTATAAATGCTTACTTTATAATGACAAAGTAAGCAACACACATGCAACTCATAGATACTTACATGCATGCGTGTGAGCTGCCGGAAAATTTTATGTGCAAAAATGTGTGAATGTATTTATGATGACTTTTAAACAACCGAAAAGTCAACAACTTAATCGGAAAAGTTGTTAGAAAAACATTAAAATTGCAGAAATGCAGTCAAAAAAAAAAAAAGCAGAACTTAACTTCAGAAGCTTTTAAAAAAAATGTTTATAAAGCTTTAAAGCAAACATTTATTATGCAAAGTTATAAAAAAATGCATTAATGCAAAAGTAATGGTAAAGATATTTTGAGACAAAAGTAAAGTAATGGAATAGAAATTTTAAGACTAAGGAAGAATTTAATAGTAAATTTTGATAAAAATAAGAAATTTTTGAAAAATTTCCTTTAAATAGTCAACCTTCGAAAAATTTCCAATAAAAAAAAAAATTATTGAGAAATTTTCTTATAAAAATAAAAATTTTTTGAAAAATTTCCTATAAAAATATGAAATTTTTGAAAATTTCCTATAAAATAAGATATTTTTGAAAAATTTCCTATAAAAATAAGAAATTTTTGAAAAATTTCCTATAAAAATAAGAAATTTTTGAAAGATATCCTATAAGAAATTTTTGAAAAATTTTATGCAAAAATAAGACATTTTGAAAAATTTCCTATAAAAATAAGAAATTTTTGAAAAATTTCCTGTAGAAATAAGAAATTTTTGAAATTTTTTCTATAAAAATAAGAAATTTTTGAAAAATTTTTTATAAAAATAAGAAATTTTTGAAAAATTTCTTTTAAAAAATGGAATTTTTTGAAAAATTTCCTATCAAGATAAGAACTTTTTGAAAAATTTCCTATAAAAATAAGAAATTTTTGAAAAATTTCCTATAAAAATAAGAATTTTTCGAAAAATTTTCTATAAAAATAAGACATTTTTGAAAAATTTTCTATAAAAATAAGAAATTTTAAAAAAAATTTCCTATAAAAATAAGAGAATTTTGAAAAATTTCCTATAAAAATAAGAAATTTTTGAAAAGTTTCCTATAAAAATAAGAAATTGTTGAAAATTTTCCTACAAAAATAAGAAATTTTTTAAAAATTTTCTATAAAAATAAAATATTTTTGAAAAATTTCTTATAAAAATAAGAAATTTTTGAAAAATTTCCTATAAAAATAATAAATTTTTGAAAAATTTCCTATAAAAATAAGACATTTTTGAAAAATTTCCGATAAAAATGAGAAATTTTTTAAGATTTTACTATAAAAATAAGAAGTTTTTGTAAGATTTCCTATAATAATAAGAAATTTTTGAAAAATTTTATGCAAATAAATATAATATATACAATAAAAATAGGAAATTTTTGAAAATTTTAATATAAAAATAGGAAATTTTTGAAAATGTTACTATAAAAATAGGAAATTTTTGAAAATTTTCCTACAAAAATAAGAAATTTTTTAAAAATTTTCTATAAAAATAAAATATTTTTGAAAAATTTCTTATAAAAATAAGAACTTTTTGAAAAATTTCCTATAAAAATAAGAAATTTTTGAAAAATTTCCTATAAAAATAAGACATTTTTGAAAAATTTCCTATAAAAATAAGAAATTTTAAAAAAATTTTCTATAAAACAAAGGACTTTTTAAAAAATTTCCTACAAAAATAAGAAATTTTTGAAAAATAAGAAATTTTTGAAAAACTTCCTATAAAAATAATAAATTTTTGAAAATTTTCCTATAAAAATAAGAAATCTTTAAAAAAAAATTCCTATAAAAATAAGAAATTTTTGAAAATTTTCCTATAAAAATAAGACATTTATAAAAAATTTCCTATAAAAATAAGAAATTTTTGAAAAATTTCCTATAAAAATAAGAAATTTTTGAAAAATTTCCTATAAAAATAAGAAATTTTTGAAAAATCAAAGTCAATTTTCGAAAAATTTCCTATAAATAGTCAATTTTCGAAAAATTTCCTATAAATAGTCAATTTTCGAAAAATTTCCTATAAATAGTCAATTTTCGAAAAATTTCCTATAAATAGTCAATTTTCGAAAAATTTCCTATAAATAGTCAATTTTCGAAAAATTTCCTATAAATAGTCAATTTTCGAAAAATTTCCTATAAATAGTCAATTTTCGAAAAATTTTCAAAAAATTTTCTGTAAATAATAAATTTTTTAAATATTTGCTATAAAAAGTCAATTTTCGAAAAATTTCCTATAAATAGCCAATTTTCGAAAATTTTCCTATAAGTAGTCAATTTTCGAAAAATTTCCTGTAAATAGTAAAATTTCGAAAAATATCCTAAAAATAGTTTTTTTTTTTGAAAAATTATACTTAAACAGAAAATTTTTTGAAATCGTTGCTTTTATGATATTATTTTGGGATTTTCTTTATAACTTCTTAGTTAAGAAATTCTTCTAGTTAATGCTGGTATTAGCTCCGTCACTGATATTTAATCTTATCAAAAATAGTATTAATGACAGACAGGTTCTTAAAATAGTTGTTTAAATAAATACACGTGCTTTATGAGGTAATTAATTACCGAAATGTTTAAATGATAAGAAAGACATGTTGAGCTAATAAAACCACTAATAAAATTCTTTTTTAATTAAGACCCACAATATAAAGACAATAGATAGGTTTCTTTGACTATTAAAAAGAAAGTCTGATTGCAATAAAAATATATTATATATTTTTAAATTTATTCTTATAGTTTTATACCCTAAAAATTCGAAATTTAAGAGTTTAAAGGTAATAACATTTATCAGATGTCAGCATCAAATTTGTCATATATATATATATTTTCGGAGAAGAATACTTTGTAGAAATGCGGCTGTGGCAATAAATAACAATGGCTTAAGTCAAAATTTCTTGTTTTGAGATATTAAGTGTTTTGTTTAAAAGATATGCGTATAGTTTTTTATACCCTTCACCACCATAGGTGGAAAGGGTATTATAAGTTTGTGCTGATGTATGTAACGCATAGAAATAGTTGTCTTAGACCCACCTTTTAGTATACCAATAGGCTTAGAATCACTTTCTGAGTCGATTTAGCGATGTCCGTCCGTCCGTCTGGCTGGCTGGACCCCCATGTAAACCTTGTAATAATGGTCCCTTGTGATAATGGGACCATGGCTATTGAAATTGGTCAAAATCGGTCCATTATTTGTGGTACCTCCCATAGGTCCCACTTCCCGGAATTAATATATTAGCCACAAATATCAATATTTTTTAATGAAATTTAGAACAAATACTGCTTATGTAAACTAAAATCACTGTACCAAATTTCGTTAAAATCGGTCCACATTTGACAATAGCTCCAATACAAACTTTTATTTAAAAACGCACTAAGTTAGACAAAAAATCACTAAAACGCTCGTAAATCTAAAGATAATACAAATTTTGAGTATATTTTTTGCATACATAATTTTTGTAATAACTGTAATCAATTTGCTAAATTTCGAGATAATCGGTCCACATTTGACCCTAGCTCTCATATAAGTCCAAACGACGGAAACAGGTTTGAGAAAATGTTTGTATGATGGCAAAATTTAGCAAATATATGTCTTTATACAGGAAAAATAACACCTTTGACCTTAGTAGTGAAGGGTATCGTATGGTCGGGCTTGACCGACTATAGCGCTTTCTTACTTGTTTAATAATGAATTTTATATTTGAAATTTAGCTGAGTGAAAGATCTTGATCTTGAGAATAAGAATATGTAATAAAATGAAAAAGCACTTATATCAACTTAGGCCATTTTCAATTATTGCCACAGATTTAAATTTGTTTAATTATAATCTTTAAGTATTATAATTATAAAATATCGAAATATTTTAAGGAATTTATGTAAATTGACAACTGTAAACTCATGTCACTTTCATTTCTGTGGGTGTACTTCAAAACCTCTAACTAAACACCCGTTTTATTGTTTAAAATATTCTAAAAATTTAATTATTCAAGTGGAAAAAAAGTAGAAATAGAGAATGTTGGATTCAAAGAGAGTGTTTACATAGAATTAACAAGATCCGCTTGAATAGAATTACTCTAATAACAATAAAAAAGATTTGTTTACAGGTTTACACAACAAATAAACAATGTGAGAAAGTGATATTGTCGGTCTACACCGACCACAAGATAACCCAAATCTCTATGTTTTGAAATTAAGTTAGAAATTTTATATTTATGAATCACGTGCAAACCACGGAACCGTTTAAAACCAAATGCGATCAAGAGCAGTCTAAAGTTTATTTAATGATTGGATTTACTATATAAAATGATCATGAAATAGATTTTATTATATTTGAAGAGGTCTCAACAAATTTGTTCATGTTTTGCCAGCTAGTAACTGACAATATCTCGGAAATTACTGAACTGGGGCCAAATTACCGCATTCGATATCGATTGAAAACTCAGACTTTTCTGCAAATATTGTGTAACATACCTTAGGGATTTTCAAAATAATTTTTTTTGCAAAAAAGTTCAATAAAATTTGATATCTAAATATATCTGTTTGTTTGTCAAAACAGTTAGTTTTAATGAAATTCTTTTACACTTAGGGAACTTTAAACAAATAAGTTACAATGTAGTGAACCTTAAATGTTATGTATTATTTAGAGTATCCTAAAAGTATGCTAAACAAATGTTTTTAAAATATCTTACATTTCGATCTATATCAAATGCGGCGATTTGGTTCCAGATTTTAATATTTCCTTCATCAACAAATATTGACTTGTAAAGTTTCGTAAAATAAGTTTTTATTTATGATCGAAGGTCATTCTTTTAATAAAAACGAAATTCATGTGGAAAGTTTTAGAAAGCATCGAAATATCACTGATAATTATAAAAATTATATTCAACAGCTACAATGCATGGTGGGGAAATATGACAAAATCTCAATAAATTCGTCAAAACTTGATTTTATTATAACTTTTATATCTAACCTCAAAAATAATGGGGGGTATCTTGAGGTTGTTATTCTATTTGTGACTTCCTTAATATTAACTCAAAAACCAAAAGTAATATATATTCTGAATCCTAATAAAATTGAGCTCTTTCTGTCTGTCTATCTATCTGTCTGTCTGTCTGTCTGTCTGTCTGTCTGTCTGTCTGTCTGTCTGTCTGCCTATCTGTCTGTCTGTCTGTCTGTGACTTCCTTAATATTAACTCAAAAACCAAAAGTAATATATATTCTGAATCCTTATAAAATTGAGCTCTTTCCGTCTGTCTGTCTGTCTGTCTGTCTGTCTGTCTGTCTGTCTGTCTGTCTATCTGTCTGTCTGCCTGTCTGTCTATCTGTCTGTCTGTCTGTCTGTGACTTCCTTAATATTAACTCAAAAACCAAAAGTAATATATATTCTGAATCCTAATAAAATTGAGCTCTTTCCGTCTGTCTTTCTGTCTGTCTGTCTGTCTGTCTGTCTGTCTGTTTGTCTATGTGTCTGTCTGTCTGTGTGTCTGTCTGTCTGTCTATCTGTACGATAAGGATCTAGGTCACTGACACTTGGTTAGAATATTCTTCATTTCTTGACAAATTTTGGTATTGAAATTGGGTTTACATTTGACCACAGCTCCCGTATAACCTCGCCTAGATTAATCACTTATTTGCTAATAAGTGACAAATTATGACAGTTATGATGATAAAATTTAGTCTAGAGGCGTTTTACATAAACAGTAGGCAGAACATAAAATTTCGTCGAAATCGTTTTACATTTAGCCATAGCTCCCATACAAAACGCTTACGGAAACGGTCTTTATTCCACCTAAAATTCACTTTAATGCCAATAATTGATATGTTATAATAGCTATGGTCACTTAATTTAGCACAGAAAAGTTTCATGCCAAAATTTTGTCACAATAGCTCACCATTTCATCATAGCTCCCATATAAAAAACTTACGGAAGCACAAAAATATCAAAGATAGGGGGTTTCTTCAAATGAAAGCGTGATAGCTCTTTAACTAAAAGAGCTAGAGGGACAAAAGTATTTTCGGCATTGTGTATTGATAGTGGGCGAAATTGACTCACATTTAGTTAGAGTTTCATTTTTTTTTTTGAACAAAACTAACAGTTATTTTTAACATTTAGTTTTTCGAGCAAAACTAAAAGTTATTTTTTAACTTTGATTTTTTCGAGCAAAAATAATAGTTATTTTTTTGTGTTTTCACCCACTTTAGTTTAGTGTAGAAAGGTCATTTTCGGCATTAAGGCTGATTTTAGGAGACTTGACATACAATTTATCGGAAAAATTATCTTGGTTTGAATTTTTTTTTTTTATATAAATATAATCAATTTATCATGAATTTAAACAAAAAAATAACATTTATTTCTGCTCGAAAAAAATAAAGTCAAAAAATAACATTTATTTTTGCTAGAAAAAATAAAAGTCAAAAATAACTTTTATTTTTGATCGAAAGAATAAAAGTCAAAAAATAACTTTTATTTCTGCTCAAAAAAATAAAAGAGAAAAGATAACTTTTATTTGTGCTAGAAAAATTAAAATTAAAAAAAAACTGTTATTTTTTTCATCGAATAAATTAATTAAAAAAATAACTTTTATTTCTGCTGGAAAAAAAATTAGAGGTCAAAAAATAACTTTAATTTTCTAACTTTACGATAAAAGTTATAACAGTTACGGTTACCCACTTATGGATCTAAATTTTGTGAAAAGTTAATACTACGGAAAACAACTTAGATACTTTTAAATGTTGAACTTTAAAGGCTGTGCAACCAAATTTAGTGCAAAGATTTTACCAACAATTTTTTTTTTCGAATTTGGTGCATATTTTGAATTAGCTGCACTCTCGTCAAAAAATGTATCAAGTTTACCACAGAGGGCGCAAATTCACTGTTCAATTGCAGTGTTGAATAATATAAAGCTTCATTTCTCAAATTCGCAACCTTTTATATCTCTAAGACCCCCATACGTATTATCTCAGCAGTTTTTCATCGATGTCGATGGGAATATCAACAAAACTTTAACACTGTAATATAACTTGAAGAATAATCTTTTAAGGATGTCTAATGTAAGATAACAAATGAATAAGAGCCTTAACATTTTTAGGTTCCGCATAGAATGTGACATTTCAACGTATGTCCGAGATGTGATCATGATACCCCAATATGTTCAACTGCAACCCTAATTCACTTTGTCCTGGCGGCTTGTGAGCTCATACAGGGGAAAGTCCCCCATAAACGAAGGATTAATAAAACTGTAAATGTTAGAGTTGTTACAATAAGAGCAATAACAAGTTTTGTATACCCTACATCAGCAAAGGTATATATTTGTGCGGATGTATGGGCGCATAGAAAAATTGGTCTGAGGTTCACCTTGTAAATGAAACGGCTTTGGTATATTTGGACATTTTTTTTTGGCGAAAATCAGTCCATTATTTCAAGTACCTCCCATGGGTCTCATTTCCTCGCATTGATATTTTGGACATATGTATTCTTCTGTTATCCTTGACTTCCAGTGGAGCATAGGGCCTCTATAGGGCATAGGACATATGTATAACTCAGTATATTTTTATGTTACTAAAAAAGTTCATAAACCTAAAGATAATGACAATTTTATGTTAATTTATTTTACATAATAATTTTGTATATACTCTCATCAAATTGCTTAATTTCGAGACAATTGGTACAGATTTGATAGTAGCTCCCATAAAATATGATGAAAATGGCTTAGATATGATAAAGATAAGTCTTGAGAAAATGTTTATGTGATAAAATAAGTAAGAAAGTGCTATAGTTGATCAAGCCCGACCATACGATACCCTTCACCACTTAGGTCAAAGGTGCTCTTTTTCCTACATAAAGACAAATAGTAGCTAAATTTTGTCCTCATACAAACATTTTCTCAAAACTTATATTTAAGCTGTTTCCGATATTTGAACTTATATGAGAGCTAGGGTCAAATGTGGACCGATTATCTCGAAATTTACCAAATTGATTACAGTTTTTACAAAAAATATGTGTGCAAAAAATAAACTCAAAATTCGTATTATCTTCAGATTTACGAGCGTTTTAGTGATTTTTGTTGTCTCATTTAGTGCGATTTGAGAGTTTGTATGGGAGCTATGATGAAATGTGGACCGATTTCAACGAAATTTGGTACAATGATTTTGGTTTACAAAAGCAGTATTTGTTTTAAATTTCATGAAAAAATATTGATATTTGTGGCCAATATATCAATTCCGGGAAGCGGGACCTATGGGAGGT
This sequence comes from Stomorhina lunata, assembly GCA_933228675.1. NCBI lineage: Eukaryota > Metazoa > Arthropoda > Insecta > Diptera > Rhiniidae > Stomorhina > Stomorhina lunata. The sequence continues at coordinate 40,248,869 of OW121742.1, read as the reverse complement.
ACCATAAATAATGGACCGATTTTGAAGAATTTCAATAGCCATGGTCTTACTATCAAAAAAAATTATCTATGCCAAATTTCATAAAATTATCTTAAGAATTGCGACCTGTACTTTGATTACACGGTTTACTTGGGGGTCCAGCCAGAAGAACGGGCTGACATCGCTAAATCGACTCAGAAAGTGATTCTTAGTCTATTGGTATACTGAAAGGTGGGTCTGAGATAAATATTTCTATGTGTTACATTCATCAGCACAGACTTATAATACCCTTTCCGCCTATGGTGGTGAAGGGTATAAAAAAATAAATTTTATAAGTTTGTAAGCAACAAAAACCAACCCTATTGAGTATCGGGTGGTTAAATTTCAAGGGCCGATGTTGATTTTGAATAAAACACAAACTATTCAGGAAATTATTGTACTTCTATTTTATTATGATATATTGGTATTACTCAATTATGTATGAAACAAAATATCGGCCAAATGGACGCCACGACCACGGCGGCACACCTCCATCCGATGGTCCAAATTTTCGATGACCCTGAGGCATAATGGAGGTTCTATGCCGTTAATGTGCCGAATTATCTCATCCTTTAGTTCTTGAATTGTTGCTGGCTTATCGACGTACACTTTTTCTTTCAAATAACCCCAAAGAAAAAAGTCCAACGGTGTCAAATCACATGATCTTGGCGGCTAATTGACATCGCCATTACGTGAGATAACACGGCAATTGAATTTGTTGCGCAAAAGAGCCATTGTTTCGTTAGCTGTGTGGCAAGTGGCACCGTCCTGCTGAAACCACATATCGTCCACATCCATATCTTCCAATTCTGGCCATAAAAAGTTCGTTATCATCTCACGATAGCGAACACCATTCACAGTAACTGCCTGACCGGCCTCATTTTGGAAAAAATTCGGCCCGATGATGCCGCCAGCCCATAAACCACATCAAACAGTCACTCTTAGTGGGTGCATTGGTTTTTCGACAATCACTCTTAGATTCTCATTCGCCCAAATGCGGGAATTCTGTTTATTGACGAATCCACTAGGTGAAAATGTGCCTCATCACTGAAGATGATTTTCTTCGAAAATTGATCATCCACTGTTGCCATTTCTTGCCACCATTCCGCCCATTCACGACATTTGGAATGGTCAAGAGGCTTTAGTTCTTGAACCAATTGCACCTTGTAAGCGTGTAAATGCAGCCACACTATCGCGAACAGCAGCAATATTTTCTGCAGTACGAGCTGTACGAGCATGCACTGGTGTTCTCACATCTTCTACAGATCCGGTTTGCACGAATTTTTCCACGATTTTTGCGATTGTACGCACATTTGGACGATCAAATTGACCAAAAAAAATCACGAAGTGCACGATATGCATTTTGATTTGAACGCCCATTTTCATAATAAGTCTGGATAACTTTAACACGTTGTTGGATTGTGTGTCTCTCCATGGTTCAAAATTCGGAAAAAAACTTGGCGTTTAGGTGTGGTTCACATTCAACATCGGCCCTTACAATTTTACCACCCTTTACATAGTGTAGGGCATAACAATGGAATTTTAAGACAAGACCAGTGTTGCCGTTGAAATTAATCGTTTACACAATTTACTTGTGATTAACAATTTTTCCAAGGAATTTTGTGTAAATATTTAAACATTTAATAACAAAACTGTTAAGATAAATAATTGAATTTGAAAACCAGATCAGTGTTGCCATAGATATTTCTCACTACCTTAATAAAGTTATGATTTACACTTAAAAATATTAGATGGCGTAAAGATTTAAGCAAGCAATAACAAAATTTTTAAGATTACTATTATTTTGTAAATTTTAAAAGAACATGGCAATACTATTGGGAAGAAAACTTGTTTTAATAAAAGCTATAATTCAATTGAAAAAAAAAGAAAACAAAATAAGTGGCATTCATTATTTATTTACCTGGTTTATTGTGGTTTGGAAATTCCGCTTCAATAATTGTTAAATTTATAAACCAAATTTTTTTTTTTTTTTTTTGAAACAATTAAACAAATACACGTCAATAAATAAATGACTTTCGAAAACAACGAAAAAATATTCTTTTAATTAAACAAAAAACTTATCAAATTTAAACAAATGTTAACATAAATTACAAAATTTTTTTTATTATTAATTTAAGAAGAATTTTATCTAGGGATTAAAATACAGAAAAACACAATTTTATTGACTTTCACAGAATTTTAATTTTTTTTTTTTTGAAAAATTATTATTTTGTTGAAAAAACAGAAAAATTTTAATACTTTAGAAAAATTTTATTTATTTAAACAAAATTTTAATATTTAAGGGCAACTTTTTATACAAATTTTTTGCGTTTTCGTATTTTTATTAAATTATTTTAATCTTTTCATATCGCCACGCTCACTCTTTTAGTTACCGCATCTGACTAAATTGACAGTTTGTTTTTATTTTTAATGTTTATTTTTTTCGTTTTCTACTTTTTAAAATTTTTTCGATTTGCCTTCGCCTCTACTGAGGTCTTTCAGTTTATTGGTCTCACTTTTTAGTTGTATTTGCTCTCATGAAAATATTTTAAACATCATGCATGACTTGACTGTCAGAAAACCGGTTATTCGAATCTAAATATCAACAAAACAACCTGTTGTTTTTATTTTTATTTATTATTATTTGAATCTGAGAGCAATTCAATACAATTTTTATACCCTTCACCACCATAGGTGGAAAGGGTATTATAAGTTTGTGCTGATGTTTGTAACGCATAGAAATATTTGTCTTAGACCCACCTTTTAGTATACCAATAGGCTTAGAATCACTTTCTGAGTCGATTTAGCGATGTCCGTCCGTCCGTCCGTCCGTCTGGCTGGCTGGCTGGACGGCTGGCTGGCTGGCTGGACCCCCATGTAAACCTTGTAATCAAACTACAGGTCGCAATTCTAAAGATAATTTGATGAAATTTGGCACAGATCATTTTTTTGATAATGGGACCATGGCTATTGAAATTGGTCAAAATCGGTCCATTATTTATGGTACCTCCCATAGGTCCCACTTCCCGGAATTGCTATATTGGCCACGAATATCAATATTTTTTCATGAAATTTAAAACAAATACTGCTTATGTCAACTTAAATCACTGTACCAAATTTTGTTGAAATCGGTCCACATTTGACCATAGCTCCCATACAAACTCTTCTTTAAAAACGCACTAAATGAGACAAAAAATCACTAAAACGCTCGTAAATCTAAAGATAATGGAAATTTAGAGTCTATTTTCTGCATACATAATTTTTGTAACAACTGTAATCAATCTGCCAAATTTCGAGATAATCGGTCCACATGTGACCCTAGCTCTCATATAAGTCCAAATGACGGAAACAGGTTGAATATATAAGTTTTGAGAAAATGTTTGTATGATGGCAAAATTTAGCAAATATTTGTCTTTACAAAGGAAAAATAACACCTTTGACCTTAGTGGTGAAGGGTATCGTATGGTCGGCTTGACCGACTATAGCGCTTCCTTACTTGTTTTATATGCATTCTGATGCCAGTATTACTGACCGATATTGCCAGAGTTTTAAAAGAAAAAAAGCGCTTAAGTTATGATTTTGATCGCGCCATAATATGTACTTGAAGTCTGATGTCTGGAATCTTCACAAGTGTAATTTTACGATGAAAATAACATTAATATTTTTTTTTCTGGAAAATAGCTTTTCATTGAAACATATAAATTTTTTAAATATTTCCTATTTTATTTTTCAAAACAATTTTATTTTTATAGGAAATTTTTCAAAAATTACTTATTTTTATAGGGAATTTTTCAAAATTTTATTTTTTTTTATAGGTATATTTTCAAAAATTTCCTTTTTTTATAGAAAATTTTTTCGATTTTTTTTATAGGAAGTTTTACAAAAACTACTTATTTTTATAGAAATGTTTTTTATAACTTTCTTATCTTTATAAAAAAATTTTCAAAAATTTCTTATTTTTATAGAAAATTTTCCTTAAAATTTCTTAGTTTTATAGGAAATTTTTCAGAAACTTTTTATTTTAATAGGAAATTTTTCAAAAATTTTTAGTTTTTTTAGAAAAATTTTCAAAAACTACTTATTTTTATAGAAAATTTTAAAAACTTTCTTATTTTTATAGGAAATTTTTCAAAAATTTCTTAGTTTTATAAGAAATTTTTAAAAAATTTTTTTTTTTTTACAGGAAATGTTTCAAATATTTTTTATTTTTACAGGAAAATTTTAATTTTTTTTTATTTTCAAACATTTCTTTTTTATAGGAAACTTTTTAAAAATTTCTTATTTTTATAGGAAATTTTTCAAAAATTTCTTAGTTTTATAAGAAATTTTTCAAAAATTTCTTTTTTTTTATATGATGTTTCAAATATTTTTTATTTTTACAGGAAAATTTTCATTTTTTTTTTTATAGGAAAGTTTTCAAACATTCCTTTTTTATAGGAAACTTTTCAAAAATTTCTTTTTTTATAGGAAATTTAAAAAAAATTTCTTATTTCTATAGGAAATGTTTTAAAAATTTATTATTTTATAAGAATTTTCTCAATTATTTCTATTTTTATAGAAATTTTTTCAAATTTTTTTTATAGGATTTTTTCCAAAGTTTATTATTCTTATAGGAATTTTTTTTAAATTTATTATTTTTATAGGAAATTTTAAAATTAAGTTTTTTTAAAAAATTCTTATTTTTATAGGAAACTTTTCAAAAATTTATTTTTTTTATAGGAAATTTTTAAAAAATTTCTTATTTCTATAGGAAATGTTTTAAAAATTTATTATTTTTATAACAATTTTTTCAATTATTTCTATTTTTATAGACATTTTTTCCAATTTTTTTTATAGGATTTTTGTCCAAAGTTTTTTATTTTTTTTATAGGATTTTTTTTTAATTTATTATTTTTATAGGAAATTTACAAATTAAGTTTTTTAAAAAATTCTTATTTTTATAGAAAAATTTTCAAATATTTGCTATTTTTATAGGAAATTTTTTAAAAAATTCTTATTTTTATAGGAAATTTTTTAAAAATTTCTTATTTTTATAGGAAATTTTTTAAAAATTTCTTATTTTTATAGGAAATTTTTTAATAATTTCTGATTTTTATAGGAAATTTTTAAAAAAATTTTGAAAAATTTCCTATAATTTTTCAAAAATTTCTTATTTTTAACGAAAATTTCTTATTTCTTATTTTTAAAGAAAATTTTTCAAAAATTTCTTTTTTTTATAGAAAATTTTTGCAAAAAATTCTTATCTTTATGAGAAGTTTTTCAAAAATTTCTAATTTTTATAGGAATTTTTGTAAAAAGTTCTTTTTTTGAAATTTTTTATTTCTATAACAAAATTTTTAAAAAATTCTTATTTTTATGAGAAGTTTTTCAAAAATTTCTAATTTTTATAGGAATTTTTGTAAAAAGTTCTTTTTTTGAAATTTTTTATTTCTATAACAAAATTTTTAAAAATTTCTTATTTTTATGTTAAATTTTTCAAAAATTTCATATTTTTATAGGAAATTTTTAAAAAATTGTATATTTTTATAGAATATTTTTCAAACATTTTTTATTTTTGTTGGAAATGTTTCTTATTTTTACAGGAAGTTTTACAACAATTCCAATTTTTATAGGGAATTTTAAAAAATTTCGTATTGTTTTAGAAAATTTTTCAAAAATTTCTTCTGTTTTGATACGAAATTTTTTAAAAATTTCTTATTTTATTAGGAAATTTTATTATTTAAAAATTTATTTATTTTTGTAGGAAGTTTTTCAAAAAGTTTTAAGTTTTATCGGAAGATTTCAAAAATTTCCAAATTTTATAAATATATTTTCAATTTTTTTATTTTTAAAGGAAATTTTGCAATAATTTGTTATTTTTATAGGAAATTAGAAAAAAAATTCGGATTTTTGTAGGAAATTTTTCATAAATTTCTTATTTTTATAAGAAATTCTTATTTTGTAGGAAATTTTTCAAAAACTACTTATTTTTAAATGAAATTTTTAAAAAATTTCTTATTTTTATAGGAAATTTTGAAAAATTTTCATATTTTTATAGAAAAATTTTCAAAAATTTCTTATTTTTATAGGAAATTTTTCAAAAATTTCTTTTTTTTGATAGTAAATTTTTCAAAAAATTCTTATTTTTATAGGATTTTTTTTAATTTCTTATTTTTATAGGAAATTTTGAAAAATTTTCTTATTTTTATAGAAAAATTTTCAAAAATTTCATTTTTTTTAGGTAAAGTTTCATAAGTTTCTTATTTTGAAAGTGTATTAATTTTTGAAAAATTTCTTATTTTTATAGAAAATTTTTCAAAAACTTCTTAGTTTTAAAGAAAATTTTTCAAAAACTTCTTAGTTTTATAGAAAATTTTCAAAAATTTCTTATTTTTATAGAAAATTTTTCAAAAATTTCTTATTTTTATAGAAAATTTTTAAAAAATTTCTTATTTTTATAAGAAGCTTTGAAAAAATGCTTGTTTTTTTTTAGAAATTTTATAATAATTACTTTTTTTTAATAGACATTTTTTTTAAATTTTTTTATATTTATACAAAATTTTTTAAAAATTTCTTATTTTTGAAAATAAAAAATGGTTTGATCTGGCATCATTTTAAAAATTTAAATCCATACATATGATAATAAACATTTATTTATTTGTTTTTTTTTTTTTTGTAGAAAGTCTCTCAATGTTAACTTAACATGGACCGGTTTTTAACATTTTAATTAACACTAATTGGTAGTTGAGTGCTTTTTGCCCCAGCTTATCTATCAGTCAATGAGATAAGATTAATTTAACAGCAATAATTAAATACTCAAATTGTAGCTTAAGCAAAGCGGTTTTAACATTTGAATTTTATTAAGGAAAAGTGTTGCCGTAGGTAATCAAACTGTTGCTAGAAGAAAAATTATAACCAACACAGACATAGGCGAAAGGGTATTTAAGATTTGTGAATTATAGAAACATTTGTTATCTCTCTTACTCTCTTACCTTACATTTTTTTAAATGTCCTACACTTTGAGTAGAATTAAAAAAGCTTTCTTAACAAATATATTTAACAATTTCGCACTGTAAATTTAGGTATAGAATTCTTTTCAGATTCTTTCAATATATCTAAAATTCTGAAATTTGTTTAAACATCCTTAAAGTATGCAACATTATTTCATATTTTTGTTTTAATCGGTTGCGAGAATGTTTTCACTATGAAACAACTGTGTATATGTCTCTCTTTTCCCCTAAATTAAACCAAAAAACTCATTTGCAACTAAAATCAAATTCCTACCTTGAAAAGAAAACTTATTCAAATTCTGTTTTATTCCTTAAATATTCTTCATTTACAAAATGTTTAATACTTAAAACATTTTTCAAAAAGTCTACAATATAGTTCAGATTATATGTAAATTTCCCATACCCATTTAAAGCTATTGGGTTCTTTAAAACTCATCAGTAAATGCAAAAAAAAAAAAGAAATATGAAGAAAATGAAATGTAAAAGAAAACTGGGTCAACCTACAATAAAATTGTGTAAAATTCTTAACAAGACTTTAAACGCACGTAATCGATTTCATGAGAACACACACAAATATTCGCACAAAATAATAAAAATTACAATAAGAAAATAAAAAGAAAATAAGTTTTAAAAATTTAAAAAACAGATGGAAATTTTAACATACATTCTAGGGGTTTTAAATAACAAGACTTTTACAAAATGTTTATTTGTTTTATTTATTTTAATGTAAATTTACACAGAAGGAGAGAAAACTACATACACATGGGTTTTTCTTAGATTGTCCCACTAGGCAACAGGAGGAGGTTTTTACTTAAAAAAAGTAGGTTTTTCTGCAGAAAAATTAGGTTTTTCTATAGAAAAATTAGGTTTTTCTATAGAAAAATTAGGTTTTTCTATAGAAAAATTAGGTTTTTCTATAGAAAAATTAGGTTTTTCTATAGAAAAATTAGGTTTTTCTATAGAAAAATTAGGTTTTTCTATAGAAAAATTAGGTTTTTCTATAGAAAAATTAGGTTTTTCTATAGAAAAATTAGGTTTTTCTATAGAAAAATTAGGTTTTTATATAGAAAAATTAGGTTTTTCTATAGAAAAATTAGGTTTTTCTATAGAAAATTAGGTTATTCTATAGAAAAATTAGGTTTTTCTATAGAAAAATTAGGTTTTTCTATAGAAAAATTAGGTTTTTCTATAGAAAAATTAGGTTTTTTCTATAGAAAAATTAGGTTTTTCTATAGAAAAATTAGGTTTTTCTATAGAAAAATTAGGTTTTTCTATAGAATAATTAGGTTTTTCTATAGAAAAATTAGGTTTTTCTATAGAAAAATTAGGTTTTTCTATAGAAAAATTAGGTTTTTCTGTAGAAAAATTAGGTTTTTCTATAGAAAAATTAGGTTTTTCTATAGAAAAATTAGGTTTTTCTATAGAAAAATTAGGTTTTTCTATAGAAAAATTAGGTTTTTCTATAGAAAAATTAGGGTTTTCTACAGAAAAATTAGGGTTTTCTATGGAAAAATTAGGTTTTTCTATAGAAAAATTAGGTTTTTCTGTAGAAAAATTAGGTTTTTCAATAGAAAAATTAGGTTTTTCTATACAAAAATTAGGTTTTTCTATAGAAAAATTAGGTTTTTCTATACAAAAATTAGGTTTTTCTATAGAAAAATTAGGTTTTTCTATAGAAGTTTTTCTATAGAAAAAAAATAGGTTTTTCTATAGAAAAATTTTGGTTTTTCTATAGAAAGGTAGTATTTTTTATAGTTCTATAAGTGTTTTCTTGGAATGTTGAGTTTGAAAGGGACATCCTAATACATAAACTTCTTAATATTTACAACAACTAAACGTCGTTTGTAAAAAACTTAAAAACTCATTACTTTTGTTTTTATTACTGTTCTGTATGTTTGTGTATGTGTAAATGTATATGCTTTCGAGTTGGATTGTGTGATTTTTCCACACACGCATACTTTTGTATTCATATATTTAAACGTTTTATGTGTAAATGTGTTAAAAACAATAATAAAAGAAAAACTAAGAAAATCTTGGCAGAAAACATTATAAAAAAAAAAACAACAAAAACAGATTATACATTATGACACATACACATAACATTTAAATCACGCAAACTACACTTACCCACACACACACACACTCACATTAACATTTAAAGCCAACATATAAACTTGGCTAACACAGACAATCACTCTTAACTCACATTTACATGCCTCAAACTCTTAGATTTAACAATTTTTTTGTACCAAGAAAGAAAAGAAGATTAAAAACACATACAATCATACATATTTAAGTAGAAAGTGTAGGAGAAAGGACATGTCAGAAGGATATAAATGTGAATGTGTAAAAAATAATAAAACATTATAATATATTACTTTCATGTACAAAATACTTGTTCGTTTATAGAAGAAAACAACTTATAACTTTTGCAGTAACATTGTGATCGTCCATGACCAACAAAAAGCCAGAGGCAAGGAAATGCTCAAAGGCCTACAGGATATTTAAATCATCAAGTAAAAGAAGAAGGAGAAGAAATTGGTGGAAAAAAACACTGAAATTTTTAAGAAAACAAATAAATAAAATGTATAGAAGAAGGAAAAACTTAAAATCTATGAATTAATAAAATTCAGTCAATTCTTTAAAAAATTTAAATTTTCAAAAAAATTCCTATAAATAGGCAATTTTCGTAAAATTTCCTATAACTAGTCAATTTTCGAAAAATTTCCTATAAATAGTCAATTTTCGAAAAATTTCCTATAAATAGTCAATTTTCGAAATATTTTCTATAAATAGTCAATTTTCGAAAAATTTCCTATAAATAGTCAATTTTCGAAAAATTTCCTATAAATAGTCAATTTTCGAAAAATTTCCTATAAATAGTCAATTTTCGAAAAATTTCCTATAAATAGTCAATTTTCGAAAAATTTCCTATAAATAGTCAATTTTCGAAAAATTTCCTATAAATAGTCAATTTTCGAACAAATGTCCTATAAATAGTCAATTTTCGAAAAATTTCCTATAAATAGTCAATTTTCGAAAAATTTCCTATAAATAGTCAATTTTCGAAAAATTTCCTATAAAAAGTCAATTTTCGAAAAATTTCCTATAAATAGTCAATTTTCGAAAAATTTCCTATAAATAGTCAATTTTCGAAAAATTTCCTATAAATAGTCAATTTTCGAAAAATTTCCTATAAATAGTCAATTTTCGAAAAATTTCCTATTAATAGTCAATTTTCGAAAAATTTCCTATAAATAGACAATTTTCGAAAAATTTCCTATAAATAGTCAATTTTCGAAAAATTTATTATAAATGGTCAATTTTCGAAAAAGTTCCTATAAAAAGTCAATTTTCGAAAAATTTCCGATAAATATTCAATTTTCGAAAAATTTCCCATAAATAGTCAATTTTTGAAAAATTTTCTATAAATAGACAATTTTTAAGAAATTTGTTGTAAATAGCCCATTTTTGAAAAATTTCCTATAAATAGTTCGTTTTTTGGTGTAAAGAACTTGAACATCCTAAAAGTATGCAAGAAAATTTTCTAGATTTTAAAATGAAAAAGAAAATAACACATTCTTTGCTATGAAGTTTATATTTTAAGACTTCTCCTATACACAAAATCACAAACTTATCATACCATCCCTCGTGTAACCAACTTTTTATTAAGATTGTTTAATATTTAAAATTTAATTAAAAAACTTTTGAGAAAGTCACGAATATAGGACATTAATTTCAGTCTTTTTTTTTGGCAAGAACTATTTAAATATTTAAATGAAAAAGTGAATCAATACAATGAAGAAATTGGATAGTTTTTGGCCAAAAATATATTTTCATTGAAATTAAGATATTAAATATGTAACAAAAAATTTGGGGTGAAAAATTTTAGTATGAGATTTCTTGTATCTCTTCTTGGAAGTTGGAACTTAAACTCATTTTTCAAATATTTTTCTTTTGAAATTTATATTTATTTTTTTAATTTATTATTTTTATCAATTTAAGTAAAAGAAAAACATTCAAGTAAATATGAATGTAGTTTGTGTAATTTATTTAATAAATATTTTAGTTGTTATTCCATTATTTCTTACTTTTTTATCGCATTTCAAGACATTTGTAGTTACAAAATAATACAATTTTATCTTAACTTGTATCTACACATGTAAGTTTTTATAACAAACAATATCACAGGGAACTCACAACTTTAACTCTACCAGACATTGAACAATGAAGTACAATGAAATTTACTTGTACTATAAGAAGGCTATGCCCTGTGGGAAAAATTAAGAGCACTAATCTTTTTTAAGCCTTTAAGTTATGGCAATTCTTGTTTCAAAAAGAAAGAACATTCAATCAATTACGGGTTTCCTAAAAAATCTGGTTTAAGTTATATTCGTTCCTTTCCCTCTTTAATTTATAAGTAATAACATTAATGATTTTGAAGACCATATAAAACACATTCTTGTGAAGGCCTTCTAATTTGCAAACAGCTCTGTTTTAGTTCCTAGAGACCTATTATTATGGATTTCAAATTTCGATTTAATTTTTGATTTAATTTTTTTATAAGCCATAAAAAATTTACTTGGATTTAGGTGTGATTTCAAATAAAGCTCATATTCTTGACTAGAGATATATTAAACGAAATATCACCGATTTAGTATTTTCAAAATTTTTCACAAAAAAATCATTCTCAAATCTTTATGATTTCACTCCTATTAAAAAAAAAAATATTGACAATTTTGTATTTTTTAAGATTTTCTATTGAAAATTAGTCAGATTTAAAGTTTTTGAGTTAAGTTAGTTATATATGTAAATCGACTTTGAAAACGTCATCCTTTTCCAGTTGGGTAAATAGTTTAAGTATAAGTCAACTTTTACATGTGTAAGTTTATTTAGTGTATTTTTTTTTATTTATTGGTTTCTGTTGGCTTTTTCGTGTACTTTATCTTAATGTTATTTTTCTGTTTTCATTTTTAGTGCTTTCCAATTTATTTTCCATTTTCATGTTCAACATTTTTTAAGTCAGTGTCTGGCTTTCTATCTAACTGTTTTGCACTTTAAATGACCAAAGAAAATAAGCTAAAGAAAATAGATTTAAAGCTAAATATTTTCAATTGAAAAATATTTACAAAAAAAAAAAAAAAAAAATTTTCAGAAGAAAATTTTTTTTGTAAATTTTACAAAAATTTTTCTAGAGAAAAAATTTCGTTTAACGAAAATTTTTTTTAAGAAAAAATTTTTGCTTAACGAAAATTTTTCTAAAGAAAAAATTTTGTTTAATGAAAATTTTTGAAAAATTTTCTATAAATAGTCAATTTTCGAAAAATTTCCTATAAATAGTCAAGTTTCGAAAAATTTCCTATAAATAGTCAATTTTCGAAAAATTTTCTATAAATAGTCAGTATTCGAAAAATTTTCTATAAATAGTAAATTTTTGAAAAAGTTACTATAAATAGTAAATTTTTTAAAAATTTGCTATTAAAAGTCAATTTCTAAAAATTTCCTTAAAAAAGTCAATTTTCGAAAAATTTCCCACAAATAGTCAATTTTCGAAAAATTTCATATAAATAGTCAATTTTCGGAAAATTTCCCATAAATAGTCAATTTTCGAAAAATTTCCTATAAAGAGTCAATTTTCGAAAAATGTCCTATAAATAGTAAATTTTCGAAAAATTTCCTAGAAAAAGTTAAGTTTCGAAAAATATCCTGTAAATAGTCAATTTTCGAAAAATTTCCTATTAATAGTCAATTTTCGAAACATTTTCTAAGAATATTAAATTTTTGAAAATTTTCCTATTAATAGTCAATTTTTGAAAATTTTCCTATTAATAGTCAATTTTCGAAAAATTTTCTATAAATAGTCACTTTTCGAAAAATTTCCTATAAATAGCCAATTTTCGAAAAATTTTTGAAAAATTTCCTATTAAAAGTCAATTTCGAAAAATTTCCTATAAATACTCAATTTTCGAAAAATTTCCTATAAATACTCAATTTTCGAAAAATTTCCTATAAATACTCAATTTTCGAAAAATTTCCTATAAATAGACAATTTTCTAAAAATATTCTATAAATAGTCAATTTTCGAAAAATTTCCTATAAATAGTCAATTTTCAAAAATTTTCTAAAAATAGTCAATTTTCGAAAAATTTCCTAGAAAAAGTCAATTTTCGAAAAATTTCCTATAAATAGTCAATTTTCGAAAAATTTTCTATAAATAGTCAATTTTTGAAAAATTTCCTATAAATAGTAAATTTTCGAAAAATTTCCTATAAATAGTAAATTTTCGAAAAATTTCCTATAAATAGTCAATTTTCGAAAAATTTCCTATAAATAGTCAATTTTCGAAAAATTTCCTATAAATAGTCAATTTTCGAAATATTTCCTATAAAGAGTAAATTTTCGAAAAATTTCCTATAAATAGTCAATTTTCGAAAAATTTCCTATAAATAGTCAATTTTCGAAAAATTTTCTATAAATAGTAAATTTTTGAAAAAGTTACTATAAATAGTAAATTTTTTAAAAATTTCCTATTAAAAGTCAATTTCTAAAAATTTCCTTAAAAAAGTCAATTTTCGAAAAATTTCCCACAAATAGTCAATTTTCGAAAAATTTCATATAAATAGTCAATTTTCGGAAAATTTCCCATAAATAGTAAATTTTCGAAAAATTTCCTATAAAGAGTCAATTTTCGAAAAATGTCCTATAAATAGTAAATTTTCGAAAAATTTCCTAGAAAAAGTTAAGTTTCGAAAAATATCCTGTAAATAGTCAATTTTCGAAAAATTTCCTATTAATAGTCAATTTTCGAAACATTTTCTAAGAATATTAAATTTTTGAAAATTTTCCTATTAATAGTCAATTTTCGAAAAATTTTCTATAAATAGTCACTTTTCGAAAAATTTCCTATAAATAGCCAATTTTCGAAAAATTTTTGAAAAATTTCCTATTAAAAGTCAATTTCGAAAAATTTCCTATAAATACTCAATTTTCGAAAAATTTCCTATAAATACTCAATTTTCGAAAAATTTCCTATAAATACTCAATTTTCGAAAAATTTCCTATAAATAGACAATTTTCTAAAAATATTCTATAAATAGTCAATTTTCGAAAAATTTCCTATAAATAGTCAATTTTCAAAAATTTTCTAAAAATAGTCAATTTTCGAAAAATTTCCTAGAAAAAGTCAATTTTCGAAAAATTTCCTATAAATAGTCAATTTTCGAAAAATTTTCTATAAATAGTCAATTTTTGAAAAATTTCCTATAAATAGTAAATTTTCGAAAAATTTCCTATAAATAGTAAATTTTCGAAAAATTTCCTATAAATAGTCAATTTTCGAAAAATTTCCTATAAATAGTCAATTTTCGAAAAATTTCCTATAAATAGTCAATTTTCGAAATATTTCCTATAAAGAGTAAATTTTCGAAAAATTTCCTATAAATAGTCAATTTTCGAAAAATTTCCTATAAATAGTCAATTTTCGAAAAATTTCCTATAAATAGTCAATTTTCGAAAAATTTCCTATAAATAGTCAATTTTCGAAAAATTTCCTATAAATAGTCAATTTTCGAAAAATTTCCTAGAAAAAGTTAATTTTCGAAAAATTTCCTATAAATAGTCAATTTTCGAAAAATTTCCTGTAAATAGTCAATTTTCGAAAAATTTCCTATAAATAGTCAATTTTCGAAAAATTTCCTATAAATAGTCAATTTTCGAAAAATTTCCTATAAATAGTCAATTTTCTGAAAATTTGCTATAAAAAGTAAATTTTTTAAAAATTTTTTTACTTAAATAGTAGAAAATTTTTTTATAAATAGTAGATTTTCGAAAAATAGTCAATTTTTGAAGGGTTTCCTTTAAACCGTCAATTTTTGTAAAAATTTCTTTTAAATAGTCAATTTTCGAAAAATTTCCCATAAATAGTAAATTTTTGAAAAATGTCTTTTAAATAGTCAATTTTTGAAAAAATTCCAATAAATAGTCAATGTTCGAAAAATGTCCTATAAATAGTCAATTTTCGAAAAATTTTCTATAAATAGTCAATTTTCGAAAAATTTCCTATAAATAGTCCAAAAATTTCCTTTCATAATAAATTTTCGAAAAATTTCCTGTATATTTAAATTATTTCTGAAAAATTGTTCCCACACGGAGCTTTTAAATTGACGTCTTATAAAATTAAAATGTTTAGGTATAATCTAGAATTCTAAAATTAGATATTAGACGGACCGTTATCCATTATTTTCAAGTCCTACTTTAAAAATTGTTTGCCATAAAGTTTCATACTTCATTTCACTATAATCAAAAAAAAAAAGACACTTAAACCTTAAAAAAAGACTTGAATGAGGCTAATGTCCGTTTCCATGTTGAGTGCCATTAAGTTTAGTTGTCACTTAGCCTTTTTCCAGCTATTGTTGTTGTACAATAGTTTATGTTGTTGTTTGTTGTGTATTTTTATAGCTATTACTCTATTTTATTTATAATTTTTTGGCGCTGGTATTTTATTCATGTCCCAAGTTCTTAAACTATCTCTCATCTTAACTTTAAGGAAAATGCAAAGTGTAAATAAAAAAGTAACCCACTCTTTAGTTATATGTATGTGTGAGTGAGTATTTATCTAAGTGTTTGTGTGTTTACACTTGCCTTATGTTGTCTTCAATTTTATTGTTTCATATACATTTTAAATGTTTTCCTTCTTGTTGTTGTTCTTGTTGTTAGCCAAAGTTGTCTTAAGCTTAACGGCCAAATGTAACACGTTAAGTATGACAAAGTAAAACCTTAGAAAGTGCAAAGAAAATCTAGTTAGAAAAAGGACAACAACAACAACATCAACTCGGTAGTGACGATGATGACGTTAACAATAGCAGCAAAATGATAAAACTGCTTTTTTTTGTTCCTTCTTTCCTAAAGACAGCCACTATTTGTGTTAAACGGTAAAAACAGCAGAAGGATATGATAGAGAGGGAGAAAGAAAGAAAAACAAAAAGTTAAGAAAACAAAAAGGATTAAAAAGCTTTGTTAAGCTGTGTCCGTTACACAAAATAAAAAGAAAAAAATGGTAAAAAGGATGAACTCAAAAAAAGTCTACTAAAATGGCTAAGACTTAAGAGAATAAAAACAGAAACGGAAATGTTTATCTTTCGTGTTGCATTTTATTTTTGATCACATGCTTAAAAGCAAAGTAAATTTCCGTTTTCCTCTCAACATGCAATAGACAAATTTTATAATGTTATCCTTTTTAGTACGAGGATTTTATATTATAAAAAAAAAATAAATTTAATAAGTAGGATTATATGAACAAGAATAACATTTTCTTATAACTACTAAAACAGAAGTTGAAACAGTCAAATAGACTAAAGAATAGTCATATTTGACTACAAAATAGTCAAAATTGACTACAAAATAGTCGAAACTGACCACAAAATAGTCACATTGACTACAAGATAGTCAAACTTGACTATAATATAGACAAAATTGACTATAGTGTAATCCAAACTGACTATTGGATAGTCAAAATTGACTACAGGAAAGTCAAACTTGACTATAAGATAGTCAAAATTGAATACAGTATAGTCACAAATGAAAATTGACTATAAATAGTCAATTTTTGAAAAATTTCCTATAAATAGTCAGTTTTCGAATATTTCCTATAAATAGTGAATTTTTGAAAAATATCCTATAGATAGTAAAATTTTGAAAAATTTCCTATAAATAGTAAATTTTAGAAAAATTTCCTATAAATAGTCAATTTTCGAAAAATTTCCTATAAATAGTCAATTTTCAAAAAATTTCCTTTTAATAGTCAATTTTCGAAATATTTTCGAAAAATTTCCTATAAATAGTCTAGTATCGAAAAATTTCCTATAAATAGTCAGTTTTCGAAAAATTTCCTATAAATAGTCAATTTTAAAAAAATTTCCTATATATAGTCAATTTTCGAAAAATTTCTTATAAATAGTCAATTTTCGAAAAATTTCCTATAAATAGTCAATTTCCGAAAAATTTCCTATAAATAGTCAATTTTCGAAAAATTTCCTATAAATAGTCAATTTTCGAAAAATTTCCTATAAATAATCAATTTTCCAAAAATTTCCTATAAATAGTCAATTTTCGAAAAATTTCCTATAAATAGTCAATTTTCGAAAAATTTCCTATAAATAGTCAATTTTCGAAAAATTTCCTATAAATAGTCAATTTTCGAAAAATTTCCTATAAATAGTCAATTTTCGAAAAATTTCCTATAAATAGTCAATTTTCGAAAAATTTCCTATAAATAGTCAATTTTCGAAAAATTTCCTATAAATAATCAATTTTCGAAAAATTTCCTATAAATAGTCAATTTTCGAAAAATTTCCTATAAATAGTCAATTTTCGAAAAATTTCCTATAAATAGTCAATTTTCGAAAAATTTCCTATAAATAGTCAATTTTCGAAAAATTTCCTATAAATAGTCAATTTTCGAAAAATTTCCTATAAATAGTCAATTTTCGAAAAATTTCCTATAAATAGTCAATTTTCGAAAAATTTCCTATAAATAGTCAATTTTCGAAAAATTTCCTATAAATAGTCAATTTTCGAAAAATTTCCTATAAATAGTCAATTTTCGAAAAATTTCCTATAAATAGTCAATTTTCGAAAAATTTCCTATAAATAGTCAATTTTCGAAAAATTTCCTATAAATAGTCAATTTTCGAAAAATTTCCTATAAATAGTCAATTTTCGAAAAATTTCCTATAAATAGTCAATTTTCGAAAAATTTCCTATAAATAGTCAATTTTCGAAAAATTTCCTATAAATAGTCAATTTTCGAAAAATTTCCTATAAATAGTCAATTTTCGAAAAATTTCCTATAAATAGTCAATTTTCGAAAAATTTCCTATAAATAGTCAATTTTCGAAAAATTTCCTATAAATAGTCAATTTTCGAAAAATTTCCTATAAATAGTCAATTTTCGAAAAATTTCCTATAAATAGTCAATTTTCGAAAAATTTCCTATAAATAGTCAATTTTCGAAAAATTTCCTATAAATAGTCAATTTTCGAAAAATTTCCTATAAATAGTCAATTTTCGAAAAATTTCCTATAAATAGTCAATTTTCGAAAAATTTCCTATAAATAGTCAATTTTCGAAAAATTTCCTATAAATAGTCAATTTTCGAAAAATTTCCTATAAATAGTCAATTTTCGAAAAATTTCCTATAAATAGTCAATTTTCGAAAAATTTCCTATAAATAGTCAATTTTCGAAAAATTTCCTATAAATAGTCAATTTTCGAAAAATTTCCTATAAATAGTCAATTTTCGAAAAATTTCCTATAAATAGTCAATTTTCGAAAAATTTCCTATAAATAGTCAATTTTCGAAAAATTTCCTATAAATAGTCAATTTTCGAAAAATTTCCTATAAATAGTCAATTTTCGAAAAATTTCCTATAAATAGTCAATTTTCGAAAAATTTCCTATAAATAGTCAATTTTCGAAAAATTTCCTATAAATAGTCAATTTTCGAAAAATTTCCTATAAATAGTCAATTTTCGAAAAATTTCCTATAAATAGTCAATTTTCGAAAAATTTCCTATAAATAGTCAATTTTCGAAAAATTTCCTATAAATAGTCAATTTTCGAAAAATTTCCTATAAATAGTCAATTTTCGAAAAATTTCCTATAAATAGTCAATTTTCGAAAAATTTCCTATAAATAGTCAATTTTCGAAAAATTTCCTATAAATAGTCAATTTTCGAAAAATTTCCTATAAATAGTCAATTTTCGAAAAATTTCCTATAAATAGTCAATTTTCGAAAAATTTCCTATAAATAGTCAATTTTCGAAAAATTTCCTATAAATAGTCAATTTTCGAAAAATTTCCTATAAATAGTCAATTTTCGAAAAATTTCCTATAAATAGTCAATTTTCGAAAAATTTCCTATAAATAGTCAATTTTCGAAAAATTTCCTATAAATAGTCAATTTTCGAAAAATTTCCTATAAATAGTCAATTTTCGAAAAATTTCCTATAAATAGTCAATTTTCGAAAAATTTCCTATAAATAGTCAATTTTCGAAAAATTTCCTATAAATAGTCAATTTT
This sequence comes from Stomorhina lunata, assembly GCA_933228675.1. Lineage (NCBI taxonomy): Eukaryota > Metazoa > Arthropoda > Insecta > Diptera > Rhiniidae > Stomorhina > Stomorhina lunata. The sequence continues at coordinate 40,229,782 of OW121742.1, read as the reverse complement.
CGAAAAATTTCCTATAAATAGTCAATTTTCGAAAAATTTCCTATAAATAGTCAATTTTCGAAAAATTTCCTATAAATAGTCAATTTTCGAAAAATTTCCTATAAATAGTCAATTTTCGAAAAATTTCCTATAAATAGTCAATTTTCGAAAAGTTTCCTATAAATAGTCAATTTTCGAAAAATTTCCTATAAATAGTCAATTTTCGAAAAATTTCCTATAAATAGTCAATTTTCGAAAAATTTCCTATAAATAGTCAATTTTCGAAAAATTTCCTATAAATAGTCAATTTTCGAAAAATTTCCTATAAATAGTCAATTTTCGAAAAATTTCCTAGAAAAAGTTAATTTTCGAAAAATTTCCTATAAATAGTCAATTTTCGAAAAATTTCCTATAAATAGTCAATTTTCGAAAAATTTCCTATAAATAGTCAATTTTCGAAAAATTTCCTATAAATAGTCAATTTTCGAAAAATTTCCTATAAATAGTCAATTTTCGAAAAATTTCCTATAAATAGTCAATTTTCGAAAAATTTCCTATAAATTGTCAATTTTCGAAAAGTTTTTTATAAATCAATTTTTGAAAAATTTCCTAAAAATAGTCAATTTTTGAAAATTTCCTATTAATAGACAATTTTCAAAAAATTTCCTATAAATAGTCAATATTCGAAAAATTTCCTATAAATAGTCAATTTTCGAAAAATTTCCTATAAATAGTTAATTTCCGTAAAATGTCCTTAAAATAGTCAATTTTCGAAAAATTTTCTATATATAATTTTTAAAATTCTAGTGAAAATATTTTCATTCGATTTTATCGGCCACTTTTAAAAATACTTAACGCTTATAACCATTAAACACGATATTTTGCTAAATCATTTTATGGCATTTAAGTTTTTTTCCTTTTTTCATACTTTCATATGTAAATCATTTAATTTTACAGGGCAATTTAATACTTCATTCGTAATTATGATGTTCATAAAAAAGTTTTTTCTCATAAATATTTATGTATAAACTACAAAACAATATGCACAATGGGACAGATACAATAACACGAAAACTATAATTTCAAGGATTGTTGGGTTTTTTTTTTATGTAAATTGTAAAAAACTAGAAAAGAAATTTGAAAATCATATACAAAAAAAGCTTTTAGGACCGGGTATCATGTTTTAGCTGAGAGGTCGGCTCCTGTGTGGTATGATAGGTACTCCCTCGTAACTGTAGCTCCACTATTCCTTATCTATTTACATTCAAAATTTCATCGATTTTATTTTCGTGGTGTTCAATTCATTTCAATTTTTCATTTCTTCCTATTGTGCAATGTAAGACACCAACAAACCCCAACATAAAACCTTAAATTTTAAAAAATGCAAATTTTTTTGAAGACAAATTTTCCGCTTTTAAAAAAGGCGTTCAGTAGTAAAAAAATTAAGTCAATAGAATGTGATGGTTTTAATATTGAAATTTATAAAGGACATACAAATCTAGTTGTACTTTGTATGTCCTTTAAAAATTTCAATATTAAAACCATCACATTTTATTGACTTCATTTTTTTACTACTGAACCTAAGAAAAATTTTTCTATAGAAAATTTTATAACAAAAATTTTTCTTTAGAAAAAAAATTTTTTCTAGAGAAAAAATTTCATTATAAAATTTTGTCTATAGAAAAAATTTCATTATAAAATTTTTTCTATAGAAAAAATTTCATTATAAAATTTTGTCTATAGAAAAAATTTCATTATAAAATTTTTTCTATAGAAAAAATTTCATTATAAAATTTTTTCTATAAAAAAATTTGATTATAAAATTTTTTCTATGGAAAAAATTTAATTATAAAATTTTTTCTATAGAAAAAATTTCATTATAAAATTTTTTCTATAGAAAAAATTTCATTATAAAATTTTTTCTATAGAAAAAATTTCAATTTAAAATTTTTTCTATAGAAAAAATTTCATTATAAAATTTTTTCTATAGAAAAAATTTCATTATAAAATTTTTTCTATAGAAAAAATTTCATTATAAAATTTTTTCTATAGAAAAAAATTTATTATAAATTTTTTTTCTATAGAAAAAAAATTCATTATAAAATTTTTTCTTTAGAAATAATTTCATTATAAAATTTTTTCTTTAGAAATAATTTCATTATAAAATTTTTTGTATAGAAAAAATTTCATTATAAATTTTTTTGTATAGAAAAAATTTCATTATAAAATTTTTTGTATAGAAAAAATTTCATTATAAGATTTTTTCTATAGAAAAAATCTCATTATAAAATTTGTTCTATAGAAAAAATTTCATTATAAAATTTGTTCTATAGAAAATATTTCATTATAAAATTTTTTCTATAGAAAATATTTCATTGTAAATTTTTTTTCTATAGAAAAAATTTCATTGTAAATTTTTTTCTATAGAAAAAATTTCATTGTAAATTTTTTTCTATAGAAAAAATTTCATTATAAAATTTTTTCTATAGAAAAAATTTCATTGTAAAATTTTTTCTATAGAAAAAATTTCATTATAAAATTTTTTCTATAGAAAAAATTTCATTGTAAAATTTTTTCTATAGAAAAAATTTCATTATAAAATTTTTTCTATAGAAAAAATTTCATTATAAAATTTTTTCTATAGAAAAAATTTCATTATAAAATTTTTTCTATAGAAAAAATTTCATTATAAAATTTTTTCTATAGAAAAAATTTCATTATAAAATTTTTTCTATAGAAAAAATTTCATTATAAAATTTTTTCTATAGAAAAAATTTCATTATAAAATTTTTTCTTTAGAAAAAATTTCATTATAAAATTTTTTCTATAGAAAAAATTTCATTATAAAATTTTTTCTATGGAAAAAATTTCATTATAAAATTTTTTCTATAGAAAAAATTTCATTATAAAATTTTTTCTATGGAAAAAATTTCATTATAAAATTTTTTCTATAGAAAAAATTTCATTATAAAATTTTTTCTATAGAAAAAATTTCATTATAAAATTTTTTCTATAGAAAAAATTTCATTATAAAATTTTTTCTATAGAAAAAATTTCATTATAAAATTTTTTCTATAGAAAAAATTTCATTATAAAATTTTTTCTATAGAAAAAATTTCATTATAAAATTTTTTCTATAGAAAAAATTGCATTATAAAATTTTTTCTATAGAAAAAATTTCATTATAAAATTTTTTCTATAGAAAAAATTTCATTATAAAATTTTTTCTATAGAAAAAATTTCATTATAAAATTTTTTCTATAGAAAAAATTTCATTATAAAATTTTTTCTATAGAAAAAATTTCATTATAAAATTTTTTCTATAGAAAAAATTTCATTATAAAATTTTTTCTATAGAAAACATTTCATTATAAAATTTGTTCTATAGAAAAAATTTCATTATAAAATTTGTTCTATAGAAAATATTTCATTATAAAATTTTTTCTATAGAAAATATTTCATTGTAAAATTTTTTCTATAGAAAAAATTTCATTATAAATTTTTTTCTATAGAAAAAATTTCATTGTAAAATTTTTTCTATAGAAAAAATTTCATTATAAAATTTTTTCTATAGAAAAAATTTCATTATAAAATTTTTTCTATGGAAAAAATTTCATTATAAAATTTTTTCTATAGAAAAAATTTCATTATAAAATTTTTTCTATAGAAAAAATTTCATTATAAAATTTTTTCTATAGAAAAAATTTCATTATAAAATTTTTTCTATAGAAAAAATTTCATTATAAAATTTTTTCTATAGAAAAAATTTCATTATAAAATTTTTTCTATAGAAAAAATTTCATTATAAAATTTTTTCTATAGAAAAAATTTCATTATAAAATTTTTTCTATAGAAAAAATTTCATTATAAAATTTTTTCTATAGAAAATTTTCATTACAAAATTTTTTTATTACAGAAAAGTTTTCATTTTAAATTTTTTTTACAGAAAACTTTTTATTATAAAATTTTTCTATGGAACAATTTGCATTATAAAATATTTTCTTTAGAAAAATTTTCTTTACAAAATTTTTCTATAGAAAAATTTACATTATAAAATTTTTGCTATAAAAAAAATCATTATGAAATTTTCTCTATAGAAAATAATTCATCATAAAATATTTTCTATAGAAAAAATGTCATTATTAAGTTTCTTCTATAGAAAAAAATTCATTATAAAATTATTTCTATACAAAACATTTCGTTATAAAATTTTACCCATAATTTTTATAATGAAAATTTTTCTGTAGGAAAGTTTTTATAGAAAATTTTCTATCGAGTAAAATTTTCAATGAAATTTTTTCCATACAAAAAAAAAAACATTTAATGAATTTTTTCTATAGAAAAATTTGTTAATGGATGATTTTGTATTTAAAATTTAATTTGAAATATTTTGTAGACAAATTTTTTAATGAAATTTTGTCTATAGAAAATTTTTTTTAATGTAATTTTTCTACAGACAAATTTTATAAAAATTTTTTTGAATGACTTTTTTTCATTTCATTGAAAATTTTTTTTATAGAAAAATTTTCAATGAATTTTTTTCTATAAACATTTTTTAGTGAATTTTTTCAATATAAAAATTCTTTAATGAAATTGCTTCGATAGACAAAATCTTAAATTTTTTCTACAGAAAAATTTTCAATTATTTGTTATGAATTTGTCAATGATTTTTTTTCTACAGAAAAAGTTTTCTATGATTTTTTTTACAGAAAAAATCTCCAATGAAATTTTTTCTTAAAAAAAGTTGTGAATGAAATTTTTTCTATAGAAAAAATTTTATAAAAATTTTTTCTATAGAAAAGAAATTTAATGAAAATTTTTCTATGGAAAAAATTTTAATGAAAATTTTTCTATGGAAAAATTTTTAATAATAATTTTTCTATAAACAAAATTTGCTCATAAAAATAGAAAAAATTTTATAAAAATTAGTTATAGAAAAAATTGTGTATTGAAAATTTTTCTATAGAAAAAATTTTGTATTGAAAATTTTTCTATAGAAAAAAATTTGTATTGAAAATTTTTCCATAGAAAAAATTTTAAAATAAAAAAACCTTTTTATCAATTTTAGTTAAAAAATATTTCTGAAATATTTTATTTTGGTTCTTTTTCCATTTCCACTGTTAATTTTTGGCCTTTTGTCATAAGACTTCTCAAAAGTTTACTGTTATAGTTTCGTTGCTGTCATATTGGCTATTAAATGTCAAACAACCTGACAAACTAACTAAACAAACTTTACGATTTTCAAAGGTTCTCCTGCTCTTTTTTTTTTCATTTCGTCAGTTCATTTTAGTTTTCTTTTTGATTGTTATTATAGTTCCGTTATTATTTTGTTTTCACAGTTTTCACCAGTTTATTGTCCAACATGTATTGACAGCCGTTAGTTAGTTTTTTTTTTCCAAATTTCATTCATTTGTTTTTTTTTTTGTTCAAACATGTTCGCTATTTGTTTCCTTGCAAGCAAGAAAAGCGAGGAAGGAGCAACAATCAATGGAACGTGTACTTTCAAAAGCTGAAGGGGCACACCAACGCCCTCCGAAATAGTTAAAACTTAACATTCTCGTAACACGATAACGATGACAATGTTGTAAAAAATGTTCGTATAGTTTTTGGCTCTGTTACTGTTAATGTTTGTGTGAGTGTGCGATTGTATGTGTTTTAATTTAAACTATTACAACAACTGTTTTAGCTACTACTGTTTTAAATGTTTCCGTTTCCTTTAACAGAAAAATTTGTTTTTCGTAAATTGTACGAAAATTCAATTCAAATGTTAAATGTAAAAATTTACATTTACTGCTCGTTTATTCGTATTACGATTTTCGTATATGAGCAACTGTAACGACAAATAAGTCGTTAAGTAAATGAGACAAACGAAATTCATTTGAATATTTTTTTTCGAGGGAATATTTTGCTCTTTTTTTGCTGAATTGAAAATGTGTTGATATTTTTGGTTCAATTATTTTTAGTTGGCAAGTTATAAATATTTTTTAAATTTAGAAATTTAGAGAAAAATTTTGTATAAATTGTGTAATTTCGAGGAAAATTTATTAATATAGTACAAATCTAAAACATTTTCTTAAAAAAATTTACTTAAGTATTTTAAGTACGGAGACAAACTTTCCTTATTAGGCCATTATCATCAGAAGGAATTTCCCTAACTTCTTTTTACTTTAAAATATTTCCAAATTTATTAACACATGAATGAAATGAAATTTTCTTGACTTACCATTTATTTTTTCCAACTTATGATTTGTAAGTATTCATTGGATGTCTAGAAAGAAAAAGAAAATATATTCATTTAAAGTTTTTAAATTCTTTTAAGGTTCGTATTTTTTTTAGTATTTATACCCTTCACCTCCATAGGTGGAGAGGGTATTATAAATCTGTGCTGATGTATGTAACGCATAGAAATATTTGTCTCAGACCCACCTTTTAGTATACCAATAGGCTTAGAATCACTTTCTGAGTCGATTTAATGCCATTTTATTTAATTTTTTAAAAGAAAAAAAGTTAATTGCAAACGTAGTTTAGGAGATATAAGCTCATCAAAATTATCCTACAAAATTCAGCATTGGCTCTTTTCGTTGAAGAAAAAGTCAGTTAGCTCGGTTTACCTCCGTGCTCTGAGTATAATGAAATTAAAGGCAAAAGGCTTTTCTTTCGAAATAGCTAAAAAAAATTTGGCAACTTCTGTCAATCTTTCAAAAAAATATCAAAATTTAGTAAAAACAAGTCGGTCAAGCCCGACCATACGATACCCTTCACCACTAAGATGAAAGGGGTTATTTTTCCTGTATAAAGACAAATAATTGCTAAATTTTGCCAGCATACAAACATTTTCTCAAAACTTATATATTTAAGCTGTTTCCGTTATTTGAACTTATATGAGAGCTAGGGTCAAGTGTGGACCGATTATCTCGAAATTTGGCAAATTGATTACAGTTATTATAAGAACTATATATGCAAAAAATAAACTTAAAATTCTCATTATCTTTAGATTTACGAGCGTTTTAGTGATTTTTGTCTCATTTAGTGCGTTTTTACAGAAAAGTTTGTATGGGAGCTATGGTCAAATGTGGACCGATTTCAACGAAATTTGGTACAGTGATTTTAGTTTACAGTATTTGTTTAAAATTTTACGAAAAAATATTTATATTTGTGGCCTATATATCAATTCCGGGAAGTGGGACCTATGGGAGATACCATAAATAATGGAGCGATTTTGACGAACCATGGTCCCATTAAAAAAAAAAAATGATCTGTGCCAAGGGGTCCAGCCGGCCAGCCAGCCGTCCAGCCAACCAGACGGACATCGCTAAATCGACTCAGAATGTGATACTAAAAGTTGGGTCTAAGACAAATATTTCTATGCGTTACATACATCAGCACAAACTTATAATACCCTTTCCACCTATGGTGGTGAAGGGTATTAAAAGTAAGGAATATTGCTTATAATAAAAAAGCATTGCATACCTTTAGGCTTAATTTTTTAAACAAATTGCAGTTATTAATCCTAACATTAGTTTAAATTACATTATCTTGAGATTTACGAAGTACCTTTAGGAGTCTACGGATTTCATTAAAAATTAGTAGAGTTCTTTTCTGATCAACTAATAGGCATGCATAGAATTTCACTAAATTTTATTGAGAAGTTCGCCTTATTCATTGAGAATAAAAATACATGAAAAAATAGGGGTCCAAGGTAGGTACCCCAAGAAGTTGATGGACTTCAACCAAAATTAGCAAACCCCTTTCTTGAATCAAAAAATAAAATTGTACCGAATTTTATCGAATTCTATTGAAAATTGCAGGTTATACATTGAGAAGGAAAATAAGTGAAAAAATGGGATTCCAAAAGAGGTACCCCAAGGAGTAGACGGATTTCACCCAAAATTAGTAGGGCTCTCTTTTGTATCAAAAAAGTGGAAGTGTGCTAAATTTGATTAAATTCTGTTGCAAATTGATACATTGAGAAGGAAATTAAGTGAAAAATGGGGGTCCAAAATGGGGGTCCAAAATGAATACAGTTTTTTTTTTGGATCACAAAATAAAAGCGTGCTAAATTTTATCAAATTCTATTGAAAATTGCGGGTTATACATTGATAAGGAATATAAGAGAAAAAATGGGGGTCCAAGGGAGGTACCCCAAGGAGTAATCGAATTTCAACCAAAAATATTAGAGCTCATTTTTATTTCTGCATTTCATTTTTTTCAACAAACATTCTCTAATGAGTACTTTGGGCAATTTGCGATACATCATATTTAGTGTTTTGGCGATATCTCAGTTGTTTATGGAACGATTTTGATACGATTTTACAGAGTGCTTTGGGGAACCATTTCTACAATCTGTTATATAATATATTATCACATGTACACCAGGAGTATCTTTTTTCTCTTGTTATTTAAAAGTGTGTTTCAATCAAAAATTTAAAAATGTTCGTCTAATTTTTGGTATTTTTTCGATATTTTGGGTGTTTACAAACCGATTTTAATGAAATTTAATAGCGTTCATTGCGGAAGAATTTCTCAAAATCTAATATATAATTTATGTAGGTCCATCCTCTAGGGGCTTCAGAAACAGACAGACAGACAAATCGACAGAGAGGCAGACAGACAGACAGACAGACATCGCTTTATCGATTATCCTCCCGATTCTGAGTCGATGGGTATAATTTTTATGGGGTCTACGATCACTAATAAAAAAATTACAAACGGAATCACAAACTTATAATACCCTTTCACCTATTGGTGGGGGTCCAAGGAGTTGACGGATTTCAACCAAAACTAGTTTAGCTTTTTTTCGGTCAAATAATGAAGTTGTGCCGATTTTCATGAAATTCTGCTGAAAATTGCGGGTTATACATTGAGAAGAAAAATAATATGTCTTTATATAGGAAAAAAATTCCTTTGTCTTTAGTGATGAAGGGTATCGTATGGTCGGGCTCGACCAACTATAGCACTTTCTTATTTGTTGTTATACCCTTCACCACCATAGGTGGTGATTATGTACTTTCCCAATCTCATCTGCAGGAAGATTTGGATAGATTTTTTACCTGGTGTGAGAAGAACTTTCTTGCTAATTCTAGTGGGTGTTTCAATTTAAATGGCTGTACAATTGAGAAGGTGGATAAATTCACGGACCTTGGTGTACTGTTTGATCAGAAACTTCTATTCATCGATCATATCAACATTATCATAAATAAAGCACGTGGGCTTCTTGGCTTCATCAAACGCTGGGCCAAAGAATTTAATGATTTTGAAGTGACAAAACAACTTTATACTGCTTTAGTTAGACCTGTTCTCGAGTATTGTTCAATCGTATGGGATCCGTTTTATAACTTACACAGCGACCGTATTGAGTCCGTCCGTCTGCGCGATATTTATCCTAACCCCTCAACAAACTTACCACACTATGAAGACAGGTTGCACCAGATCAAACTACCAACCCTAAAAAGTAGAAGATCTATGTTAAATATAATATTCGTTGTAAAAATTTTAAATGGCACCGTCAGCTCCGAGTTTCTACTAAACAACTTAAGCCTTTGTGTATCCCAACGTCCTTTGCGACAATTTCGTCTTTTATCAATTCAATGCTTTCGTCAAAATTACGCCAATGCTGATCCATTACGGAGAATTTGTCACAACTTCAATGAAATGTACGATTTAATTGACTTATCTCTTCATATTAATGTTTTAAAACGTAACATAATCTTACATTTGAATAGCTAGCTTTATTGTTTTGTATGTAAATTTTTTGTACTACTATATAACTATTGTAATTAATTTGTCTGTAAGGATCTTTTTTTCCATAGACATCAAATAAATAAATAAAAAAAAGGTGTAAAAAGGGTATTATAAGTTTGTGCTGATGTATGTAACGCATAGAAATATTTGTCTTAGACCCACCTTTTAGTATACCAATAGGCTTAGAATCACTTTCTGAGTCGATTTAGCGATGTCCGTCCGTCCGTCCGTCCGTCTGGCTGGCTGGCTGGACCCCCATGTAAACCTTTTAATCAAACTACAGGTCGTAATTCTAAAGATAATTTGATGAAATTTGGTACAGATCATTTTTTTGATAATGGGACCATGGCTATTGAAATTGGTTGAAATCGGTCCATTATTTATGGTACCTCCCATAGGTCCCACTTCCCGGAATTGACATATTGGCCACAAATATCTATATTTTTTCATGAAATTTAAAACATATAATTCTTATGTAAACCTAAATCACTGTACCAAATTTCGTTGAAATCGGTCCACATTTGACCATAGCTCCCATACAAACTTTTCTTTAAAAATGCACTAAATGAGACAAAAAAATCACTAAAACGCTCGTAAATCCAAAGATACTGAGAATTTCAAGTTTAGTTTTCGCACACATTATTTTTTTAATAACTGTAATCAATTTGCTAAATTTCGAGATAATCGGTCCACATTTGACCATGGCTCCCGTACAAACTTTTCTTTAAAAATGCACTAAATGAGACAAAAAAATCACTAAAACGCTCGTAAATCCAAAGATATTGAAAATTTTGAGTTTATTTTTTGCGTACATAATTTTTTTAACAATTGTAATCAATTTGCTAAATTTCGAGATAATCGGTCCACATTTGACCCTAGGTCTCATATAAGCCCAAATGATGGAAACAGCTTAAATATATAAGTTTTGAGAAAATGTTTGTATGATGGCAAAATTTAGCAAATATTTGTCTTTATACAGGAAAAATAACACCTTTGACCTTTGAGTGGTATCGTATCGTCGGGCTTGACCGACTATAGCGCTTTCTTACTTGTTTTTTTTGTATATTTTTGTATTTACATTTCTATAAGAACTTAACAAATTATCCTTTAACATTTTACTTGACGTTTATTATAAATGAAACCTAATATGGGGTAGATATTTTTAACTTAAACTTTAAAGTTTAATATTAAATATTAACCTTAAGCACGAAAATGTCATTGAAGAGTTTTGTGATTTATTTGAAAGGCAAAAACGTATTATTTATTAATAACACTGTTATAGTGTGAAAAAGTAACAGAGACGAGATATATTTACCAAAGATAATTCGGTCATGGTGATTTCAATGGTGGCGTTCATTTTTCTATGTAAACTCAGATAAGGAAGCTTTTTGAAAATTTTGCTTAATCATGTAATTATGATTAAAATAGTCTAGAATTTTTAGATAATTTAATGAAATTTGGTTCATAGAACTTTCATGAAACAGGAATAATGTCTACGGAATTTGGTTTAATTCGGTCGATTAATTCAGGTACCTCCCATATATAAAATTTAACTGAATCAAGTTTTGTGAATATTATGGAGCATACCTTCAGGCTGCGAATCGAAGAAAGCGAAGAATCGATTAGTGGAAGCCTTTAATATGGAATGTACCGGAGATATTGGATCCATACAATTTTCGCATTCATACATTGTTTTTCTAGCAAAAAATACAAATGTGCAAAATTTTTTGATTTATCTCCAAATTTGAGACATTTCAATCATAATAATATAACTATAATTTTTGTTAAAAGATTTTAATATTAGGAACAAATATTAATGCATATAAAAAAGTTTTGTAATAAAATTTTCTTTATTAAACATTTTTGCTATATATTTCATCGACTCTTTGTGTAAAAGAATTATTTTAAAGAAAGAACAGATTTTAGAAAAAAATGTTGCCAATTCTCAATAATGAGCACGAAAGGGATAAAGAACAAACTTTTTGAATTCTGTTAGAAAGGAAATCTGAACTTATATCAACACGAAAAAATAAAAATATAAATTTTTTAGCAGTTAAAAAAAAATATTGACTAAATAAATAAGACAGGCAAAAATGCAATATTTTTACAAGGAACATAAAAGGCGTTGCAGTATAATTTTCATGGAGGATAATAAACTAAATAATGAGACTAATAAATTATTGCTTAACTATTTTGGAGCTAAGACCATGACAACAAATTATAACGTTTATGAAAGGAGTCAAATGTCAGGGATATTATATTCAATATCAAAAAATTTCAATATGAAAATTTTTCTAAAGAAAAAATTTCAATATCAAAATTTTTCTAAAGAAAAAATTTCAATATCAAAATTTTTCTAAAGAAAAAATTTCAATATCGAAATTTTTCTAAAGAAAAAATTTCAATATCGAAATTTTTCTAAAGAAAAAATTTCAATATCGAAATTTTTCTAAAAAAAAAATTTCAATCTCAAAATTTTTATAAAGAAAAAATTTCAATATCAAAATTTTTCTAAAGAAAAAATTTCAATATCAAAATTTTTCTAAAGAAAAAATTTCAATATCAAAATTTTTCTATAGAAAAAATTTCAATATCAAAATTTTTCTACAGAAAAAATTTCAATATAAAAATTTTTCTAAAGAAAAATTTCAAAATCAAAATTTTTCTAAAGAAAAAATTTCATTATCAAAATTTTTCTAAAGAAAAAATTTCAATATCAAAATTTTTCTAAAGAAAAAATTTCAATATCAAAATTTTTCTAAAGAAAAAAATTCAATATCACAATTTTTCTAAAGAAAAAATTTCAATATCGAAATTTTTCTAAAGAAAAAATTTCAATATCAAAATTTTTCTAAAGAAAAAATTTCAATATCAAAATTTTTCTAAAGAAAAAATTTCAATATCAAAATTTTTCTAAAGAAAAAATTTTAATGTCGAAATTTTTCTAAAGAAAAAATTTCAATATCAAAATTTTTCTAAAGAAAAAATTTCAATATCGAAATTTTTCTAAAGAAAAAATTTCAATATCGAAATTTTTCTAAAGAAAAAATTTCAATATCGAAATTTTTCTAAAGAAAAAATTTCAATATCGAAATTTTTCTAAAGAAAAAATTTCAATATCGAAATTTTTCTAAAGAAAAAATTTCAATATCGAAATTTTTCTAAAGAAAAAATTTTAATATCGAAATTTTTCTAAAGAAAAAATTTCAATATCGAAATTTTTCTAAAGAAAAAATTTCAATATCGAAATTTTTCTAAAGAAAAAATTTCAATATCGAAATTTTTCTAAAGAAAAAATTTCAATATCGAAATTTTTCTAAAGAAAAAATTTCAATATCGAAATTTTTCTAAAGAAAAAATTTCAATATCGAAATTTTTCTAAAGAAAAAATTTCAATATCGAAATTTTTCTAAAGAAAAAATTTCAATATCGAAATTTTTCTAAAGAAAAAATTTCAATATCGAAATTTTTCTAAAGAAAAAATTTCAATATCGAAATTTTTCTAAAGAAAAAATTTCAATATCGAAATTTTTCTAAAGAAAAAATTTCAATATCGAAATTTTTCTAAAGAAAAAATTTCAATATCGAAATTTTTCTAAAGAAAAAATTTCAATATCGAAATTTTTCTAAAGAAAAAATTTCAATATCGAAATTTTTCTAAAGAAAAAATTTCAATATCGAAATTTTTCTAAAGAAAAAATTTCAATATCGAAATTTTTCTAAAGAAAAAATTTCAATATCGAAATTTTTCTAAAGAAAAAATTTCAATATCGAAATTTTTCTAAAGAAAAAATTTCAATATCGAAATTTTTCTAAAGAAAAAATTTCAATATCGAAATTTTTCTAAAGAAAAAATTTCAATATCGAAATTTTTCTAAAGAAAAAATTTCAATATCGAAATTTTTCTAAAGAAAAAATTTCAATATCGAAATTTTTCTAAAGAGAAAATTTCAATATCGAAATTTTTCTAAAGAAAAAATTTCAATATCGAAATTTTTCTAAAGAAAAAACACATGAACATTTTTCTACATAAAACATTCTAATATCAAAATGTTTGTAGGAAAAAAGTTTCAATATCCAAATGTTTCTATGAAAAAAATGTCAACATAAATTTTTTTTATAGACAAAATTTCAATATTCAAATTTTTCTTTGAAAAATATCAATATAAAATTTTTTCTTAAAAAAAATATCAATACCAACCTTTTTTCTATAAAAAAAATTTCATTATAAAATTTTTTTGATTTTCTAATTGATGAAAATTTTTGTTTATATAGAAATTTTCATATTGAGATTTTTTCTTGAGAAAATTTTGATATTGAAATTTTTTCTTTAGAAAAATTTTGATACTGAAATTTTTTCTTAAGAAAAATTTTGATATTGAAATTTTTTCTTTTGAAAAATTTTGATATTGAAATTTTTTCTTTAGAAAAATTTTGATATTGAAATATTTTCGTTAAAAAAATTTTGATATTGAAATTTTTTCTTTCCAAAAATTTGACATTGAAATTTTTTCTTTAGAAAAATTTTGATATTGAAATTTTTTCTTTAGAAAAATTTTGATATTGAAATTTTTTCTTTAGAAAAATTTTGATATTGAAATTTTTTCTTTAGAAAAATTTTGATATTAAAATTATTCTTTAGAAAAATTTTGATATTGAAATTTTTTCTTTAGAAAAATTTTGATATTGAAATTTTTTCTTTAAAAAAATTTTTATATTGAAATTTTTTCTTTAGAAAAATTTTGATATTAAAATTTTTTCTTTAGGAAAATAAAATATTTTCTTTCCAAAAATTTGGCATTGAAATTTTTTCTTTAGAAAAATTTTGATATTGAAATTTTTTCTTTAGAAAAATTTTGATACTGAAATTTTTTCTTAAGAAAAATTTTGATATTGGATTTTTTCATTAGAAAAATTTTGATATTGAAATTTTGCCTTTAGAAAAATTTTGATATTGAAATTTTTTCTTTTGAAAAATTTTGATATTGAAATTTTTTCTTTAGAAAAATTTTGATATTGAAATATTTTCTTTAAAAAAAATTTGATATTGAAATTTTTTCTTTCCAAAAATTTGACATTGAAATTTTTTCTTTAGAAAAATTTTGATATTGAAATTTTTTCTTTAGAAAAATTTTGATATTGAAATTTTTTCTTTAGAAAAATTTTGATAATGAAATTTTTTCTTTAGAATATTTTGATATTGAAATTTTTTCTTTAGAAAAATTTTGATATTGAAATTTTTTCTTTAGAAAAACTTTGATGTTGAAATTTTTTCTTTAGAATATTTTGATATTGAAAATTTTTCTTTAGAAAAATTTTGATATTGAAATTTTTTCTTTAGAAAAATTTTGATATTGAAAATTTTTCTTTAGAAACATTTTGATATTGACATTTTTTCTTCAGAAAAATTTTGATATCGAAATTTTTTCTTTAGAAAAATTTTGATATTGAAATTTTTTGTATTGAAATTTAAAAATTAGATTTTTTTTGGAAAAGTCTTTTTACATAAATAAATTCAGTTGTATGCTCCATTTAGTTCTGCATACGAATATTTTAACCACAATTATGAGACTTTATTGCTTTTCTGCTTTAAATTTTTTTCGAACAAGAAAAAAAAAACATTAAAACCAAAACCACTGATTCTTTTTTTTTACTGCTGCATACTTTTGGGCTAAAACCAGTAAAACTGCAAAAATTTGGTACAAAATTTAACAATTTACACTTGGACGGACGAGAAAGAATGCATTTTTAATATCGCGAAATAAACTTAAAGTCGGTTTTATAACAAAAATTTTTAGGTTTAGTCAAATGTTTTAAGTAGTATTAGTTATTGTTATAATTTTACATAATTATTCATAGACATACATATATAGAAGTATGCGTCAAAGGATAAGCTAGAAAATATTGTGACAAATGCTGGGTATTACTATATTATTTAAATCTTGGTTCTGGGCAACTGAATTTGCCTCTCATGGTACAATAATTACATTATTTTATGAATACCACTCAAGTGGCTTTTTTCCACAAGAGAATGCTGAAAAATCTGGCCAGATATAGACACTCTGTGCTATCTCAGAAAGTTTTTGTGGACACTCCGCTACATAAATTTCTGTGTTGAATGTGCCTAATGGCACGAGTAATTGGCTTTTATTGCCACAACTGCAAACTATAACTCTTATACATTTTTTTCAAAATCTTCCCTGTCTAAGAACTAACATTGAGAAATTAAAATATTGAGTTGTCCCAGAAAAATATAACATTTTCATGCATAGCGTAAGTAGGTGTTGCAGTTCACCACTGACGTCATTGACTTATATTGTGCATATAATATTCATGGCTATAAAGTGGGTGAAATTGTTCTTTTCTATGTGAAATGATGTTAAATGGCATCAACACATTTTCGCAAAAGACAGTTGGGAAAGTAAAAAGAGCTAAACGGTATAAAAAATGCACAATGGGTAGAACAAAAAAAACATTTGCTCAAAAATAAATCGAATTTGCTATTTTTATAGGATTTTTTCTTAAAATTTCCTATTTTTATAAGAAATTTATTAAAAATTTCCCATTTTTAAAGGAAATTTTTTAAAAATTTCTTACCTTTATAGAAAACTTTTCAAAAATTGCTTATTTTTATAGAAAATTTTTCAAAAATTTCTTATTTTTATATTAATTTTTCAAAAATATCTTATTTTTATAGAAAATTTTTCGAAAATTTCTTATTTTTATAGAAAGTTTTTAAATAATTTCTTACTTTCATAGGAAATTTTTCAAAAATTTGCTATTTTTAAAATTTCTTATTATTATAGGAAATTTTTCACAAATTTCTTATTTTTTTAAGAAAATTTTTCGAAAATTTTTCAAAAATTTCTTATTTTTATAGGAAATTTTTCAAAAGATTCCTATCTTTGTAGGAAATTTTCTAAAAATTTCTTATTTTTATAGGAACATTTTCAAAAATTTCTTATTTTTATAGTAAATTTTTTAAAAGTTTCTTATTTTTATAGGATATTTTTCAAAATTTTCTTATTTTTATAGGATATTTTTCAAAAATTTCTTACTTTTTTAGGAAATTTTTAAAAAATTTCTTATTTTTATAAGTATTTTTTCAAAAATGTTTTATTTTTATAAGAAATTTTTCAAAAATTTATTATTTGTATAAGAAATTTTTAAAAAATGTCTTATTTTTATAGGAAAATTTTCAAATATTTCTTATTTTTGTAGAAATATTCCAAAAATTTCATATTGTTATAGGAAATTTTTTAAAAATTTCTTATTTTGAGAGGAATATTTTCAAAAATATTTTATATTCATATCAAATGTTTTAAAAATTTCTTATTTCTATGAGAAATTTTTCAAAAATTCCTATTTATTTAGAAAATTTTTCAAAAATTTCTTATTGTTATAGGAAATTTTTCAAAAATTTCTTACTTTTATAGGAAATTTTTCAAAAATTTCTTATTTTGATAGGAAATTTTTCAAAAACTTCTTATTTTTAGGAAATATTTCTAAAATTTCTTATTTTTATAGGAAATTTTTCAAAAATTTCTTATTTTACTAAATAATTTTTCAAGAATTTCTTCTTTTTGCAGGGAATTTTTCAAAAATTTTTTATTTTCTAGGAAAATTTTCAAAAATTTCTTATTTTTTAGGAAATTTTTTAAAAATTCCTTATTTTTGTAAGAAAAATTTTAAAAATTCCTTATTTTTATAGGAATTTTTTTAAAATTTCTTATTATTATAAGAAATTTTTAAATAATTTCTAATTTTTATAGGAAATTTTTCAAAAATTTCTTATTTTTATAGGAAATTTTTCAAAAATTCCTCATTTTTATTTTGAAATTTTTCAAAAATTTCTTATTTTGAAAAAATAGTTTTCAAAAATTTCTTATTTTTATAGAAAATTTTTTAAAACGGTCTTAGTTTTATAGAAAATTCTTCAAAAATTTCTTACTTTTATAGACAATTTTTCAAAAATTTCTAATTTTTATAGGAAATTTTTTAAAAATTTCTCTTTTTTATTGGAAATTTTTCAAAAGTTTCTTATTTTTATATGTAGTTTTTAAATTTTTTTTTTATTTTTATATTAAATTTTTCAAAAATTTCTTATTTTTATAGAATTTTTTTCAAAAATATCTTATTTTAATAGGAAATTTTTGAAAAAATTTTTATTTGAATAGGAAATTTTTCAAAAAAATTTTTTTTTAAATAGGAAATTTTTCAAAAGTGTCTTGTTTTTATAGGAAATTTTTAAAAAATTTCTCATTTTTATAGGAAATTTTTGAAAAATTTCTTATTTTTATAGGAAAATTTTTAACAATTTCTCATTTTTATAGGAAGTTTTTTAGAAATTTCTTATTTTTATAGGAAAGTTTTTAAAAAGTTCTTATTTTTAGAGGAAAAATTTCTTATTTTTATAGGAAAAATTTCTTATTTTTATAGGAAAATTTTTTAAATATTCCTTATTTTTATATAATTTTTTTTTTAAATTTCTTATTTTTGTAAGATTTTTTTTAAATTTCTTATATTAATAGAAAATTGTTCAAAACTTTCTTATTTTTATACTAAAATTTTCCCAATTTTTTTCTCAGCTTACCCCACAGTGCCTTGAGCATCATTAATTTTTCCTCTAGTATTTATTATTTTCATCCTTTTCTATACATTTTTTTGCTTTATTTTTTTTTTAACAACAATTTCCTTTTTTCCGTTGAAAGAGTAATATTTCCATTTGATTTGTTGGACTTATAGTTTTCATGGGCTGCTTTTCCCTTTGATGCTGCAACAACAATAATAACAACAACCAGAATTTTCACTGTCATCTAGTTTGGAAAAGCAGGTCATTTAGTAAATATAGAAATACAGAAGAGTAATAAATTTGTTTTGTTTTGTTGTTCTTTTTCTTTTAACATTTTAAGTTTTCCAACTGGCCCATAAGTAGGTGGATCAATGTGTCCGTTCTATTGTTCATAGTTTTAAGGTTAGTCGGTTTCAAGTGCTATCAGCAATTATTAAAAAATCTTTGCAAAAACGTTAAAAATAAGTAGAACAAAACAAACAAAAATATTTAGGAAATATTAGGCAGAATTTTTATTTTAATGAGAACGAAATAGAAAAATGTTAAGCATGAGTTTTGGCATGGAAATTTAATTCTTAGGAAATTTTTAAAATAAACAAATTTTTTGAAAATATTTTTAACCCTTTAATGTCATCATTAAAGTGGGCGTGGTTAGATCATTGTATAAGCCTTAAATATTAGGTCATTGTATGAGCCTTAAATAAAAACTGTTATTAATTTTAGATCTCCATCACTCCTGACCTTTAAGTTATGAGATGTTGCTTATAAGCAACATTGAGCAAGGTTAGTACAATTAAAAACAAAAACGAATATTTTTGTTTGTTTGTTGCAAAACAAATTATTTTAGAAATCCCTAAGGTATGCTTCACAATATTTGTTGAAAGTTTTCACTTAATATCGAATGCGGTGATTTGTCCCCCGGTTTTCCAAATTCTTAAAAAATATTCTTCCATTACTGAAAAGTCTTATTTTTAAACATTTTGATTAAGTTTTCTTTTGGAATTTCAAAAAAAATAATTTTTTACCAAATTTTTTGTCTTAAGTGTCCTCACAATTTTACCTCAAGTACTTAAGTATGATTTAATTTTCTGTCTTACATTTAACTTTAGCCTTGACTTGAAAAAATATTGTACAAAATATTATTCAGTAAACCAAAAGTAACCAACATCTACTTAATTTTACTTTTACTGACTGCAAATATCATCAGAGCATTTGTATATAAGTATAACTGCTTGTGTGTGTGTATTTAACGGAAACACACACTTACAAATGCACAAAAACATAAATACGCAGATACAGATAAAATTACTTACGTTAATACATTTATACACATACGTTTGGCTTTTGCATTGAAACAACATTTAATTAAATTGTTCGCTATTTCCTTTAAACCGCATTTAATCGAATAAAAAAGGGGAGATAGTGCGGCAGCGGTAGCGACATCAGGAGCAACATAAAGGAATTGTTGCTAAAACCAGTAACCACTACTAAATACAACTACTGCAGCGGTAAGTAACCAACATGCTTTGCTGCATATTTATATATACATAAATGTGGAGTAGAAATGAGTTTATTAGGGTGGCACACGTTTTAAGGGAATTTGAAAAGAATAATAAGTAAGAGCATTATATTTGGCTGTGTCGAATCTGATATACCCACCATCAAGTCGTATTAAATTTAGAAACATATCTCATATATCTACGAGGGTGCAGCAAATTCAAAATGTGGAATAACTTCGGTTGCAGTAGCTTTATAGTTCAACATTCAAAAGTGTGTAAGTGATTTCCCTCGTTGTCGTAATAGGGTATGGATTTACAATAATAAGTTGTTACATACTTTTCGTTAGCTAAATATTTAGTAAGGATAAAGAAGTTGAGAGTAATATGACTGGTCCATATATTTTGTTAGGAGTTCCTAATGCATCTACCATATACATAATCTTAATACGCTGCTTGTACCTCCGAATCTTTTTGATTGTATATATAAACTAGGGGATGCAATATATATATATATAAGAATTATAGCCAAATATTGACCGATCGTTACAAAATTTCACACACTGGCTGATTTAATAGCTTTTAAGTGGTCCTTACTACATATTTTTTGGTTTTCGGGAGTGTTTTTTATATGAAAGCTATAGTCAAATATGGACCGATTCCTATAAATTTTGATAAACTGACCAATAGTTGCATAAAACTTCTCTAAATTTAGTCGTCATAGCTATTGCAATTGTATTCAATTTATCAGCATTCTTGTGTTTCCCGTGGCGGGGTTATATGGGAGCTCTAACTAAATGTGAACCGATTTCGGCCTTTTTCAGTACACAACTTCTGTTGCATATCAAAAATACTTTTGTAAAATTTTGTCTCTCTAGTTTTTGTAGTTAAGGAACTGTCGCGCTTTCATCTGACGGACAGACGGACAAAAACCT
The DNA here is from genome assembly GCA_933228675.1 of Stomorhina lunata. Taxonomy (NCBI): domain Eukaryota; kingdom Metazoa; phylum Arthropoda; class Insecta; order Diptera; family Rhiniidae; genus Stomorhina; species Stomorhina lunata. The sequence goes on along the minus strand of OW121742.1, from coordinate 40,209,059 downwards.
CCTTTTCTTTTTGTATTTTTGTGTTTCTGTAAGTTTTTTATATGGGAGCTATAGTCAAATGGTGACCGATTGTAACAAAATTTGTAAAATGTTGTTCCTGTAGCCCTTTTAGTTAAGGTGCTTTTATCTGACGGACAGACGGACATAAACCCCATTTTTCTTTTTGTATTTTTGTGTTTCCGTAAGTTTTTTATATGGGAGCTATGGTCAAATGGCCACCGATTGTAACAAAATTTTGGACACTGGCTGGCATTCACATAAGACTTCCTTGTGCTAAATTTAGGGGCCAAAACTATTACAGTTTATCATTTATTGGCATTTAAGTGAATTTCAGGTGGAATTTAGGCTGTTTCCGTAAGTTTTTTTGTATGGGAGCTATGATTAAATGTGAACCGATTTCGATGAAATTTTATATGCTGTCTAGTGCTTATGTAAAACTTCTAGATACCAAATTTTGTCATGATAGCTGTTATAATTTGTCATTTATTAGCAAATAAGCGATTAGCCTAGACGAAGTTATACGGGATCTATGGTCAAATGTTAACCGATTTTGCCCAATTTCAATACCAAAATTTTCTCAGAAATCAAGATAATTTTTACTAAGTTTCAGTGAGCTAGCTTCTTTCGTTTAGGCGTTATCGTGATTTCAACATACAGACGGACAGACGGACAGACGGACAGACAGACAGACAGACAGACAGACAGACAGACAGACAGACAGACAGACAGACAGGCAGACAGGCAGACAGGCAGACAGGCAGACAGACAGACAGACAGACAGACAGACAGACAGACAGACAGACAGACAGACAGACAGACAGACAGACAGACAGACAGACAGACAGACAGACAGACAGACAGACAGGCAGACAGACAGACAGACAGACAGACAGACAGACAGACAGACAGACAGACAGACAGACAGACAGACAGACAGGCAGACAGACAGACAGACAGACAGACAGACAGACAGACAGACAGACAGACAGACAGACAGAAAGACAGAAAGACAGAAAGACAGACAGACAGACAGACAGACAGACAGACAGACAGACAGACAGACAGACAGACAGACAGACAGACAGACAGACAGACAGACAGACAGACAGACAGATAGACAGACAGATAGACAGACAGACAGACAGACAGACAGACAGACAGACAGACAGACAGACAGACAGACAGACAGACAGACAGACAGACAGACAGACAGACAGACAGACAGACAGACAGACAGACAGACAGACAGACAAACAGACAGACAGACGGACATCGCTCAATCTTCTTAGAATTTCATAAGAATTCAGAATATATATCGCTTTTCTTTTTTGAGCCAATATTTAGGAAATTACAAACGGAATGACAATCTCAATATACCCCCATTCTTTTTGATGGTGAGTATAAAAAGTTAAAGAATTTTTAAGGGAATTTGCAAAAACAACATATTTTGGTCTGAATGTTTTTCAATTTTTTTTTCTGAGCCCCCCTAATTTTATTTTACTAAACATCAGTTTAAATGAATATGAATTCAGTGAAAGAAAGAAAGAAAAAACTGAACTTAACCAGAATTCCCATATTTGCAGAAGCAATTTAACTATGATATTAATTGTTTCTTCATGGTTTTGTTGCTGGTTCTGCTGTTGTTGTTGCTGCTGCTGCTGTTTGGTTTCTTTATTCTTATCGTTGCAATTATTGTTGTTGCTGTTGATGTTATTATTACTTCTGCTGCTGTAACTGTGTGGGTGAGGAAGACGAGGGAAGGATCAGCATTATGAACCAAACAAGATACATATTGCGGTTTATTTGTTAAATGCTCAGGCGTATGATGAACATAGTATATGTAACGAGGGTGGTTTGATAAATACGTTAAATTTTAAAACTGCTATACTAATAATAAGCTAAAATAAAACAAGTAAGAGTGTCATATTCGGCTGTGCCGAATCTTATATACCCACCATCAAGTTGTGTTAAATTTAGAAACATATCTCATGTATCTACAAAGGTGCAGCTAATTCAAAATGTGGACCAAAACTGAAAAAATGCTAAGCTAATTGTCATGGTTGGTAAAATCATTGTACTACATTCGGTTTCAGTAACAATATCTTAGTGGTTTCCCCAGTATTTGCTTTGATCAAAATTCGGTCTCATAACCGCGTATAGTTTTATATTAATAAGTTTTTAAATACTTTTCACTGTGTTTAATATGTAGTTAGGCTAAACACGTTAAAAGTAATACGGCAGGTCCATATATTTTGTTAGGAGTTCCTAATGCATCCATTATATATAAGGTCTGGGCTAAACATTGATTAATGCCTAACTAATTTCATAGGTGCAATCTTAATATAATGAATGTACCTCCAAATCTTTTTGATTGTAGATATAAAAAGGGGATGTTATATATATAAGAATTATAGCCAAATGATGACTGATTGTAATAAAATGATTGTAATAAAGATTATTCTTGCAGCAATAGTTATCATAGTTTCTAATTTAATAGCTTTTAACTGGCTTTTGCTAAAATTTTTGATTTCCGTGAGTGTTTTTTATATGAAAGCTAAAGTCAAATATGGACTGATTCCTATAAAATTTGATAAACTGATGAAAAGATGCATAAATCTTCCCTATTTTAAATTTAGTCGTCATAGCTATTACAATTGTATTCAATTTATCAGCATTAATGTGTTTCCCGGGGCAGGGTTATATGGGAGCTATAACTATATGTAAACCGATTTTGTCCATTTTCAATACACAACTTTTTCAAGATACCCAATAATTTTGTAAAATTTTGTCCCTCTAGCTCTTTTCGTTAAGGGGCTATCGTGCTTTTATCTGACGGACATAAACCCCCTTTTCTTTTTGAATTTTTGTGTTTCCGTAAGTTTTTTATATGGAAGCTATGGTCAAATGATGACCGATTTTAACAAAATTGCACACTGGCCGGAATTGACATAAGACTTTCTTGTGCTTAATTTTGTCTTACTAGCTCTTGTAGTTAAGAAGCTATCACGCTTTTATCTGATGGACAGACGGACATAAACCCCCTTTTTTTTAATTTCTATGTTTCCGTAAGTTTTTTATATGAGAGCTATGGTCCAATGGTGACCGATTACGACTGGCTGGTATTCACATAAGACTTTCTTGTGTCAAATTTAGTGGTTATATCTGTTATACTGTTTGATTTATTGGCATTTAAGTGTATTTTAGGTGAAATTTAGGCTGTTTTCGTAAGTTTTCTGTATGGGAGCTATGGCTAAATGTGAACCGATTTTGATGAATTGTTATATGCTGCCTAGGGCTTATGTAAAACGTCTATATACCAAATGTTATCATCATAGCTTTTATAATTTGTCATTTATTAACAAATAAGCGATTAGCCTAGACTAGGTTATGTGGGAGCTATGGTCAAATATTAACCGATTTTGCCAAATTTCAATACCAAAATTTTCTCAGAGATGAAGAATATTTTTACTAGTTTTAGTGAGCTAGCTCCTTTCGTTTAGGCGTTATCGTGATTTCAACAGACAGACAGACAGGCGGACAGACAGATAGACATCGCTCAATCGTCTTAGAATTTCATAAGGATTCAGAATATATATCGTTTTTGGTTTTTGAGCCAATATTACGAAAATTACAAACGGAATGACAATCTCAATATACCCCACATTTTTTTTGATGGTGGGTAAAAAAATCGTCAAATAAATGTGCAAGTGTGACCTCAAATTTTTTATGATATTGTTTTGACAATATTTGACTCAATATATTTGATTTAAATGTTTGATGAGTCTGAACGTACCTTTAGAATTATATGGTTTAATTTAAAGACGAATTTTTTGGAATTGTGATCAACATTTGAAAATTAGTCTCTTTTCTTTAACTAAAAACTAAAAAAGTTTTTAGCTAACTAAAAACTCGACTAAAGTAAAAATAAATTTTTAAATGCGAATAACTCTAAATGAAAGATGTGCTTTAGAGTAGTTTGAAAAGTAACTTACATTGTATAGTGGTTTAAAACAAGAAAAAAGTGGTAATAAAATCATTCGATATCGATCGAAATGTCAAATATTTCAGAAACTTTTGTGTAGCATACTTTAAGGGTAATCGAAATAATATATAACATATAAGATTCACTGCGTTTTAATTTATTTGCCAAAACAGCCCCCATAGTATAAGAATTTCTTTTAAACCTAATGTTTTGACAAGCAAACGAATATACTTAGTTATCATGTTTTATTAAACTTTTTATAAAATAAATTATTTTGGAAATCCCTAAAGTATGTTACACAATATTTGCCTGAAAGTCAGAGTTTTCCATCGATATCGAATTTGGTCCCTGTATTTTCTTACCGTAAATCTGATTGCGTCAGTATGTATTAGAGAATTGTTCAGGTAGACCCAGGCTTTATGAATTTTGTATTTATAATTACCCTGTCTTTTCACAGAGTGAATTATTGGACGTCAAAGTAGACAACCTCAGAAGTAAATTAGATTTTGGACTGTGTTGCTCTTATCATAATTGCTTAATATGGTTGAGTTTTAACATTTTTAGATTTAGTTTATAGAAGCTAAGATAAAACATTCTTACTCTACATAATAACTTTTATGGATTTTAAGTTATTTCATTTCATATAAAAAGTATCATGACTTTTTTTAGTTTTGGACCAATTGTGCAGTCGATATAAAACCGATAATTTAGAAAAAATACTGACATATAGCCAATTTTATAGCAAATAAAACTCTAAAAACAGTTGTTAAATATCTTGAACCGTTTTGTGTTGAGAAATTCCTAAAGTCAAATATTTTTCGCTGACCGAAAAAATTGCATTATATTTTCTTAAAAACATGCTATCGATTTTTCACTTTTCACTAAGAAGTTTATTTTTAAAAACAGTAAACGTTTTTTATATATTCGTAAAGAATTGGGTTGAGGGATAATTTTAATCTAAACTTGATGTCGATACAACATTCAATCTATGTACAGCATTGACAAAAATTTTTCCAATTTTTATGAAAATTTTTGAGTTTTCGAATATATAACAAAAAAATCAAGGCGATTTTGCAACTTTCTGAAATGTAGTTATATAGTTTCATATCTTCTCTTGAGATAGCAAAACTTAAAAGTAGCTTAAACTGATAAACAAATCCAAAAAATGGTATTTTATAAAAAATTTAAAATTTCTAACACCATAATTTTAATTGCAAGAAAAGGTCAGTTGGGTTTCACATTTTTATACCCACCATCAAAAAGAATGGGGGGTATATTGAGATTGTCATTCCGTTTGTAATTTCCTTAATATTGGCTCAAAAATCAAAAACGATATATATTTTGAATCCGTCTGTCTGTCCGTCTGTCTGTCTGTCTGTCTGTCTGTCTGTCTGTCTGTCTGTCTGTCTGTCTGTCTGTCTGTCTGTCTGTCTGTCTGTCTGTCTTCTGTCTGTCTGTCTGTCTGTCTGTCTGTCTGTCTGTCCGTCTGTCTGTCTGTCTGTCTGTCTGTCTGTCTGTCTGTCTGTCTGTCTGTCTGTCTGTCTGTCTGTCTGTCTGTCTGTCTGTCTGTCTGTCTGTCTGTCTGTCTGTCTGTCTGTCTGTCTGTATGTCCGTCCGTCCGTCTGTCTGTATGTCCGTCCGTCCGTCTGTCTGTCTGTTGAAATCGATAACGTCTAAACGAAACATTCTTCATCTATGAGAAAGTTTTGGTATTGAAATTGTGCAAAATCGGTTAGCATTTGACCATAGCTCCCGTATAACCTCGTCTAGGCTAATCGCTTATTTGTTAATAAATGACAAATTATAGCAGCTATGATGATATATAGAAGTTTTACATTAGCCCTAGACAGCATATAAAATTTCATCAAAATCGGTTCACATTTAGCCATAGCTCCCATACAAAAAACTTACGAAAACAGCCTAAATTTCACCTAAAATACACTTAAATGCCAATAAATCTAAAAGTATAACATATATAACCACTTAATTTGGCACAAGAAAGTCTTATGTCAATACCAGCCAGTGTGCAAAATTTTGTCACAATCGGTCACCATTTGACCATAGCTCCCATATAAAAAACTTACGAAAACACAAAACTTCAAAAAGAAAAGGGGAATTTATGTCCGTCTGTCAGTCAGATAAAAGCACGATAGCGCCTTAACGAAAAGAGCTAGAGGGACAAAATTTTACAAAAGTATTTTGGATATCTTGAAAAAGATGTGTGTTGAAAATGGACAAAATCGGTTCAAATTTAGTTAGAGCTCCCATATAACCCCGCCCCGGTAAACACATGAGTGCTGATAAATTGAATACAATTGTAATAGCTATGACGATTAAATTTAAAATAGGGAAGTTCTATGCAATTTTTGATCAGTTTAACAAATTTTATAGGAATCAGTCCATATTTGACTTTAGCTTTCATATAAAAAACACTCACGGAAACCAAAAATTTTAGCAAAGGCCAGTTAAAAGCTATTATATTAGAAACTATGATAGCTATGGCCACTAAATTTTGCAAGAATAAGCTCTATATATATACCAGCCAGTATGTAAAATTTTGCTACAATCAGTCATCATTTGGCTATAATTCTTATATATATACAATCAAAAAGATTTGGAGGTACATTCATTATATTGAGATTGCACCTATGAAATTATATAGGCATCAATATAATATATATAGCATCAGCCCAGACTTTATATATGATGAATGCATTAGGAACTCATAAAGTAATATATAGACCTGCCGTATTACTATTAACGTGTTTAGCCTAACTACATATTAATCACAACGAAACGTATTTAACAACTTATTAACGTAAAACTATACCCGGTTATGAGAACGAATTTTGATCAAAGTAAGTACTGGGGAAACCACTAAAATATTTTTAAATGTTGAACTATAAAGCTACGGCCACCGAATTTAGTCCAAAGGTTTTACCAACAATACCAATTAGCTTAGCGATTTTTTCAGTTTTGGTCCAGATTTTGAATTAGCTGCACCCTTGGAGATATATGATATATGTTTCTAAATTTAACACAACTTGATGGTGGGTATATAAGATTCGGCACAGCCGAATATAACACTCTTACTTGTTTTATTATTTAAATTGTTTTATATAAACAATAAAATAGACTTTATTACTTCAAAAATTCATTTATTTACCTTCTACAGTTGTTCAGAAATTTAAAGTCAAATTTACAAAATGATTTTATAAAAACTACACTTTTTAGTTCTTATAGTTGTATCTATATAGGTAATATTATAAAAATTACAAAGGGCAAAAATTCTTGTAGTAAAATACCTTTGAACAGAAATTCGAATAGTTTTGCATAAAACAAAACCTACTAAATCTACATATTCAAACAATTATTTATATTTAAGGATCTCTAAATTAAACATAACCATGCAAGTTTTCCTAACATACTTTTAGGAGAGATAAATGTTGATTAAAGTCATATGTTTAGACCAATGAATATTGATGCTGAAAAGCTACTACTACTAAGCATGGTTAAATGTATAACTGACCTAAGTCCTGTTATAAAACATTTGTATACAAAAAACATTAGAATATGTGTACATGCGAATGTATACCCAGTAAGAACAGTGTCAAACGTTTGAAATATGATGACTTTTACATTTGATATTAAACGTTTTTTTCAAACTTTTTTCAAACCTGAACAGATGTTTGAGATTCACATTCATTTTCAAATGAGGGTTCATTTGAGAATAAACGTTCCAAAAATTATAGTTTCTCAAATTGAGATTGAAGGTTATTCTCAAATCATTATCAAACCCCAAGATGATTTGAGAATAATTTGAAAAATGGTGTTATATAAATTTTATAGCAAACCTAATTTCAAATTTTTTTCAAACATTAAAAAAATAATTTATGTTAAATAAAATTAACGTTTAAGATATTTTAATGGAATGGCATTGCATTTAAAAAAAATTCGTTATTTCTTTTGGATTTTTTAAAATTGATCCATATTTGACCATATTTTGAATTTGCTTGAAAAATGTAAAGATTAAAAATTCAATAATATTTTCTTTGTTTCTTAAAAATTTTTTACCTAACAATTAAAAATATATATATTTTAAACAAAATATGATGCACCGTTTTCAAAAACAAAATAAACAAACTCAAAAATACAACGTCATTTTATTTATGTTCCACATGTAGATGATATCCACATTTGAAAAACCTTTGAGAATGAGGTTTGATAATGATTTGAGAATAAAGGCATTTCTCAATTTGAGAATAAAGTCCCCTTTTTGTTGAGAACGCTATTATTCTCAAATCAGTATCAAATAAGTATTAAACGTTTGACCTTTGAAAAAAGATTTATTTTCAAATCATCCTCTATTTGAGAATAAACCTTTTTTCTTACTGGGTATACGCATACAAACCACCCACACACACACACTTAGTAATTTGAATGTCCATCCTCCCTCATACACATTCCAAAAAGTTGCGGTTAAGTTTGAATGAATTACTTCAGTGTTGCATAGCAAATAATTGTGTTGCGGTTGTTGCTACTCATTATTGTTGTTAGTAATTCGTTGTCTATTGTTGACTGTTGTTGTTGCAGTTGCTGCTACTGGTTTTAACTATTTTTGTTGTTATTCTTACTCTTCCTGATATTGCTACAGTTGTTATGTCTAATTTTAATAAATGACCATGAAATGAATGAATATTCAGTTAAAATATGATTTTGTGTATGTGCGTGTAAAAACACACATTATATGTGCATAAGTTTGTGTGCCTGCGTGTAAATGTAAGTGCTTAAATAAAGTCATTAATGAGACTTTATTTAAAATATTTGTGGTTAAATTTAACAATTTAATTTAATTAAATTTTTTTTAATTAAATTGCTATAAATAACATTAAATGCTTAGCAGATTATTTAGTATAAGTATAAAGATTAGATTAGATATTTGTACATTTTTTGATATAATTTCTATAAAAATACGAAATTTTTCGAAAAATTTTTTATAAAAAATACGAAATTTTTGAAAAAGAAAGAAAGATATTATTTTTCAAAAATTCTTATAGAAATATTAAATTTTGAAAAATTTCCTGTAAAACCAGGAAATTTTTGTAAAGTTTCATATAAAAATAAGAAATCTTTGAAAAAAACCTATAAAAAATTTTTTTTTTTTTTAATTTTTTATGAAACTGAGAAATTGTTGTAAAATTTCCTATAAAAATATGAAATTTTTAAAAATTTCCTATAAAAATAAGAAATTTTTTAAAACTTTCTTATTAGAATAAGAAATTTTGAAAATTTTTTTGTGAAACTGAGATATTTTTGTAAAATTTCTAACAAAAATAAGAAATTTTTGAAAAATTTCCTATAAGAATAAGAAATTTTTGAAAACTTTCCTATAAAAATAAGAAATTTGTGAAAAATTTTCTATAAAAGTAAGAAATTTTTGAAACATTTCCTATAAAAATAAGAAATTTTTGAAAAATTTCCTATAAAAGTAAGAAATTTTTGAAACATTTCCTATAAAAATAAGAAATTTTTGAAAAATTTCCTATAAAAATAAGAAACTTTTGAAAAATTTCCTATAAAAATAAGAAATTTTTGAAAAATTTCCTATAAAAATAAGAAATTTTTGAAAAATTTCCTATAAAAATAAAAAATTTTTGAAAAATTTCCTATAAAAATAAGAAATTTTTGAAAAATTTCCTATAAAAATAAGAAATTTTTAAAAAATTTCCTATAAAAATAGTAAATTTTTGAAAAATTTCCTATAAAAATAGTAAATTTTTAAAAAATTTCCTATAAAAATAGTAAATTTTTGAAAAATTTCCTATAAAAATAATAAAGTTTTGAAAAATTTCTTATAAAAATAGTAAATTTTTGAAAAATTTCCTATAAAAATGGTAAATTTTTGAAAAATTTTCTATAAAAATAGTAAATTTTTGAAAAATTTCCTATAAAAATAGTAAATTTTTGAAAAATTTTCTATAAAAATAGTAAATTTTTGAAAACTTTCCTATAAAAATGGTAAATTTTTGAAAAATTTCCTATAAAAATAGTAAATTTTTGGAAAATTTCCTATAAAAATAGTAAATTTTTGAAAAATTTTCTATAAAAATAGTAAATTTTTGAAAAAATTCCTATAAAAATAGTAAATTTTTGAAAAATTTCCTATAAAAATAGTAAATTTTTGAAAAATTATCTAAAAAAATAGTAAATTTTTGAAAAATTATCTAAAAAAATAGTAAATTTTTGAAAAATTTCCTATAAAAATAGTAAATTTTTGAAAAATTTCCTATAAAATAGAAAATTTTTAAAAAATTTCCTAAAAAAATAGCAAATTTTTGAAAAATTTCCTATAAAAATAGTATTTTTTGAAAAATTTCCTATAAAAATAGTAAATTTTTGAAAAATTTCCCATAAAAATAGTAAATTTTTGAAAAATTTCCTATAAAAATAAGAAATTTTTGAAAAATTTCCTATAAAAATAAGAAATTTTTGAAAAAATTTCCTATAAAAATAAAAAATTTTTAAAAAATTTCCTATAAAAATAATAAATTTTTGAAAAATTTCCTATAAAAATAGTAAATTTTTCAAAAATTTCCTATAAAAATAGTAAATTTTTCAAAAATTTCCTATAGAAATAGTAAATTTTTGAAAAATTTCCTATAGAAATAGTAAATTTTTGAAAAATTTTCTATAGAAATAGTAAATTTTTGAAAAATTTACTATAAAAATAGTAAATTTTTGAAAAATTTCCTATAGAAATAGTAAATTTTTGAAAAATTTCCTATAGAAATAGTAAATTTTTGAAAAATTTCCCATAGAAATAGTAAATTTTTGAAAAATTTTCTATAGAAATAGTAAATTTTTGAAAAATTTTCTATAGAAATAGTAAATTTTTGAAAAATTTACTATAAAAATAGTAAATTTTTAAAATTTATTTAAAAAATATAAATTTAGAAAATAGAAATTTAGAAATAGAAATTTTTTAAAAATTTCCTATAAAAATAGTAAATTTTTGAAAATTTTCCTATAAAAAAATAAATTTTTTGAAAAACTTTCTATAAAAATAGTATTTAAAATTTATTTAAAACATAGAAATCTGGAATGCTTGCATCATTTACTGCAGTTACAACATTATCATGTATCTTTTCATAAATTCATCACATGTGGGATTAAGACAATGCACACAGATACACACAATGGGCCAAAAGACATCCTAACCGATTACAAATCTAACAACATTGCGGCAAGTCTAAGCCATTGTAATATAAAGTGAAAATCATTGTCCTGCAAAGGACATGAGTACACGTACAACAATAAACTGTTTGCGTTGTTTTGGGTGTGAAAGTTTGTGTGACTTGAATTCGTGTAATTTTGTGACCGACTTTTGTGAGGGTGTGAAGGTAAGTGTGTGTGTATGTCATTGCAGTTGCATCCAACCTGTGCACATTTTCCCACTGTAAATAACCTTTTAATGCCAGTTTTTTTTGTCCATGTTTGAACTGTTTTTGTCTTGGCAGCCGCCTTTGATGGTTCAATTTTGTAGTCATTTTACGATTTAGTGTGAAAAACAATGTGTGCCGAGAGTGTTGTGGCTAAAAGTGAGAGATAAAATCATTAATATCATCGTTTTCTTTAACGGTGATATAAGCCTATAACGGCTGGAGAATATAGAAAACATGGAAGTGTTTTTTAAAAAGAAGGATGGATTGAGAAGTTGGGGACTTGGGAAATTAAATAAAATTTACGAACTTAAATTTTATATACAGCTTTTTCTCTTCTGAAACCTTTATATTTTGTTTTAATTATTGCCTCACCCTGTGTTTACCACCTGCATGCGATAAAGTAACAGCTGTCTATCATCTCGCTAAAGAATTGTCTTTATCCCTGACAGTAAGTGGCCACTATTGCCACTTTATTAAACATTCCTCAATTGCACACATACATGGTTGAGCTCACACATACACACCTATAAATTTTTACCCATACCCATACATTTGCACAAAAATGCTTTTGGTTTGCATCACTTTAAGCCACATATGAGTAACTCAAGTATTAAATATCACAAACAAATAATAAAATACCGCGATGATGTAAAACTGCGTCTGGGCTTCTGGATATTCCATGAGAACCTGAATGTGTTTTAACGAAGTAATTTGATTTTTTTTTTCGCTTTTATACCTGTGTGGCCTTTTTATCTTTTAATAAAAAACCGCTGGTTACTTTTTTGTATATTTATTACAATATACAAAACCAAGAATGTATTTTATATAGAGGACAAAAGGATATTTCTGTAGTTTCGGTGATATAAAATAAAGGCAAATTTAACATAAAAACAAGAAATTTTTAAAAAATTTGCTATAAAAACAAAAAGTTTTCGAAAAAGTTCCTATAAAAATAAAAAATTTTTAAAAAATTTCCTATAAAAATAAGAAATGTTTGAAAAGTTTCCTGTAAAAATAAGATTTTTTTTTGAAAAATTTTCTACAAATATCAGAAATTTTTGAAAAGTTTCCTGTAAAAATAAGATTTTTTTAAAAAATTTTCTTATAAAAATAAGAAATTTTTGAAATAATGTCTATAGAAATAAGATATTTTTGAAAAACTTAATATAAAAATAAGAAATTTTTGAAGAATTTCCTATAAAAGTAAGAAATTTTTGAAAAACTTAAAACAAAAATCATAATTTTCTGAAAAAATACGAAATTTTTGAAAAATTTAATATAAAAAGAAGAATTTTTATTGAAAAATTTCTTAAAAAATTTGGAAATTTTTGAAAAATTTTCTATAAAAATAAAAAAATTTTTTAAAATTTCCTTTAAAAATAAAAAATAATTTCTACTAAAATAATAAATTTTTAAAAATTTCCTATAAAAACAGAAACTTGTGAAAAATTTTCTATCGGAAAATTTTCAAAAATTTCTTCTTGTTATTGGAAATTGTTTAAAATTTTTTGTTTTTTCAAAAATTTCTTATTTTTATAGGAAGTTTTTCAAAAATTTCTTGTTTCTATAAGAACTTTTTCAAAAATTTCTAGTTTTTAAGGAAATTTTTCAAAAATTTCTTGTTTTTATAGGAAATTTTTCAAAAATTTTTTGTTTTTATAGGAAGTTTTTCAAAAATTTCTTGTTTTTATAGGAAATTTTTCAAAAACTTCTTATTTTGATAGGAAATTTTTCAAAAACTTCTTATTTTGATAGGAAATTTTTCAAAAATTTCTTATTTTTATAGGAAATTTTTCAAAAATTTCTTATTTTTATTGGAAATTTTTCAAAAATTTCTTCTTTTATAGGAAACTTTTCAAAAACTTCTTATATTAATATTAAACTTTTCAAAAATTTCTTACTTTTATTGGAAATTTGTCAAAAATTTCTTATTTTTATAGGAAATTTTTTAAAAGTTTCTTATTTTTAAGAAGTTTTTTTAAAAAATTTCTTACTTTATAATTTATAATTTTTTTTTAACTTCTTGTTTTTGTAGGAAATTTTTCAAAAATTTCTTATTTTGTAGGTAGTTTTTCAAATATTTCTTATTTTTATAGGAAATTTTTCAAAAATTTCTTATTTTTATAGGAAATTTTTCAGAAATTTCTTATTTTTATAGGAAATTTTTCAGAAACTTCATATTTTTATAGGAAAATTTTCAAAAATTTATTATTTATTATGTAGGAAATTTTTAAAAAAATTTTAATTTTTTTGTAGGAATTTTTTGAAGAATTTCCTATTTTTATAGTAAATTTTTCAAAAATTTTCTTATTTTGATCAGAATTTTTTTTTTTTAATTTCTTTTTTCATAGGAAATTTTGGAAAAATTTCTTGTTTTTATAGGAAATCTTTCAAAGATTTCTTATTTTATACGAAAATTTTCAAAAAATTTCTTTTTTTATAGGAAATTTTTCAAAAATTTCTTATTTTTATAGAAAAATTTTCAAAAATTTCTTAGTTTTAAAGGAAAATTTTCAAAAGTTGATGATTTTAAAAGAAAACTTTTAAATTTTTTTTTTTAAATTTCTTGAATTTTAAGAATTTTTTAAAAAAATTTTCAAACATTTCTTATTTTAATAGGAAATTTTTCAAAAATTTCTTATTTTTATAGGAAATTTTTCAAAAATTTGTTATTTTTGTAGGAAATTTTTCAAAATTTTCTTATTTTTACAGGAAATTTTAAAAAAATGTCTTATTTTTATAGTAAATTTTTCAAAAAATTTTTAGTTTTAAAGGAAACTTTTCAAAAGTTTCTCGTTTTAAAAGGAAATTTTTTAAAAAATTCCTTAATTTTTTTTTTTTTTAAATTTTCCATTTTTTTGTAGAGTTTTTCAAGAATATTTTATTTTGATAGGAAATTTTTAAAAGTTTCCTGTTTTTATAGAAAATTTTTTAAAAATTTCTTATTTGGATAAGAAATTTTTAAAAAAATGTTATTTTTATAGGATATTTTTAAAAAAATTTATTTTTTCTATATGAAATTTTTCAACATTTTTTATTTTTGCAGGAATTTTTTCCAAAATTTCTTTTTTTTTTTTGTAGGAAAATTTTTTAAAAAATATCTTATGTTTGTGAGAAATTTTTCAAAAATTTCTTATTTTTATAGGAAATTTTTAAAAAATTTCTTATTTTTATAGGAAATTTTTCAAAATTTTCTTATTTTTATAGTAAATTTTTCAAAATATAATAAATAAAATAAGAAATTTTTGAAAATTTTCCTACAAAAATAAGAAATTTTGGAAATTTTCCTACAAAAATAATTCTTAAAAAATAAGAAATTTTTAAAAATAAAAAAAAAATATTGAAAAATTAAAAAAAGATTTTTTCCTATCAAAATATGAAATTTTATTAAAGATTTTCCGTACTGAAAATCCTTTTAATTGAAAAGAATCCCTTTAAAATTCCCCGAATTCGAACTCTTAACAATTTCTATTTATTTTAATTCAAATCACTTCAACTTGTACTCATTGACATGAGTGTTTTTTATGTAATTGAGAGAGTGTGTGTGTGTGTCTACTGAAGTGTTGTTGATTTTTCGAAAAAGTAATGAAAAGTACGAATACATGTGATGTACATTTCATTATTATTTGCGAAAATACATCCATACATACGTATGTATGCATGTATGAATGTATTAGTAAGTCTGAGTATCTGTGTGTATTCCCATTTTTATTTTGAAAACATTTCAACAACAATGTGTTGCCATCAATCACTTTTGTTCATCATCATTCCCTCTCTTACGCTCTGAAAAGAGCAAAAAGTAAGAAAAAAAAACGCAACTAGAGTTAATGTTGTCAAAGTGATACTCGTGTGAATTTTTCTGTTGGAATTCGGTGTTGTTATGGGTATCGTCGCTGTCAGTGATGATGTTTTCAAATAAAAAACAAACGCTTACGAAAACATAGTCGAGGACGTTTAAGACAATCCATTCTCTACCTCCATCTGTTTTTTACCTCCTCTAAATCCTTCTATTTCCCTTTCCTCTACCCCCACCTAACCAACGAAAAACAAATTGTATTACAGATGGGTTAATAGATGTTGCTCTTGTTTTCATTTTGTTTGTTATTTATTTTCATTTTTTATTTTTTTTTTGCTTTTTTATCATTTGAAATTGTGTCATGTTTACTAGTTTTATTTTTTCTGTTTTTTTTTTGTGTTTTGGTGTTGCTTCCGTCACAGCTGTAGAGAATTATAGGGGGTATTGCATAAAAACTGTGATTTAAAATAGCATGAGTTTGGAAAAAGTTTTGGAAAAACTCTTAAAAGTCTTTTTAAAGATTAATTATCATTAGTGGTAACTGTCAGTATAAGATAAATACATTTGTTCGGTAAAATTTTTAATATAAGCGAATTATGAAACAAAATCTTTTCAATCAAAATATAATGGTTTTGCTATTAGGCAGTGCTTATCGTTGATAATATTACCAACAGAGGGCGATATAAGATGCTATTATGGAATTTAAGGAACTAATTCTAGAATGAGGAGAGCTAATTGGTATGACATATTGTAAAATCTAATCCCTAAAAAAATTTTTCCAAATTAAACGATTCATACATTTTTCATTTCAAAAAAAATTCCTGGTACTCTATTTTATTGAATCCCCCTTTGATGCCAAAAAAAAAGAATAACAGTTGTTTTATGCACATTTTATAACACGTTGTTTTTGCAAAGCCTCCGGTGTATTATAAATTTAAAAATTTGTACTTGTGTTACTTTAACTCTATATAACAGTTTAGTACCAGGTTTCCCCCATAGAGTCACACTAAGTCAAAAAAAAAAAAAAAATACATTTAAAAAAAACTTAAAAAAACAGAAATAAATATTAACACATTGCAATTGATACAATTATTGATATTAAAAAAAAACATGTTATATATTTATACTATAACAAATAAAATATTACTCCAACTTGTGAAGAAATGTCCATAGTAAAAAATTGCAACACCTGTACAAAAAATGTATGTGAAAAAAAGTTTGTAGACGAGAATTATTTTGGATTTTGAACATTTTATTAGCTTTCTATTAAATATGTTAAGTCTTTGTATTGTTTGCTTTTGGGAGCATCAAAATAATAGGAACTTTTACTATATTTTGAAAATCTGCTTGTTTAAACTTTTTATGAACTACCCGAAAGTATGCAACACTTTTTTAAACTTCGAAATTTCCTATAAAAATAGGAAATTTTTGGAAAATTTCCTATAAAAATAGGAAATTTTTGGAAAATTTCCTATAAAAATAGGAAATTTTTGGAAAATTTCCTATAAAAATAGGAAATTTTTGGAAAATTTCCTATAAAAATAGGAAATTTTTGGAAAATTTCCTATAAAAATAAGAAATTTTTGGAAAATTTCCTATAAAAATAGGAAATTTTTGGAAAATTTCCTATAAAAATAGGAAATTTTTGGAAAATTTCCTATAAAAATAGGAAATTTTTGGAAAATTTCCTATAAAAATAGGAAATTTGTGGAAAATTTCCTATAAAAATAGGAAATTTTTGGAAAATTTCCTATAAAAATAGGAAATTTTTGGAAAATTTCCTATAAAAATAGGACATTTTTGGAAAAATTCCTATAAAAGTAGGAAATTTTTGGAAAATTTCCTATAAAAATAGGAAATTTTTGGAAAATTTCCTATAAAAATAGGAAATTTTTGGAAAATTTCCTATAAAAATAGGAAATTTTTGGAAAATTTCCTATAAAAATAGGAAATTTTTGGAAGATTTCCTATAAAAATAGGAATTTTTTGGAAAATTTTCTATAAAAATAGGAAATTTTTGGAAAATTTCCTATAAAAATAGAAAATGTTTAGAAAATTTCCTATAAAAATAGGAAATTTTTGGAAAATTTCCTATAAAAATAGGAAATTTTTGGAAAATTTCCTATAAAAATACTAAATTTTTGGAAAATTTCCTATAAAAATAGGAAATTTTTGGAAAATTTCCTATAAAAACAGGAAATTTTTGAAAAATTTCCTATAAAAATAGGAAATTTTTGGAAAATTTCCTATAAAAATAGGAAATTTTTGGAAAATTTCCTATCAAAATAGGAAATGTTTGGAAAATTTCCTATCAAAATAGGAAATTTTTGGAAAATTTCCTATAAAAATAGGAAATTTTTGGAAAATTTCCTATAAAAATAGGAAATTTTTAGAAAATTTCCTATAAAAATAGGAAGTTTTTGGAAAATTTCCTATTAAAATAGGAAATTTTTGGAAAAATTTTCTATAAAAATAGGAAATTTTTGGAAAATAAAAAAAATTTTTCCAAATTTTATAAAACTAGAAAAATTAAGGACTTTTTATGTTTATGTATATGTAGAACAATTTTCGTTTACTAACTTTAAATGAAATTTATTGTATTTAAGCTTGTGTTTGAATATTTGTATGTATTTCCTTTTTTACATAAGTGTAAAAATATTTATAATCTACTGATATTTTATTTTACACAAAGAAATGTGCATTTGCTGCATGCACCCAATTTCTGATTGTATCATCAATAGTTAATGGGTTTTTTGTAACACATTTTGAACACATAAAAAATTGAACTCATTTGTACAGAAATATTTTTACGCATAAAATGTTATAATTACAGGTGTTTTCATGGGCCATTGTGCATGAGTAATTTATGTATTTTTTATTTAAGCAAATCATAGAATATTTATATATTTATGCTCAAATAGTCATAACAAGTTACAATGTCTATTACAACAATTTAGAGTTTAATTTAACACCATCTAGGGCATACTCTTTTATAAGTAAAACAAATGGCGCTACCAACCTGAAAGTATGCAATACGATTTTTTAAAAAATATCTGAAGAAGCTGAGTTGGAAAGATGTGAAGACAGCATATTAGATTAGTTTTGATCTATAACAAAAAAAAGGGGCCAAATAGCCGCAATATAACTAATTTGTCCAAAGATCGCGAAGACTCTTGCAATGAGCCACCTCCTATGTTAAAAGCCAAACAGCTTGTAATTTACTTAAACAATTTCTATTTTTAGATACAAAATCATGTGACAATTTAAATATTATGCCCTTCAGCACCGTAGAATTACTTTCTGAGTCGATTTAGCGATGTCCGTCCGTCGGTCTGGCTGGCTGTACCCCCATATAAACCTTGTAATCAAACTACAGGTCACAATTCTAAAGATAACTTGATGAAATTTGGCACAGATCATTTTTTGATAATGGAACCATGGCTATTGAAATTCGTCAAAATCGGTTAATTATTTATGGTCCTACTTCCTGGAATTGATATTTTTCCCACAAATAAAAAACAAATACTGCTTATTTAAATCTAAATCACTGTATAAAATTTCGTTGAAATCGGTCCACATTTGACCGTAGCTCCCATACAAACTTTTTCGATATAATGAATTTTAATACAAAATTTTTCGGTAAAAATATTTTTCTGTGATAATTTTCTATACAAAAATTTTCGATAAAATAAATTCGATAAGAATATTTTTCTATAAAAAAAAAATTATAGAAAGATTTTAAAAAAAATTTCTATTTTTCAATATAAAAAATTTTTGATAAAAAAATTTTCTATAGAAACATTTTTGATAAAATGATTTTTCTATAGAACATTCTTAATAAAAAAATTTTCAATAGAAAATTTTTGATGAAAAAATTTCCTATAGAAACATTTTTAATAAAAAAAAATTCTATAAAAAAATTTTCTTTAAAAAAATTTTTAATAAAAAAATTTTCAATGGAAAATTTCTATTGAAACATTTTTGATAAAAAAATTTTAATAGAAACTTTTTTGATAAACAATTTTCGATAGCAAAATTTTTAGTAAAAAAATTTGATATAGAAAAATTTTTAATAAAAAAAATCGATTGAAAAATTTTTGATAAAAAATTTTTCGAAAAATTAGGTTTAATCAGGCTTGAGTTCATTTAACTTTCAAATTATTAATTTTGAAAATTTGAAAAGTAATTGTGGAGAAAAACTGAAAAAATTATTTTTGAACGCGGCTCAGTGGATTGCAATTTATGTCCCGCCACAGGACGTCATCAGCACTTAGCGCCCTCGACCACAGTCGAGTTGTCAAATTGCAGAGATAATCATCAATTTAACTCATTTGAAAATTTCAAATTTTCAAAATTAATAATTTGAAAGTTAAATGAACTCAAGCCTGATTAAACCTAATTTTTCAATCAATTCTAAAGTTCGAATAATTAATTCCCAAATAAAAAAAAAAAAAATTTTCTATAAAAAATTTTTCTATAAAAAATTTTTTAATAAAAAATTTTCAATAGGAAAATTACAGGTAAAAAAAGTTCTTTAGAAAATTTTAATAAAAAATTTTCTTTAAAAAAATTGTTGATGAAAAAAATGTTCTATCGAAAAGTTGTTGATAAAAAATTTTCTATAGAAAAATTTTTGATAAAAAAATTCTCTGTAGAAAATTTTCAGGTAGAACAATTTTCTATAAAAAACTATTTTCTATAGAAAAACAATTTTTTATAGAAAAACGATTTTCTATAGAAAAACGATTTTCTATTGAAAAACAATTTTCTATAGAAAAACAATTTTCTATAGAAAAACAATTTTATATAGAAAAATTTTTGATAAAAAACTTTTCTAAAGAAAATTTTTTGATAAAAAAATTTTCTATAGAAAAATTTTTTTATAACAAAATTTTCAATAGAAAAATTATATGTAAAAAAAATTGTATAAAAAAAGTTTTGATGAAAAACTTTTCTATAGAAAAATTTTAAGTAAAAAAATTTCCTATGGAAAAATTTTTGATGAAAAAAAATCTATAGAAAAAATTTTGATTAAAAAAAATTTTTCAATGAAAATTTTTTAATAAAAAAAATTCTATTGAAACATTTTTGATAAAAACAAAATTTCTATAGGAACATTTTTGATAAACAATTTTCTATAGCAAAATTTTTAGTAAAAAAAATTTAATATAGAAAAATTTGTAATAAATAAATTCCATTGATAAATTTTTGATAACAAATTTTTTTATAGAAAAATTTTTGATAAAAATTTTTCAATAGAAAAATTACAGGTAAAAAAAAATTCTATAGAAAATTTGAATAAAAAACTTTCTTTAGAAAAATTGTTGATAAAAAAATGTTCTATAGAAAAGTTGTTGATAAAAAATTTTCTTTAGAAAAATTTTTGATAAAAAAAAATTCTCTGTAGAAAAATTTCAGGTAAAACAATTTTCTATAGAAAAACAATTTTCTATAGAAAAGCTATTTTTTATAGAAAAACGATTTTCTATAGAAAAATTTTTGATACAAAAATTTTCTAAAGACAAATTTTTGATAAGAAAAATTTTCTATAGAAAAATCTTTTGATAACAAAATTTTCAATAGAAAAATTTTTTGATAACAAAATTTTCAATAGAAAAATTAGAGGTAAAAAATTTTTATAAAAAAATTTTTGATGAAAAACTTTTTTATAAAAAAATTTTAGGTAAAACAATTTCCTATAGAAAAATTTTTGATGAAAAAAAAATTTTATAGAAAAATTTTTGATTAAAAAAAATTTTCAATGGAAAATTTTTTAATAAAAAAAATTCTATTGAAACATTTTTGATAAAAAAATTCAATAGAATTATTTTTGATAAACAATTTTCTATAGCAAAACTTTTAGTAAAAAAATTTAATATAGAAAAATTTTTAATAAATAAAATCCATTGAAAAATTTTTGATAAAAAATTTTTCTATAGAAAAATTTGTTTTCTATCGAAAAATTTTTCTATAAAAAAATTTTTGATAATTTTTGATAATAGAATAATTGCAGGTAAACAAATTCTATAGAAAATTTTAATAAAAAAATTTCTTTAGAAAAATTGTTGATAAAAAATATGTTCTATAGAAGAGTTGTTGATAAAAAATTTTCTATAGAAACATTTTTGATAAAAAAATTTCATGTAAAACAATTTTCTAGAAAAAAATTTTTGATAAAAAAATTTTTAGAGAAAAATTTTTGATTAAAAAATTTTCTATAGAGAAATTTTTTGATAACAAAATTTTCAATAGAAAAATTACAGGTAAAAAAATTTTTATAAAAAAATTGTTGACGAAAATCTTGTCTATAGAAAAATTTTAGGTAAAACAATTTCCTATAGAAAAATTTTTGATAAACAAAAAATTTCTATAGAAAAATTTTTGATTAAAAAAAATTTTCAATGGAAAATTTTTAATAAAAAGAAAATTCTATTAAAACAAAAAAAATTCTATAGAAAAATTTTTGATTAAAAAAATTTCTATACAAAAAGTTTTGATAAAAAATTTTCTGTAAAAATATTTTAGATAAAAAATTTTCTGTAGAAATATTTTTGATAGAAACATTTTTCATAAAAAAAATTTTTATATAGAAACATTTTTATTAAAAAAATGTTTAATAGAAAAATTTTTGATAAAAAAATTTTCTATAGAAAAATCTTTGATAAAAAATTTTCTTAGAAAAACTAATAAAAAAAATTTGTTCAAAAATTTTTGATAAAAAAAACTATCTATTGAAAACTTTTTGATAAAAAAATTTTCAATAGAAAAATTTTTGAAAAAAAAAATTTATTAAAAAATGTTCTTAAAAAATTTTTGATAAAAAAATTTCTATAGAAAAATTTTTAATAAAAAAAATTTCTAAGGAACAATTTTTAATAACAAAATTTTCTATAGAAAAATTTTTAATAAAAAAATTTTTAATTAAAAATTTCCTATAGAAACATTTGTGATAAAAAATTTTCTATAGAAACATTTTTGATACAAAATTTTCTATAGAAATATTTTTGATAAAAATTTTTCTATAGAAACATTTTTGATGAAAAAATTTTATAGAAAAATTTTTGATAAAAGCCAAAAATTGTTTGTGGGGATTACCAATTTTCTATAGAAAAATTTTTGATAGAAAAATTTTTGATTGAAAAATTTTTGATAGAAAAATTTTTTTAAAAAATTTTCTATAGTAACATTTTTAATAAAAAAAATTTTTGATGAAAATATTTAAAAGCATCAGAACTACACATTGAAAAAATGCATATCTTAGTTAAAAGTATAAAAAACGGCAACTCTGCTGACAATTTTTTTTTGTTCTGTTCTTTTTGTGCCGACCTCTGCTCTAATGTATATTAATATCATTTATAAGTCTATGTATTTATGCCAATCATTATCTGAACTCTAGAGTTTAATAATATATTTTTATATTTTTCTATTTTTATTCTCAAATGGAATTATTGTATATTCGTAGTTTTATTCGTGTTCTACATTTGAATTCATTTCACTTGTTTTCATTCATTTTCTCAATTTTATTTCATTTTATTGTATTTTATTTTATAAATAGTTATTTCGAATTGTCAATATGTTATATGTATGAATGTATGTATGTTAGTATTTTTATGGTTGTTTTCCTTAATAAAGGATTTAATTTTACTGGTTGTTTATTTTTGTAACTATTGATTGTTTTTACTCTGGTTTTTATGTTGATTAAGTAAATTTAACATGTATATATGTATTTTTTTGAAATAACTAGTAGTTATTATACCCTTTACCACCATAGGTGGAAAGGGTATTATAAGTTTGAGCTGATGTATGTAACGCATAGAAATATTAGTCTAAGACTCAATTTTTAGTATGCCAATAGGCTTAGAATCACATTCTGAGTCGATTTAGCGATGTCCGTCCGTCCGTATGGCTGGGCGGCTGGCTGGACCCCCATGTAAACCTTGTAATCAGAATACAGGTCGCATTTCTAAAGACAATTTCACGTAATTTGACACAGATCATTTTTTTGATAGTAGGACCATGGCTATTGAAATTCGTCGAAATCGGTCTATTATTTATAGTACCTCCCATAGGTCCCACTTCCCGGAATTGATATATTGGCCACAAACATCAATATTTTTTC
Organism: Stomorhina lunata; assembly: GCA_933228675.1. Lineage (NCBI taxonomy): Eukaryota > Metazoa > Arthropoda > Insecta > Diptera > Rhiniidae > Stomorhina > Stomorhina lunata. The sequence continues at coordinate 40,185,720 of OW121742.1, read as the reverse complement.
ATGAAATTTAAATTGAATACTGCTTATGTAAACCAAAATCACTGTACCAAATTTCGTTAAAATCGGTCCACATTTGACCATAGCTCCCATACAAACTTTTCTTTAAAAACGCACTAAATGAGACAAAAATTCACTAAAATCGGTCCACATTTGACCATAGCTCCCATACAAACTTTTCTAAAAGAAAGCTCTATAGTTGGTCAAGCGCCACCATACGATACCCTTCACCATTAAGGTCAAAGGTGTTATTTTTCCTGTATAAAGACAAATATTTGCTAAATTTTTCCATCATACAAACATTTTCTCAAAACTTATATATTTAACCTGTTTCCGACATTTGGACTTATATGTGAGCTAGTGTCAAATGTGGACCGATTATCTCTGGACTTATATGACAGCTAGGGTCAAATGTATACCGAAATTTAGCAAATTGATTACAGTTGTTACAAAAATTATGTATGCAAAAAATAAACTCAAAATTTTCATTATCTTTAAATTTACGAGCGTTTTAGTGAATTTTTGTCTCATTTAGTGCGTTTTTAAAGAAAAGTTTGTATGGGAGCTATGGTCAAATGTGGGCCGATTTCAACGAAATTTGGTACAGTGATTTAAGTTTATATAAGCAGTATTTATTTTAAATTTCATGAAAAAATATTGACATTTGTGGCCAATATATCCAATCCGGGAAGTGGGACCTATGGGAGGTACGAGAAATAATGGACCGATTTTGAACAATTTCAATAGCCATGGTTCCATTATCAAAAAAATGATCCGTGCCAAATTTCATCAAATTATCTTTAGAATTGCGACCTGTAGTTTGATTTCAAGGTTTACATGGGGCTCCAGCCAGCCAGACGGACGGACGAACGGACGGAGAAACATCGCTAAATCGACTCAGAAAGTGATTCTAAGCCTATTGGTATACTAAAAGGTGGATCTAAGACAAATATTTCTATGCGTTACATACATCAGCACAGACTTATAATACCCTTTCCACCTATGGTGGTGAAGGGTATAAAAACGAACTAAATGAGACAAAAATCACTAATACGCTCGTAAACCTGAAGATAATGGGAATTTTAAGTTTATTTTTTGCATACATAATTTTTGTAACAACTGTAATCAATTCGCCAAATTTCGGTATACATTTGACCCTAGCTGTCATATAAGTCCAAATGTTGGAAGCAGCTTAAATATATAAGTTTTGAGAAAATGTTTGTATGATGGCAAAATTTAGCAAATATTTGTCTTTATAAAGGAAAAATAACACCTTTGCCTTAGTGGTGAAGGGTATCGTATGGTTGGGCTTGACCGACTATAGCACTTTCTTACTTGTTGGCTTTCGTCTCATTTAGTGCATTTTGACAGAAGAGTTTGTATGGGAGCTATGGCCAAATGGTCAACGAAATTTTTGACAGTGATTTTGGTTTACATAAGCAGTATTTGTTTTAAATTTCATGAAAAAATATTTATATTTGTGGCCAATATATCAATTCCGGGAAGTGGGACCTATGGGAGGTATCATAAATTATGGACCGATTTTGACAAATTCCAATAGCCATGGTCCCATTATCAAAAAAATTATCTGCGCCAAATTTAATCAAATTATCTTTAGAATTGCGACCTGTAGTTTGATTACAAGGTTTACATGGGGGTCCAGCCAGACAGCCAGACGGACGGACATCGCTAAATCGACTCAGAAAGTGATTATAAGCCTATTGGTATACTAAAAGGTGGGTCTAAGAGAAATATTTCTATGCGTTACATACATCAGCACAAACTTATAATACCCTTTCCACCTATGGCGGTGAAGGGTATAATCACTAAAACTCTCGTAAATCTGAAGATAATGAGAATTTTGAGTTGATTTTTTGCATATATAATTTCTGTAATCAGTTTGCTAAATTTCGAGATAATCGGTCTACATTTGACCCTAGCTCTCATATACGGCCAAATGACTGAAACAGCTTAAATATATAAGTTTTGAGAAAATGTTTGTATGATGGCAAAAATTTAGCAAATATTTATCTGTATACAGAAAAAAGAACACCTTTCCCTTAGTGGTGAAGGGTATCGTATGGTCGGGCTTGACTGACTATAGGACTTTCTTACTTGTTCAAGTTCAAGTTCAAGTTCAAGTTTTATTAATCCCATAAAATTGTTTTTACATAAGTCCTTAAGCTAGTTCTTAAAACTTTCTTACTTGTGTTTTAATAAAAGGGTTGGTTTTGTTAAATTACGGAAAAACTAGATTAACCTGGTTCAAATGAAGCATTTTAAACTTTTACAAAATAAGGAATATTTACGTTCATTTTTAAATAAGAAAATCATTTTTTAAACACAATAAAACAATAAGTAAAGACCAATTTGTTTTACACTTTTGTTAATGTGTTGAAAAAGGATATGCTTTATTGGTTTACCTCCATTACCTCTATTCTCTTTCATATTTACCTCAATCGCCTAAATTGTAATAAAATTTACAGGACACCTCTAAACTTGGACAATTTTATGAGAAAAATATTCAACTATTTGGCCATTGTTTGTTTAAATATGTATTAAGTCGAGCACATATAAACTTTAGCCTGATAAAGGACACACAAAAAAAATCTAAGCGGAAATCCGGTGAAACCGTCAAATAAAAAAAAATAATGTACAAACATTGAATAAATTTATAAACTCTGTCACTCTTTCGTTGTCTATCTGGATGGGTTCTTTTTCCTGAATTATCAAAAAAAAAAAATGGAAAATAAAACCTAAATGAACCGCAACGGATACGAGTATTTACTAGGTGTTTGTCATAAACAACAAAACAGGCAACTGCTAAATACATATAATAACAGCGACATATATTTGAAAGCCAACAACATATAACAGCCATATGACGTTAATACCAAGCAACAAGAACAACAACAGCAACAGCAGCTGCAGCAACAACTAAAAAGGAAAAACTTCAAAAGCAAAAACTTGTCAAATAAAAAAAACTAAAAATGGTTAAAAATGTTAAAATGACATGATTTTGTTGTTGCTGTTGCTTGATTGTAATAATGTTGACGCTGTTGATGGCGCTGATGATGACTTTGGGTCAACAGCAAAAGGAAGTCATTATAAAAATGAACAACAACATCACCAGTTGTTGGTGACAAAGAGAAAATCTAAAGTTTTTTTTTTTAGTTAAAGCTTTTTCAAAATGAAACTAAAGGGAAAATAAGCCAAAAAAAAGGCTTAAAGTAAACTAATGTAATAATGGTAAATGTTAAATATATTTTTAGGAAAAAACACTCTTTTTCATGTACTTATGTTATGTGAAATCGTTTTGGTACAAAAGGGAAATATTTGCTTTTTTTTTTGTTCTGGAGTTGGAGCTTAAATGTCGCTGAATATAAAAATGTTGACAAAAATGTTTTAAAATAGTTGAGATTAGTGTTGAGGGAACAATGAGACAAAAAGGATAAGGATGCAAATGAAAGGTCTTACAAAAGGATCTTCTGAAATTAAACAGTCGAAAATAGTTCACTTGTTAAAGCTACATCTATCACATTTAGCTCAACAATCTGGGGTAGGTTTTGGCTTTCTTTACAACTCTATTTTATTTAATTTCATTCTGTTTCGACAAAGAATTCGCCAATTCTGTTTAATATATACTTTATTTCTTACTTTATGATGCCCATCACTGACGTCAAGTGTGGAACAGCTGTGAGTAAATAAAGATCTCTTAGAGACATATCTAACAAAAGGTAAATTTTTTTAATGCTACCACATTTACTCATTACTCACATTTACTTCATATCAGATCCACTGTCGGGAATGACATAAACACACATTTATGTCATTCCCGACAGTGGATCTGATATGAAGTATTTATTATACCCTTCACCACCACAGGTGGAAAGGGTATTATAAGTTTGTGCTGATGTATGTAACGCATGGAAATATTGTCTTAGACCCACCTTTTAGTATACCAATAGGCTTAGAATCACTTTCTGAGTCGATTTAGCGATGTCCGTCCGTCCGTCCGTCTGGCTGGCTGGACCCCCATATAAACCTTGTAATCAAACTATAGGTCGCAATTCTAAAGATAATTTGATGAAATTTGGCACAGATCATTTCTTTGATAATGGGACCATGGCTATTGAAATTCGTCAAAATCGGTCCATAATTTATGGTACCTTCCATAGGTCCCACTTCCCGGAATTGATATATTGGCCACAAATATCAATATTTTTTGATGAAATTTTAACCAAATTTTGCTTATGTAAACTTAAATCACTGTACCAAATTTCCTTCGAATCGGTCCACATTTGACCATAGCTCCCATACAAACTTTTCTGTAAAAACGCACTAAATGAGACAAAAATTACTAAAAAGCTCGTAAATCTAAAGTTTATTTTTTGCATACATAATTCTTATAAAAACTGTAATCAATTTGCCAAATTTCGAGAAGATCGGTCCACATTTCACCCTAGCTCTCATATAAGTCCAAATGACGGAAACAGCTTAAATATATAAGTTTTGAGAAAATGTTTGTATGATGGCAAAATGTAGCAAATATTTGTCTTTATACAGGAAAAAGAACACCTTTGACCTTAGTGGTGAGGGGTATCGTATGGTCGGGCTTGACCGAAAAACTTTTTTATGAAAAATTTTTCTATAGAAAACTTTTTTATGAAAAATTTTTCTACAGAAAATTTTTTTATCAAACATTTTTCTATAGAAAATTTATTTTATCAAAAATTTCTATAGAAAATTTTTTTATCAACAATTCTTCTATAGAAAATTTGCTTACAAAAATGTTTCTATAGAAAATTTTTTTATTAAAAATTTTTCTATAGAAAATTTTTTTATTAAAAATTTTTCTATAGAAAAATTTTTTTTGAAAAATTAGGTTTAATCAGGCTTGAGTTCATTTAACTTTCAAATTATTAATTTTGAAAATTTGAAAAGTAATTGTGGAGAAAAACTGAAAAAATTATTTTTGAACGCGGCTCAGTGGATTGCAATTTCTGTCCCGCCACAGGACGTCATCAGCACTTAGCGCCCTCGACCACAGTCGAGTTGTCAAATTGCAGAGATAATCATCAATTTAACTCATTGAGTTTGATCGAACATCACTACGTTTAATTGATTGTGTATTCTCCTATTACTTGTTTTGCTCGATCTTTTCACTTGCCGTTGGCATGTAGAGAAGATGACGTCCTGTGGCGGGACAGAAATTGCAATCCACTGAGCCGCGTTCAAAAATAATTTTTTCAGTTTTTCTCCACAATTACTTTTCAAATTTTCAAAATTAATAATTTGAAAGTTAAATGAACTCAAGCCTGATTAAACCTAATTTTTCAATCAATTCTAAAGTTCGAATAATTAATTCCCAGAAAAATTTTTTTTCAAAAATTTTTCTATACAAAATTTTTTTATAAAAATTTTTTCTATAGAAAATTTTTTTACCAAACATTTTTGTATAGAAAATTTTTTTATCAAACATTTTTCTATAGAAAATTTTTGTATCAAAAATTTTTCTATAGAAAATTTTTTTATCAAAAATTTTTCTATAGAAAATTTTTTTTTATTTAACAATTTATTGATAAAAGCTAAAAAATGTTTCTAAGAATAAGTCGACTAGTTTCGATGGTTAGTTGGTCCATGTCTTCAGGAGGAGTATCCCTACTTTTAGGCAGATCGAAAATCTCGCATTATTACCTACTTTACAAACACAATCATTACGAATTATGTTGTAAACCATAAGTAAAAGCTCAGATTATCAACTGAACAAAAGTAAACACACAAACATTTTTCAGTTTCATCTTCCTTCCCTTCCCACATTTTTGCCGCAGCCATTGTTTCGATATGTCCAAAAGTAGGGATATTCCTAATGAAGAGATGGTCTAGTCAACCATCGAAATTACGAAATTACTAATTATTACAATTTTTTCTATAGAATTTTTTAAGAAATTTTTCTATAGAAAATTTTTTTATAGAAAATTTTTTTATCAAAAATTTTTCTATAGAGAATTATTTTTATCAAAAATTTTTCTATCAATCATTTTTCTACAGAAATTTTTTTTTTTTAATTTTCTATAGACTTTTTTTTTTATTGAAAATTTTTCAATAGAAAATTTTTCTTTAGAAAATTTTTTTTTATCAAAAATTTTCCTTCAGAACATTTTTTTATCAAAATTTTTTTCAGAAAATTTTTTTATTGTCTATTGAAATTTTTTATCAAAAATTTTTCTTAAGAAAATTTTTTCTTCATAACATTTTTTTATCAAACATTTTTCTTTAGAAAATTTTTTTATCAAATTTTTGTTTTTATAGAAAACTTTTTTATCAAAAAAATTTCTATAGAAAATTTTTTTATCAACAATTTTTCTATAGAAAATTTTTATATCAAAACTTTTTCTATAGAAAATTTTTTTATCAAAAATTTTTCTATAGAAAATTTGTTAAACAAAAATGTTTCTTTTTAAAATTTCATATCAAAAATTTTTGATAGAAAATTTTTTTATCAAACATTTTTCTATAGAAAATTTTTTTATCAAAAATTTTTCGTTGGAAAATTATTAAAAAATTATTATTATTAAAAATTAAATATTTGATATAAAATTTTTCTTTAGAAAATTTTTTTATCTAAAATTTTTCTATAGAAAATTTTTTTATCAAAAATTTTTCTACAGAAAATTTTTTTATCTAAAATTTTTCTATTGAAAATTGTTTTATCAAACATTTTTCTATAGAAAATTTTTTTTATCAAAAATTTTTCTATAGAAAATTTTTTTATCAAAAATTTTTCTATAGAAAATTTTTTTATATAAAATTTTTCTATTGAAAATTGTTTTATCAAACATTTTTCTATAGAAAATTTTTTTTATCAAAAATTTTTCTTTGGAAAACTTTATATTAAAAATTTTTGATAGAAATTTTTTTTATCAAACATTTTTCTAAAGAAAATTTTTTTATCTAAAATTTTTCTATTAAAAATTTTCTTACAAAAATTTTTTTATCAAAAATTTTTCTATAGAAAATTTTTTTATCAAAACTTTTCATTGGAAAATTTTATATTAAGTTTTTTTTTATAGAAAATTTTTTTTTTCAAAAACTGAATACTTTTAATACTCATTTTGATGAGTTTCATTAATGATCGTGGTATTTACGAAAATTACAAAAAGTCATCGGCTTCTGGTGGTATGGGCTAATGACTCTTCAAGACTAACAGTGAAAGGCTTGATCTTGAGAACAATCAACTAAAAAAGTGCAGGGGAAAGTATTACAACAGTTAATGGTAACATTTGAATGCATGAATCAATAATTTTTATTGAAATCTTGTATGATAATTTAAGTTCGATCATCCATATAATGAATTTTGTAGTCATATATATTTAAATTCGAAATTTGTTAGCATTAAAGGTGGTAGGAAATATTGAATGGTTACTAATATAGAATTTTGCAAAAATGATGGGCCCATTTTGATGTAGTATCGAATAGATAGATGAAGATCGTTATATGGTCTGACAAATTACAGTATAAGTCGATCGCTATACTTAAAGGATATGGAGCATGTACAAATTTACCTTTGCTCAAGAATATTAAGTTTTACAGTCAATACTTAATACATAGTAACATACCTGCAAAGAAAAAATAATATATTATTCATTAGTGATTATTTTATTTATTTAATTAATTACATACTTTAAACTAAAATAAATTTAACTTATTCGCAATTTGTGCATAACAAAGTTACAGCTTTTCAAACCACTGACATTTGTCTGTCACTGGCAAATAAACAAAATGACAAGTTTAAAATATCTAAAATATTGCAAATGTCTCTGTTTTAGTTAGGAAAAGTCCTACCAACTATTTAAATACATTTCAACTTTTTGATAATTTCGTTTTGCTGCTTCCCTCAGTTTCCTTCAATCCTACTCCTGCCTCATTCGTACAACTTATTATGATGGCATTTAATCAGACTTTGTCCAATTATGTTTTCTAGTTTAGATTTTTTTTTCTCCTCATGATTTTTATGATAAACCGCATGTGATTTACAGAAAAATAAAAAATGGAAAAAACTCAAAATATAAGTTAAAATATGATGTTAACAAATCTCATTGCTCAGAAAGTTGGTTTTTCATTTCAGCTCGAATTCGTTTTAATTTTCTTCCATTTCGTTAACATTTCATTAAAATCATGCTGGGTTATTCCTTTTTTTATTGTTTTTTTATTCTAGATTTTTGTCCTGTCAGAGAAGTTTTCTAGATTTTTTTTGTTCTTCTGTGACATGTTTTGTTTTGTCACACCATAATCATTGGGATGTGCATCACTTAAGTCAGTGTGTGGTGGTAGTGGTAATGGTTATGAAGGCATTGTCAGGACTTTTCCCAGGATCTGCGTATGAAAACTTGGTCTAATATATAATTAAAATTCAAGTTTAGGTTTTAAATTGTTTTCAAAAATTTCTTATTTTTATAGGAAACTTTTCAAAAATTTTATATTTTTACAGGAAATTTTTCAAAAATTTCTTATTTTTATAGGAAATTTTTCAAAAATTTTTTATTTTTATAGGAAATTTTTTTATAGGGAATTTTTAGAAAAATTTCTTATTTTTGTAGCGAATTTTTAAAAAATTTCTTATTTTTGTAGGAAATGTTTCAAAAAATTCTTATCTTTATAGGAAATTTTTCATATATTTCTTATTTTTATAGGAATTTTTTTTTTAAATTTCCTATTTTTATAGGAATTTTTATAGGAAATGCTTCAAAAATTTCCTATTTTTATATGAAATTTTTCAAAAATTTCCTATTTATATAGGAAATTTTTCAAAAATTTCCTATTTTTATAGGGAATTTTTCAAAATGTCTAAGTTTTACAGGAAATTTTTCAAAAAATTCTTATTTTTATAGGAAATTTTGCAAAAATTTCTTATTTTTATAGGAAATTTTTAAAAAATTTCCTATTTTTATAATAAATTTTTCAAAAATTTCTTATTTTTATAGGAAATTTTTCAAGAATTTCTTATTTTTATAGGAAAATTTTTCAAGAATTTCTTATTTTTATAGGAAAATTTTTCAAGAATTTCTTCTTCTTTTATAGGAAATTTTTCAAAAATTTCCTATTTTTATAGGAAATTTTTCAAAAATTTCCTATTTTGATAGGAAATTTTTCAAAAATTTCCTATTTTTATAGGAAATTTTTCAAAAATTTCCTATTTTTATAGGAAATTTTTCAAAAATTTCCTATTTTTATAGGAAATTTTTCAAAAATTTCCTATTTTTATAGGAAATTTTTCAAAAATTTCCTATTTTTATAGGAAAATTTTCAAAAATTCCTTAGTTTTATAGGAAATTTATCAAAAATGTTTTATTTGTATAGGAAATTATGCAAAAATTTCTTATTTTTATAGGAAATTTTTCAAAAATGTCTTAGTTTTATAAAAAATTTTTCAGCAATTTATTATTATTTTGTTTTGTAGGAAATTTTTCAAAAATTTCATAAGTTTTTTTTAGAAAATTTCTAATTTTTTATCGGAAATTTTTCAAAAATTTCTTATTTTAATAGGAAATTTTTCAAAATTTTTTTATTACTATAAGAAAATTTTTAAAAACTTTTTATTTTTATAAGAAATTTTTGAAAATTTTTTTATTTTTATACAAATTTTTTCAAGAATTTCAGATTTTTACAACAAAATTTTCAAAAATTTCCTATTTTTATTGGAATTGGATTTTCAAAAATTTCTTAGTTTTATAAGAAATTTTTCAAAAAATTCTTATTTCTATAGGAAATTTTACAAAAATTTCTTATTATTTATAGGAAATTTTTTAAAAATGTCTTAGTTTTATGGGGAATTTTTCAAGAAATGTTCTAGTTTTCTAGGAAATTTTTCAAAATTTTCTTATTTTTATAATAAATTTTTAAAAAACTTATAGGAAAATTTTCAATTATTTCTTATTTGGATAGCGAATTTTTTAAAAATAATTACTTCAGAAAATTTCTAATTTTTCTATCGGAAATTAAAAAAAAATTTCTTATTTTTACAGGAAATTTTTCAAAAATTTCTTATTCCTATTTTTATAGGAAATTTTTCAAAAATTTCCTATTTTTATAGGAAATTTTTCAAAAATTTCATATTTTTATAGGAAATTTTTCAAAAATTTCCTATTTTTATAGGAAATTTCAAAAATTTCCTTTTTTTATAGGAAATTTTTCAAAAATTTCCTATTTTTATAGGAAATTTTTCAAAAATTTCCTATTTTTATAGGAAATTTTTCAAAAATTTCCTATTTTTATAGAAAATTTTTTAAAAATTCTCCTACTTTTTTTTATTGAAAAATTTTCAAAAAAATTTTATATTAATAGAAAATTTTTCAAACATTTTTACTTTTATACGAAATGTTTCAATTTCTCATTTATACGTAAAATTTTTCAAAAATTTCTTATTTTATAGAAAATTAAAAAAAAAAATCTTATTTTTATAGGAAAATTTTCTTATTTAATAGAAAATTGCTAATTTCTTATTTTTAAAGGAAATTTTTCAAAAATTTTATATTTTTATCGAACATTTTAAAAAAAACCCAATTTTTATAGGAAATTTTTTAATTTTTTTAGACATTTTTTTAAAAATTTTCTTATTTTTATATTAAATTTTTCAAAAATTTCTAATTTTTATAAGAAATGTGTTTAAAACTCTAAATTTGCGTAGACCTTTTTTTTATTACAAAAACCAATTTCATAAAAATATTTAAATATCAAACAAAAACCTTTGAATTTCTCTAGAGCTTTTATTACTTTATTCATCCTTTTATTTTATTTTCTAAAATTTTCTCTAATTAAGTTCGCTTAATTAACTGAAATAGATATATACAAAAAAATTCCCTACCAAGTGTCAATTTGTTGGTGAATTTTTTTTTTCTAATTTCTATATTTTTGCTGCCAAATTTTTTAGTTTTTAAATTTTTTATATTTATTTCCATGTATTTGTTTAATGTATGAATGAGTGTTTGTCGTCCTGAATATTGCCTTTGACCAAGTGGAGCTGAATTTGTCGATTTTCATTAACAAACACATGCATGTTTGTGCATGTATGCATTAGATAGTGCAATTGAGATTTGCTGCTATTTTAGATTTAAAAGATAGAAATTTTTTATCGAAAAATTTCAGTCGGTTTTTTATTGCCATTCAACACTTCTGTATTTTTATTTTTTTCGTACTTTTTTTATAGTAAATATTTTTAGTTGAAAAGTGCCAAAAAAAAAATATATACATTATTTATGTGAAATTTATATATATTTATATACATATGTACACAGAAAAGACATATATACATGTGGTAAATATATATGTAGAACATAGTCCTGATGATAGAAAAAAAATTTTTTTATTGCACTAAATTCAAAAATTTTCTAAAAAAAATTAGAAATTTTTGAAAAACTTGCTATAAAAAAAAGAAATGTTTTTAAAAAATTTTATATAAAAATAAGTAATTTTTGAAAATTTTTCTACAAAAATAAGAAATATTTGAAAAATTTGTTACAATATAAGAAATTTTTGAAAAATATTGTATAAAAATTAAAACTTTTTGTAAAATTTCCTACAAAAATTAGAAATTTAAAAAAAATTGAGAAATTTTTTAAAAATAAAAAAAATTTAAAAATTTGATATAAAAATAAGAATTTTTTGAAAAAATTTCTTTAAAAATATGATTTTTTTTTAAAAGTTCCTATAACAATAAGAACTTTTTGAAAAATTTCGTATAAAAATAACAAAATTTTGGAAATTTTCGTATAAAAATAAGAATTTTTTGAAAAATTTCGTATAAAAAAAAGAAATTTTTGAAAAATTTCGTATAAAAATAAGAAATTTTTGAAAAATTTCGTATAAAAATAGGAAATTTTTGAAAAATTTCCTAGAAAAATACGAAATCTTTAGAAAATTTCCTATAAAAATAAGAAATTTTTGCAAATTTTCCTATAAAAATAAAAAATTTTGAAAAATTTCTTATAAAAGTGAGAAATTTTGGAAAAATTTGATATAAAAATTTTCTGATAATAATTTTTTGAAAAATTAAATATAAACATAAGATTTTTTTATACGAATTTTTTAAAAATTTTCTTTGAGAAATTAAAAAAAATCTTATAAAAATAAGAAATTTTTTAAAAATTTCCTACAGAAATTAAAAATTTTATAAAATTTTCTATAAAAGTAAGAACCTTTTGAAAAATTTAATTTAAAATAAGAAATTTGTGAAAAGTTTCCTATAAAAACAAGTAATTTTCTGAAAAAAAATTTCGAAGAATTTTTTTTTTTAAATTTCCTATAAGAAATTTTTTTAAATTTCCTATAAGAAATTTAAAAAAAAATCCTATAGAAATCACAAATTTTTGAAAAATTTTCCATTGAAATAAAAAAAATTATAAAATTTTCTATAAAAGTTAAAATCTTTTGAAAAATTTTGTTAAAATAAGAAATTTAAAAAAAAATTCTTATTGTGAAATTTTTGGAAAATTTCCTATAAAAATAAGAATAATTTCATATCAAAATGTTTTAAAAGTTTTCTATGAAATTAAAAAAGTTTTGAACAATGTCCTCTAAAAGTAAGAAAATATAGGAAGAATTTCCTATAAAAAAGTAATTTTTGAAAAATTTCCTATAAAATTAAGAAATTTTTCAAAAATTTCCTATAAAATTAAGAAATTTTTCAAAAATTTCCTATGATATTAAAAAAAATTTGAAAAATTTCCTATAGAAATCAGAAATTTTTTAAAAAAAACTTCCTATAAAAATATTTTTTTTTTAAATTTCCTATAAAAACAAGAAATTTTTCTCAATTTTCCTATAAAATTAATACATTTTTTAAAAAATTTCCTATAAAAATAAGAAATCTTTAAAAAATTTCAGATAATAATGAAAAAACTTTGAAAAATTTCTCATAAAAATAAGAAAAATTAAAAAAAAATTGGATTAAAATAGGAAATTTTTGAAAAATTTCCTATAAAAATAAGAAATTTTTGAAAAATTCCTTATAAATATAAGAATTTTTTGAAAATTTTCTATAAAAATAAGAAATTTTTGAAAATTTTCCTATAAAAATAGGAAATTTTTGAAAAATTTCCTATAAAAACAGGAAATTTTTGAAAAATTTCCTATAAAAATAAGAAATTTTTAAATATTTTCATACAAAAATAAAAAATTTTAAAAAGATTTCCTATAAAAATAATAAATTTTTGAAAATTTTCCTATAAAAATAAGAAATTTTTGAAAATTTTCCTATAAAAATAAGAAGTATTTAAGAAATTTCCTATAAAAATAAGAAATTTTTAAAAATGTTCCGATAAAAATAAGAAATTTTTAAAAATTTTCCTATAAAAATAAGATTTTTTTGAAAATTTTCCTATAAAATTAGGAATTTTTTGAAAAATTTCCTAAAAAATAAGAAATTGTTGAAAAATTTCCTAAAAAAATAAGAAATTTAAAAAAAAAATTCCTATAAAAATAACAAATTTTTGAAAAATTTCCTATAAAAAGAAATTTTTAAAATATTTCTTATAAAAAAAAAAAAATTAAAAAGATTACCTATAAAAATATGAAATTTTTGAAAATTTTCCTATAAGAATAAGAATTTTTTAAAAATTTTGCTATAAAAATAAGAAATTTTTGAAAATTTTCCTATAAAAATAAGAAATTTTTAAAAATTTTCCATAAAAATAAGAAATTTTAGAAAAATCTTGGAAAATTTTCTATAGAATAAAGAAAGTTTTAAAAAATTTGTATTAAAATAAGAATTGTTAGAAAAGTTTCTTATAAAAGTATTAAATTTTTAAAAATATCTCAAATTGTGGATTTACATGGTGACGTATACTTAATGTATTATTTCCTATATAACTCATACGTATGAGTGTCTATCTATATTTTACATTTTGGTGAAATGACAATTATCCGAAAGCTTTTTGGATAATTCAGTTTTTACAATTTTCATATGACCGAAAAAATTCTTATCATTTGCCACGAAAATCTCGTTTTATTATTAAACTAAAACCTATTCAAGTTTAATTTAAAAAATGCATTTAAATCCTTTTCGTTTTCTTTTTTTTCAGCTGCTTAATATTTTATTTTAATTTTTCAAAGCACTCGACACATGTACATAAGAGCATTTGCATGCGCTGGTGTATTGTGTTGAAAATTTTCTGAAAATTTTATTGAAACTTGTGCATATGAACTTGGTATTCCTGGCAACTGGTTTAAGCTCAATTGCCTTTTTTAACTTTCGTCCTCTGCCGCTTTTTATAGCTCGTATGTGCTTGACGCCTTAAAGTTTTTGTCTTGTTGCTTTTTTTTAGAAAGAAACATTTTATATGATTTGGGAATGTATTAGTATGGTTAGTGAGCGTGTATGTGTCTGTGTGTGTGCTAACACAAACACTTATACAAAACTACACTTCAATTTAGTAAAATACAATAAGAAACTGGCAGTTATATTAAAAAAACTACAAAAGTTTAAATGAGTTTTTTTTTAACCAAAAACAAAATTCAAATCATGTTTCTTTTAACAGCTTTCTTTCCAAGCCGTAAAACGACAGTGGCACAAAATATTTTAAAACAGCCAAGTAAGAAAAATTTGTAAAGGTCTCATAAAAATTTCATGAAATTTTCTCAAATCTAAACCAATTTTCTTCCCCACTGTCTGTGAGTAGTAATATTCCCGTCTTCGTATGTCGGTAAAAACTAACTTTTTGTGTAATTTGCATGCAAAAATTGCTTGTGCAATGAAACAGAAACAAAACTAAAAAATTTTATATTTAAACTATAAAAATATAAAAAAGGCAAAAAGAAAAAAAAACCGAATACAATCTCTTTAAAATAGAAGTATTTAATTTAGTTTTGTGCTTTGTATGTTAAATATTTTATAAGCTCTTTTAATTCGTTCTGTGTGAAAAAACAAAAAATTCAAAAATAAAAATAAAATATAAATTTTACTAAAACTTTTTAATGAGTTCTTTTATTTTGCAGCTACGGAAAATATAAAAAAAACAGCTTAAATAACATAAAATGAGTAGGGATATTATAAATACAAATTGTTTGATATTCAAAAGTAGACCTAATCATGAAGTATTTGAAAAATCCCACAATAGGAACCAACTCAACAAAAGCTGAGTAGGGGACACAAAAAGCTTTGTGGATTTTGCTAAATGTTCTACTTTCTTTAAGGGAGAGATTAAAGTCATAATTAGTTCCAAACTACAAACATTTTTTTTTTTGAAAATTTTTCTAAAAATACAAGAAATTATTGAAAAGTTTTCCAAATAAAAAATAAATTTTTGAAAAATTTCCCAGAAAAATAAAACATTTTTGAAAAATTTTCTATCAAAATGAGAAATTTTTGAAAGAATTCCTATAAAAATAAAAAATTTTTTTAAAATTTTCTATATAAATAATAGATTTTTAAAAAAATTTTTGAAAAATTTCCTATAAAAATAAAAAAATTCCAACCAAAATAAGAAATTTTTTAAAAATATGGTATAAAAATAAGAAATTTTTGAAAAATTTTCTATTAAAAAAAGAAATTTTTGAAAAAATTTCCAATAAAAATAAGAAATTTCTGAAAAATTTTCTATAAAAATAAGAAATTTTTGAAAAATTTCCTAGAATAATAAGAAATTCTTGAGAAATTTTCGTATAATATGAAGAAATTTTTGAAAAACTTCCTATAAAAATAAGAAATTAAAAAAAAAATCCTATAAAAGTAAGAAATTTTTGTAAAATTTCCTATAAAAACAAGTAATTTTCGACAAATTTCCTATAAAAATAGGAAATTTATGAAAAAATTCCGGTAAAAATAAGAAATTTTAAAAATTTCCTATAAAAATAAGAAATTTTAAAAAATTTCCTATAAAAATAAGAAATTTTTGAAAATTTCCTATAAAAATAGAAAATTTTCTTACAAAAATAAAAAAAATTTGAAAGATTTCCCATAAATTTTTGACAAATTTTCTATAAAATTGGAAATTTTTGACAAATTTCCTATAAAATTGGAAATTTTTAAAAAATTTCCTATAAAATAGGAAATTTTTGAAAAATTTCCTTATAAAAATAAAAAATTTTTGAAAAATTTCCTTATAAAAATAGGAAATTTTTGAAAAATTTTCTCTTAAAAGTAGGAAATTTTTGAAAAATTTCCTCAAAAATTAAAAATTTTTGAAAAATTTCCTATAAAAATAAGTAAGTTTTGAAAAAATTTTTTTATGAAAATAAGAAATTTTTGAAAAATTTCCTAAAAAAAATAAGAAATTTTTTAAAAATTTCCAATAAAGATGAGAAATTTTTAAAAAATTTCCTACAAAAATATGAAATTTTTGGAAATTTTCCTATAAAAATAAAAAATTTTTGAAAAATGTCCTATAAAAATAAGAAATTTTTGAAAATTTTCCAATAAAAATAAGAAATTTTTGAAAAATTTCCTATAAAAATAAGAAATTTTTGAAAAATTTCCTATAAAAATAAGAAATTTTTGAAAAATTTCCTATAAAAATAAGAAATTTTTGAAAAATTTCTTATAAAAATAAGAAATTTTTGAAAAGTTTCCTATAAAAATAAGAAATTTTTGAAAAATTTCCTATAAAAATAAGAAATTTTTGAAAAATTCCTATAAAAATAAGAAATTTTTGAAAAATGTCCTATAAAAATAAGAAATTTTTGAAAAATTTCCTATAAAAATAAGAAATTTTTGAAAAATTTCCTATAAAAATAAGACATTTTTGAAAAATTTCCTATCAAAATAAGAAATTTTTGAAAATTTTCCTATAAAAATAAGAAATTTGTTAAAAATTTCCTATAAAAATTAGAAAATTTTGAAAAATTTCCAATAAAAATAGCAAATTTTGAAAAATTTTCTATAAAAATAAGAAATTTTTGAAAAATTTCCTATAAAAATAAGAAATTTGTTAAAAATTTCCTATACAAAGAAATTTTTCAAAAAAAAATTGAACTGCCTTTATTTGAATTCCTAAAGCTTTTACGAAATTAAATAAAAATTTATAGTTGGACTTATTTAAATGTCTAATATATATTTGGCACTTGTGTTCAGTAAATTTTCCGGTTACTGTATAAAAAGTTAATTCTGTTACTGTTTTTCTTTACTCTTTATTCTTGGAAAGTAGGGAAATCTATTGTTTTTTCCCCCTTTTGTATGATTAAACTAGTGCAACATTTTCATTATTAAATACATTTTTCACTTATTTTTTGTTGTAATGTTATCTACTTTTTTTCCATCTGACATTGATTTTATTACAAAATGGACTCGTTTTACCAACAATTGTTTTTGTTAAAGTGGACGATTTTCCATTTTTATACAATAATTATAAAATAATAAAAATAAATTAAAAAAACTGTTGGCATCGCATTTCATCGGAAAGTCTTAAATAAATGCAATTAAATTAACATTATTAACAAATATAGAGTTTTTTCTCATTTATATAAAATAAACAAAAAATAAGCTTAAATATGGCAATTGCTTTGGACTTACCTGTAAATTGCATTTAAATAATGAACATTTAGTTATTAAGTGTAATTTTCCTGTCCAACAATTAATCTGAAACAAAAGAGTAAAACAAATATCAAAATAAATTAAATTGTTATAAATTTCATTTTGTTTAAATCAGAGATTTTTTAATGTTAATATTTAGTTAATTGTTCAGCAGCGATAAAAATTTTAATAACTACATTTGTTCAGTAGGAAATTTTTCAAAAATTTCTTATTTTCTATAGGAAATTTAAAAATTTATTTTAATAATTTTATAGGAAATTTTTTTTTTATTTCCTAATTTTATAGGAAATTTTACAAAAATTTCATATTTCTATAGGAAATTTTTCAAAAATTTCCTATTGTTATAGGAAATTTTTCAAAAATTTTTTATTTGTACAGGAAATTTTTCAAAAATTTCCTATTTTTATAGGAAATTTTTCAAAAATTTCCTATTTTTATAAGAAATTTTTCAAAAATGTCCTATTTTTATAGGAAATTTTTCAAAAATTTCCTATTTTTATAGGAAATTTTTCAAAAATTTCCTATTTTTATATGAAATTTTTCAAAAATTTCCTATTTTTATAGGAAATTTTTCAAAAATTTCCTATTTTTATAGGAAATTTTTCAAAAATTTCCTTTTTTTATAGGAAATTTTTCAAAAATTTCCTATTTTTATAGGAAATTTTTCAAAAATTTCCTATTTTTATAGGA
This sequence comes from Stomorhina lunata, assembly GCA_933228675.1. NCBI lineage: Eukaryota > Metazoa > Arthropoda > Insecta > Diptera > Rhiniidae > Stomorhina > Stomorhina lunata. The sequence goes on along the minus strand of OW121742.1, from coordinate 40,167,509 downwards.
AATTTTGTTAAAAATTTCCTATTTTTATAGGAAATTTTGTTAAAAATTTCCTATTTTTATAGGAAATTTTGTTAAAAATTTCCTATTTTTATAGGAATTTTTTTTAAAAATTTCCTTTTTTTATAGGAAATTTTGTTAAAAATTTCCTATTTTTATAGGAAATTTTGTTAAAAATTTCCTATTTTTATAGGAAATTTTGTTAAAAATTTCCTATTTTTATAGGAAATTTTGTTAAAAATTTCCTATTTTTATAGGAAATTTTGTTAAAAATTTCCTATTTTTATAGGAAATTTTGTTAAAAATTTCCTATTTTTATAGGAAATTTTGTTAACAATTTCCTATTTTTATAGGAAATTTTGTTAAAAATTTCCTATTTTTATAGGAAATTTTGTTAAAAATTTCCTATTTTTATAGGAAATTTTGTTAAAAATTTCCTATTTTTATAGGAAATTTTTCAAAAATTTCTGATTTTAATGGGAAATTTTTTAAAGTTTTTGATTTTTTAGAAAATTTTTCAAAAATTTCTTATTTTTATCAGAAAATTTATCAAAAATTTCTTATATTTATAAAAAAATTTACAAAATTTCTTATTTCTAAAGGAAATTTTTTAAAAGTTTCTTATTTTTATAGAAAATTTTTTAAAAATTTCTAATTTTTATAGGAAAATTTTCAAAAATTTTTTATTTTTTTTAGAAGATTTTTCAAAAATTTCTTATTTTTATCAGAAAAATGTTCAAAAATTTTCTTATTTTTGTCAGGAATATTTTAAAAATTTCTTATTTTTATTGAAAATTATTCAAACTTTCTTATTTTTATTGGAAATTTTTCAAAATTTTAACGCTTTAAAATCTGCATTAAGAGAGGCTTTTATTTAATATACCCGATCTATTAAGAATAAAAGAAACGTATATCAAACCTGGTCAATATGGGTATCAAACTTTGACAAGTTTGATAATTATTTGAAAAAAAATATAAACCAACCATTTAAGGCATCATTAGATTTGATACCGGCCTTTATCCTTAAAATGTAATAATTTACATCAAATATGTTCCCTGTAAAATAATTTGCTTGTTATATTTCTTTATTCCGAATGCAGTCTGAGTTATATCAGTCTTCTTATATATAACTTTAAGCGTCTATTTGTACTTTTTACCCTTTTCGCTTGCATTTGCCTCCTACAAACATACAGACATATGTAAGTGTGAGTAATGTAAATTAAAATATAATCAGTAAAAGTGATTTAAGTGCCTCTTATTACTGGTGTACACAATTTATATGCTTACACAAACGTGTATGTATTTGAAATTATACATTAGTATGAGCTTGTTAGTATATGTGTGTTTACATGTAAAGTATTTAAGTATTTGTCTTTAGATACTTGTGTAATTTTTATAATGCGCACTTAAAACTTGTTAACTTTAGATTTCATCTACATTCATAGAATTAAACACACTGACATATCCATTTGCATATAAGGATATAAAAAGTGTGTGTATGTGTATTTTAAAATTCTATATAAATTTCTTTTGTTTATTATGATTCTTTTTTCATATAAATATTTTTTTCTTTTGTTGTCAACATTTCTTGCTTCGTTTTATTTGTATACCCATTATTTTTTGTTTTCTTTTTATTTATTTTCTACTTTATTCATTATAATTAGAGACAGATAGAGTTTTCTTCTTATTTTGCTGCTGCTTTGTTTATGATGTTGCATGCAACATAAATGCTGTAAAATAGTTTATGTTTGTCATTATAAAATATTGCTTTTTCTAGGATTTATTGTAATTTTATTTACTGCATATACACACATACACATATATTTGGGTGCATACAAGTTCAGAACAGGAAACAATTGTATAAACATATGAAGATGTTTCTTAAGTAATTTCAGTTGATGATTACAAAGTTACGTTTGTATCTAAAAGGGTAAAATCATTCAGTTTTATTATAATTATCTGTATTATAGTCTAGAACATAGAATAGCTTATGAAAAGAAGTTTTTGTATAGAATAAAGACCAAAGGAAAATTGTATCTAATCAAACTATTTTTTTATAGAAGTTGAAGTTTTTTAAGTGTTGAACATTTTTCTAGAGGAAAATTAAAAAAAAAACATAATGACAAAATTGTCGGGATGTAAATATTATTCAAAAAGAATGATTATTCGCATTTGATCCCAAATCTGTTACATTTATTTATTAATGTAACAGACCAATTTATTGATAAAAAGACCAATTTATTGATAAAAAGACAGATCGAAAAACTCGCATTATTACTTATTTTACAAACAAAAACTTTCAGAATTATATTCATAAACCATGAGTAAAAACGTAGATCATCGACTGAACAAAACACAAACAATTGGGGATAATCCTTCTGAAGAGATGGCCTAACCAACCATCGAAACGAGTCGAGAAATCTTGGCAAACAATTTTTTGGCTTTTTATCAATAAATTGGTCTGTTACATTAAAAAATAAATGTAACATATTTGGGATCAAATGCGAATAATCATTCTTTTTAAAAGGAAATTTGTTTTTTGTCAAAATTTCTATAATAGAAATTTCATTCAGTTAAAATTTAGTTATCGTCTATACGTTTTTTGGGTTTTTTGAGCTCTTTTTATACCCTTCACGACCATAGTTGGAAAGGGTATTATAAGTTTGTGCTGATGTATGTAACGCATAGAAATAATTTTCTTAGAACCATCTTTTATTATACCAATAAGCTTAGAATCACTTTCTGAGTCGATTTAGCGATGTTCGTCCGTCCGTCCGTCCGTCTGTCTGGTTGGACCCCCATGTAAACCTTGTAATCAAACTACAGGTCGCAATTCTAAAGATAATTTGATGAAATTTGGCACAGATCATTTTTTTGATAATGGGACCATGGCTATTGAAATTCGTTAAAATCGGTCCATTATTTATGGTACCTCCCATAGGTCCCACTTCCCGGAATTGAGATATTGGCCACAAAAATCAATATTTTTTCATGAAATTTAAAACAAATACTGCTTATGTAAATTTAAATCACTGTACCAAATTTCCTTGAAATCGGTCCACATTTGACCATAGCTCCCATACAAACTCTTTTCTCAAAACGCACTAAATGAGACAAAATTCACTAAAACGCTCGTAGATCTAAAGATACTGAGAATTTCAAGTTTAGTTTTCGCACACATTATTTTTTTAATAACTGTAATCAATTTGACAAATTTTGAGTTATTCGGTCCACATTTGACCCTAGCTCTCATATAAGTCCAAATGACGGAAACAGCGTAAATATATAAGTTTTGAGAAAATGTTTGTATGATAGCAAAATTTAGCAAATATTTGTTTTTATACAGGAAAAAGAACACCTTTGACCTTTGAGTGGTGAAGGGTATCGTATCGTCGGGCTTGACCGACTATAGCACTTTCTTATTTTTTTTTTCTAAAAGTTGAAGTTTTTTAAGTGCTGAACATTTTTCTAGAGGAAAATTTTTTTTTGTCAAAATTTTTACAATAGAAATTTCTTTAAAATTGTTAAAATTGAGTTATCGTCTATAAATTTTTTGGATTTTTTAACTAATTTTAGTTACACATTATACAATCCTCTCTTATAAAGTTTAACACAACAGAAAAGTAGTTTTAATTTCATATTTTAATCTTATATTTAATAAAGATTTATCCTTAGACACACTCACTCTATCCCGAGACTCACAGACAGGAAAATAGATCCACTTAAACATTTATGGAAGTGTGAGTTTTATAGAGACTTTTATAAATAAAACACGAGAATATACAATATTTATGACAAGAGGAGTGGCAGTAAGAACAACAACAAAAAACCTGTATAATAAGAACTTATCATAACACACATGTATACGAGAGTGTATAAGTGTTTGAGTTTTGGATATGTATGAATAAATAAAGAATCCTTTAAGTACAACTTTATTGTAAAGGATAAATAAATATGAAATATAAATGAATACAAGTACCTTTGTATATATATAGAATGTATAAATGGATAAACAAACACATACACACACACGCGCAAGTTTTAAGGTATGTCAGTCTTTGTAAATTTCTATTGTTTTATTTAGTTATGACTAAAGTAAATGTAATACGAGCTATTTAGTAGCAAGGAATATTAAGTTATTACTTTTGTCTCAATAATTTACTCGTGCTAAGCCAAGAATGGAAGTAAAAAATGTTTACTTGAGTCAAAACTATTATTCTGAAAGCAGTTTGAGATATTTATCTGGATAATGAAGAAATTGTACATGTGCAATCTACATCACAATTCAGCTTAAAGACAACTCAAAAGAATTGTGACTTTAAGTAGAAGATTTTGCAGTATTGCCGCAGTTTTAGAGAAGACAATAAACTCTTCTAAATATAATCAGATTAATTTAGTACTTAAAAGCTAAGATTTCTAAGCAAATATATATGTCTTAATACATTCATTAATTTTATACATTAATTTCTGTATAGAAATTTTATTAATTTAATTATTTTATTTGAAAAATTTTCTATAAAAATAAGAATTTTTTGAAAAATATTCTATAAAAATAAGAAATTTTTGAAAAATTTCCTATAAAAAGAAGAAAATTTTGAAGGATTTCCTATAAAAATAAAAAAATTTTGAAATATTTCCTATAAAAATAAGAAAATTTTGAAAAATTTCCTATAAAAATAAGAAATTTTTGAAAAGTTTCCTATACAAATAAGAAATTTTTGAAACATTTTCTATAAAAATAAGAAATTTTTGAAAAATTTCCTATAAAAATAAGAAATTTTTGTAAAATAAGAAATTTTTGAAAAAATTCCTATAAAAATAAGAAATTTTTGAAAAATTTCCTATAAAAATAAGAAATTTTTGAACAATTTCCTATAAAAATAAGAAATTTTTGAAAAATTTCCTATAAAAACAAGAAATTTTTGAAAAATTTCCTAAAGAAGTAAGAAATTTTTGAAACATTTCCTATCAAAATATGAAATTTTTAAAAAAATTTCCTATAAAAATAGGAAATTTTTGAAAAATTTCCTATAAAAATAGGAAATGTTTAAAAATTTCCTACAAAAATAGGAAATTTTTGAAAAATTTCCTATAAAAATAGGAAATTTTTGAAAAATTTCCTGTAAAAATAGGAAATTTTTGAAAAATTTCCTATAAAAATAGGAAATTTTTGAAAAATTTTCTATAAAAATAAGAAATTTTTGGAAAATTTCCTTTAAAAATAGAAAATTTTTGAAAAATTTCCTATAAAATTAGGAAGTTTTTGAAAAATTTCCTATAAAAATAGAAAATTTTTAAAAAATTTCATATAAAAATAGGAAATTTTTGAAAAATGTCCTATAAAAATAGGAAATTTTTGAAAAATTTCCTATACAAATATTAAATTTTTGAAAAATTTCCTATAAAAATAGGAAATTTTTGAAAAATTTCCTATAAAAATAGGAAATTTTTGAAAAATTTCCTATAAAAATAGGAAATTTTTGAAAAATTTCTTATAAAAATAGGAAATTTTTGAAAAATTTCCTATAAAAATAAGAAATTTTTGAAAAATTTTCTATAAAAATAAGAAATTTTTGAAAAAATTCCTATAAAAATAGGAAATTTTTGAAAAATTTCCTATAAAAATACGAATTTTTTTAAATATTTCCTATAAAAATAGGAATTTTTTTAAAAATGTCCTATAAAAATAGGAAATTTTTGAAAAATTTCCTATAAAACTAGGAAATTTTTGAAAAGTTTCCTATAGAAATAGGAAATTTTTGAAAAAGTTTCTATAAAAATAAGAAGATTTTGAAAATTTTCTATAAAAATAAGAAATTTTTGAAAAATTTCCCATAAAAATAAGAAAATTTTTGAAAAATTTCCTATCAAAATAAAAAAATTTTGAAAAATTTTCTAAAAAATAAGAAATTTTTGAAAAATTTTCTAAAAAATAAGAAATTTTTGAAAAGTTTCCTACAAAAATAAAAAATTTTTGAAAAAATATAAAATAAGAAATTTTTAGAAATTTCCTATAAAATAAAGGAATTTTAAGAAAAAATTCCAATAAAAATAAGAAATTTTTAAAAAATTACCTAAAAAAATTTTGAAAAATTTCCTAAAAAAAATTTGAAAAATTTCCTAAAAAATAAGAAATTTTGAAAAAAAAATCTAAAAAAATAAGGTATTTTTGAAAAAAATCTTATAAAAAAAGAAAATTTTTAAAAATTTCCTACAAAAATAAGAAATTTTTCGACAAACTTTCTAAAATCATCAGGAATTTTTTAAAAATTTGCTATAGATACAAAAAAATTTTCTTTAAAAATAAAATGTTTGTTTTTTTTAATTTCCTGTACAAATAAGAAATTTTTGAACAATTTGCTATAAGAAAAAATAAATCTATGAAAAATTTCCTATAAAAATAAGAAATTTGTGATAAATTTCCTAAAGAAATAAAAGGCTTTCAAAAAATTTCCTATAAAAATAAGAAATTTTTGAAAAATTTCCTAAAAAAATAAGAAATTTTTGAAAAAATTCCCAACAAAACAAAATATTTCTGAAAAAAAAATTTCTAATAAAAATAAGAATTTTTTGTAAATGAAAATTCCTATTAAAATAAAAAAATGTTCTATGAAAATAAGAAATTTTTGAAAAATTTCTCAAAAAAATAAGAATTTTTTAAAAAATTTAAAAAAAAATAAGGAATTTTTAAAAAATTTCCTAGAAAAATAAGAAATATTTTAAAAATGTCCTATAAAAATAATAAATTTTTTAAAAAATTCCTATAAAATAAGAAATTTTTGAAAAATTTCTTATAAAACTTAAAAATATTTGAAATTTTCTTATAAATCTTAGAAATTTTTGAAAAATTTCCAATAGAGATAAGATATTTTTAAAAAGTTGCCATAAAATAAGAAGTTTTTAAAAAATTTTCTTTAAAAGTTTTTGAAAAAGTTCCTATCAAAATAAGAAAATTTGGAAAAATTTCCTATAAAAATATAGAATTTTTAAAAATTTTCCTATAAAAGTAAGAAATTTTTTAAAATTAAAATAAGAAATTTTTGAAAAATTTTCTATAAAACTAAGAAATTAAAAAAAATATGCTATTAAAATTAGATAATTTTTGAAAAATTATAACTTTCTTCAAATTTCTGTAAAAGTAAGATATTTTTGAAAAATGTTCCTATTAAAATTAAATGCTTCGAATATATTTTCTTTACTACATTAAATTGCTCCTACAAATATGCAACATTTTAATTTGTATTTAAAAATTCACAAGTAAAATTGAAAAGCTTTGAATTTTGTTACTGGTTTGATGTTTTGAACTGAAAAAGAACACAAATTGTATCATGATGCTGCCCTTGCCTGTTATTGTTCTGGGCTGTTACCTATTTCAAATGCTGCTGCTAATGATGATGACGACTATCAGGCATGATAGTGTGAGTGTATGTGAATAAGACCAATACATGCTAGTAGAAATATCCTTTAAACCTTAGAATTGCTAAAGTTGTTGTGGCAACATTTAATGTTCATCTATTCTAGTTCTGTTATTTGTATGATTTTATTTCTATTATTTTATACTCTTGGTTTTTCGTCATTTAACCCTTTAATGGCTACTTAAGATAATAAATCACAAACTGAAATTTTAGAGGAACAAATACGTGGAACTGTATACTTTTTATGTAAGCTTATGAATATGCATTTTAAAATAAGTTTTAAACTATTTTTTTCTGGGAGTCTTAAATGACCCCTCATTCTTAAAGGGGTTAAAGGAAGGTTACATAGTTGTGCAGTTGGTTTTTTTTTGTAGTTTTGGTATTGAAGAATTGTTTTGGTTTTTATTACGTTTATGGTTGTGTTTTGTTGAGTTGGTTTGCTTTAGAATTGACGTCATAAAATTCAAGTTTATCTAGAGTTGAGCAAGAAATATGAGAAAAATATTTTATGTTGTTTTTACTTTTACTTTTTCTTTTTCTTCTATTTCTGTTTTTTCTGGCTCTTAATATTTCATCAGCAGCATTATCATTAAGTTGGGGGCTACGAAAGTGTCTCGAGGTGGGAGCATTTGCCAGCTTGAAGTTGCAGACAAGAAGTTTTTCTGTTGAAAATACTTTTCTTTTTTTGTTCCTACTAAATAATAAATTAGAAAATTTTATAATGTTGAAATTTTTGATATATGAAATAACGCTTCAATTAAAAAAGATTTTTTTTTAATTTTTAAAAGAAAAAGTAAGAAAATCCCCAAAGAAAGTTGTTAGAAATGTGTTAAGGAAGAAACATAAATAATTGAAAATAATGACAGTTTTTGAGCTTTTTGTTTAAAGAAGAAATTATTAAACAAAGTTTAGATTTAGGATTTTGTTTAAAGAAAATTGTAAAATATGTTTCAGTGATTTAATGTTTCAAAAATAAATGTTTTCTCAAAGCTAAAATTAAAGATTAATACAGAAAATTTTTCAGCGACGTAAGTATTAAATATAAATTATTCTATAGAAAAAGTTGAAAAAGATTTGTTTTCTGACAGATAAATTTATGCAACATAAGTTTTTCTATAGAAAAAGTTGTGCAACATAAGTTTGTCTATAGAAAAAGTTGTGTAACATAAGATTTTCTATAGAAAAAGTTGTGCAACATAAGTCTTTCTATAGAAAAAGTTGTGTAACATAAGTTTTTCTATAGAAAAAGTTGAGCAACATAAGTTTTTCTATAGAAAAGTTGTGCAACATAAGTTTTTCTATAGAAAAAGTTGTGCAACATAAGTTTTACACTAGAAAAAGTTGTAAAACATAAGTTTTGTATAGAAAAAGTTGTGCGACATAAGTTTTTCTATAGAAAAAGTTGTGCAACAAAAGTTTTTCTATAAAAAAAGTTGTGCAACAAAAGTTTTTCTATAGAAAAAGTTGTGCAACAAAAGTTTTTCTATAGAAAAAGTTGTGCAACAAAAGTTTTTCTATAGAAAAAGTTGTGCAACATAAGTTTTTCTATAAAAAAAGTTGTGCAACATAAGTTTTTCTATAGAAAAAGTTGTGCAACATAAGTTTTCTATAGAAAAAGTTGTGCAACATAAGTTTTTGTAAAGAAAGTGTTGTGCAACATAAGTTCTTCTATAGCAAAGTTGTGGAGCAAATATTGTTTTCCAAACTTTTTAGCTCTTTTTCGCAAGTGTCCGTGTCACCACAAATTAAATCTTACTATCGTAATAAATTCCCCACTGATTATAATTTTCCATTTGTCCTAATACACTAACATTATTCACGACTGCCTGTCTTCATTGTAAATTCTATTATTCTTACTTTTGTTGCTGTTGTTGCCGTCTGTTACTAATAAACAGACCGCAAAAGGAATTCGTTCAACTGTTTCGCACAACTCTTGCGCTGCGGTTGAGTTCAAATAAAAATTTCAAAACGAATGTAAATAAAGAAATAAAACACTAGAACAACAACAAGTTTTTCTTTAAAGATTCATAAATGTTGAGTGTTGAAATTCGGAATTCTATAGAAAACTCAGAACAAACAAATAAACAAACAATTGTTTTGTAGCTGGAAGAAACCCTGTAAGAAAAAATCCTACAGCTTGTATATTTCAATTCCTTGTGGGTGTTATACAAAATGTTTATATTTTACTTTGGCTTTGCGTAAACAGTTGAGAAATAGAAAAGTGTTAAAATAATAGGGCAAAGATGTCGAATTTTGGAGAAACATGAAAGTTGAAAAAAGCCACATACACCAGAACACTACTTGCTTTAAAGGAACGCACAGCCTTACATAATGTATACAAAAGTAGTCAAAGGCTAAAATAGGATAACGTGAAAGGCGAGTAAGCGTAAGTTTCTGCTGTTGTAGATATAGAATTGAAGAATAAAAAACACAAGATTCAAAAAGCCCAACAAGGTTTAAAGTTTTCTTTACATTTTTGTTTTTCATTTGCAACAAAATTTACATCCCTGACCTATTTCTGCACCTATAGCCATAAGATTTATGTGAATTTTTTTTCTCCTTTATATCTTACATTTTTTGTTTTTCCGAGTTTGGATTAAGAAAGGTATAATTATCCAGGGGCGCAGATCGATAGATATGAGGTAAGGAAAGGCACAGAAGTTTTGTTACATGAGTTTTTTTTTATAAGAAAACTAACTAAAACATTTTTTAATAAAACTTCTGAAACATTAGTTTTTCTGTAGAAAAAGTTGTAAAACAGTTTGTATAGAAAAAAGTTGTGCAATATAAGTTTTTCTATAGAGAAACTTGTGCGACAAAGTTGTGCACCATAAGTTTTTCTATAGAAGAAGTTGTGCAACATAAGTTTTTCTATAGAAAAAGATGTGCCACATAAGTTTTTCAATAGAAAAAGTTGTGCAACTTTAGTTTTCTATAGAAAAAGTTGTGCAACATAATTTTATCTATGGAAAAAGTTATGCAACATAAGTTTTTCTATTGAAACAGTTTTGCAACATAAGTTTTTCTATTGAAAAAATTGTGCAAGAAAAGTTTTACTATAGAAAAGTTCTGAGGCACAAGTTTTTCTATAGAAAAAGTGGTGCAACATAAGTTTTTCTATAGAAAAAGTTGTGCAACATAAGTTTTTCTATAGAAAAAGTTGTGCAACATAAGTTTTTCTATAGAAAAAGTTGTGCAACATAAGTTTTTCTATAGAAAAAGTTGTGCAACATAAGTTTTTCTATAGAAAAAGTTGTGCAACATAAGTTTTTCTATAGAAAAAGTTGTGCAACATAAATGTTTCTATAGAAAAAGTTGTGCAACATAAGTTTTTCTATAGAAAACGTTGTGCAACATAAGTTTTTCTACAGAAAAAGTTGTGAAACATAAGTTTTTCTATAGAAAAAGTTGTGCAACATAAGTGTTTCTATAGAAAAAGTTGTGCAACATAAGTTTTTCCATAGAAAAAATTGTGCAACATAAGTTTTTCTATAGAAAAAGTTGTGCAACATAAGTTTTTCTATAGAAAAAGTTGTGCAACATAAGTTTTTCTATAGAAAAAGGTGTGCAACATAAGTTTTTCTATAGAAAAAGTTGTGCAACATAAGTTTTTCCATAGAAAAAGTTGGGCAACATAAGTTTTTCTACAGAAAAAGTTGTGCAACATAAGTTTTTCTGTAAAAAAAAGTTGTGCAACATAAGTGTTTCTATAGAAAAAGTTGTGCAACATAAGTTTTTCTATAGAAAAAGTTGTGCAACATAAGTTTTTCTATAGAAAAAGGTGTGCAACATACGTTTTTCTATAGAATAAGTTGTGCAACATTAGTTTTTCTATAGAAAAAGTTGTGCAACATTAGTTTTTCTGTAGAAAAAGTTGTGCAACATTAGTTTTTCTGTAGAAAAAGTTGTGCAACATAAGTTTTTCTATAGAAAAAGTTGTGTAACACAAGTTTTTCTATAGAAAAAGTTATGTTACATAAGTTTTTCTGTTGAAAAAGTTGTGTAACATAAGTTTTTCTATAGAAAAAGTTGTGCAACATAACTTTTTCTTTAGAAAAACTTGTACAATATAAGGTTTTCTTTAGAGAAAGTTGTGCAATATATGTTTTTCTATAGGAAAATTTGTGGAACATATGCTTCTCTATAAAAAAATTTGTGTGACATATGTTTTTCTATAGAAAAAGTTGTGCAACATAAGTTTTTCTTTGGATGTTTTTATATAGGAAAATTTGTGGAACATATCTTTTCTATAAAAAAAGTTGTGCAACATATGTTTTTCTATAGAAAAATTTGTGCAACATATGTCTTTCTATTGAGAAAGTTACACTATGTTTTTCAAGAGAAAAAGCTGAGCAGCATATGTTTTTCTATGAAAAAAATTCTAAAAAATTTGTTTTGTTGCTGAAAAAGTTTTTCTGTATAAAAAAGAAAGACAATTTTGTTATTTTTTTGATTATCCCATGACTCTCAAAATAATATTATGATTAAAATAATAACTTAAGATAAATAATATTTTCATTTGTACTTCCATTTCAGTCATAGTATGCTTACGAGGATGTGCTTATGTGGCTATGAGGTTCCTTCCCCTTTTGCCAAGCAAGTGATTAAAATATTTTGCAAAATTTTTTTCTTTTTGAATAAAAGTATAAAGCAATTCTTATAAGAAGTCAATAGACCTCAGAGTATGTATAAAAAATTACAAAGTAAATAGAAGAAAAATGCTTGAATAAAAGGTTCTTTGATGAAATGGAATTGTGTCACTTCAAACAAAAGAGGCCAGAAGATATAGAACACTTTGAAGAAAATTTTTTCTTCATGGAGAAAAAAACTTAAAATATTGCTATGCCAGCATATGTATCTGTATAGAAAATACTAGCAATTTCCCAAAAATTTAAAAATTCTACTATTTTTTTTTAGCTCGAGAAAGCTTTTTTATTTAAACATATTTTATTTAACAAATTAAAATCCAGATGCAGTGAAAAGCCTTAACAGCAAGTAACAGAATTATTTGAAAAATTTGAATCCTGAAAACTGTTCATAATGATCCACAAAATGCAACCAATTCAGTGGAATTTCTGTTCTTGTTTTTATTTTGCTATAATATTTGTAAATAAATAAAAAACATTCCATTTAAATTGCATGAATTTCAATAGTTTGCCATTTATAAAATATTTATTTATCATATCGAAAAATGATTTCATACCAAATACAATGAGAAATGAATGCCCAACATAAATCACTAACACAAATACACAGTTGCTGGCCAAAATACACACAAACACACTTGCAAGTATTTTAATTCATATTGAAAATTCCTCAATGAAAATGGCCCACAGTGTTAAATAAACAGAGACTGGCAAACACATACACTTACAATTGCAAACAACTATACAAAAGACGTTATTTTTTTTTAATTCATAAAATAATAATAAAAATATAAAAATAGTGTTTGATCACAAAATAATGATGTTGAATGTTGATCGGTTAAAAAAATTAAAAAAAATAATACCAAAATATTATAAAACTTTAATATCGAAAAATATCGTGCATAATTTTTTTTCTTATCAAACAGTCTACAAAATTTCTTTTAAAAAATAAAAAAATTTTGAAAAAATTCCTATAAAAATAAGAAATTGTTGAAAAACTTGCTATAAAAATAAGATTTTTTTAAATTCCTGTAAAATAAGAAATTTTTGAAAAATTTCCTAGAAAAATAAGAAATTTCTGTAAAATTTCCTAGAAAAATTATAAATTTTTGAAAAATTTCCTATGAAAATAAAAAAATTTTGAAAATTTTCATATAAGGCTAAGAAATTTTTAGAAAATTTCCTATAAAAATAAGACATTTTTGAAAAATTCCCTATAAAATTGAGAAACTTTAAAAATTTCCTATATAAATAAGAAATGGTTGTAAAATCCTATAAAAGTATGAAATTTTTTAAAAATTTCTTATAAAAATAAGACATTTTTGAAAAATTTTCTATAAAAATATGAAACTTTTCAAAAATTTAATATAAAAAGAAGAAATTTTTGAAAGATTTCCTATAAAAATGAAAAACTTTTTAAAATTTTTTTATAAAACTAAGAAATTTTTTAAAGCATAAGAAATTTTTTGAAAATTTCCTGTAAAAATAAAAAATTTTTAATAAAATTTATTTGAAAATTTAAACATTTTTGAATATTTTCCTGTTAAATACGAAATTTTTGAAAATTTTTTAGAATATAGGAAGTTTTTGAAAAATGTTCTATAAAAAAACAATTTTTAAAAAATTTCCTATAAAAATAAAAAGCTATTGAAAAATTTCCAATAGAAATAAGAAATATTTGAAAAATTTCCTATAAAAATAAGAAATTTTTTAAAAATTCCCTATAATATAGAAAGATTTTGAAAAATGTTCTATAAAAAAATAAATTTTTGAAAAATTTCCTATAAAAATAAGAATTTTTTAATTTCCAATAAAAATAAGAAATTTTTTAAAAAATTTCCTATAAAATTGAGAAATTTTTAAGAATTTTGTATAAAAATAAGAAATTTTTGAAAAATTTCCTATAAAAATCTGAAATTTTTTAAAACTTTCCTATAAAAATCAAAATTTTTTGTAAAATTCCCCATAAAATCTGAAATTTTTGAAAAATTTTTTATTTTGATCAAAAATTTTTCTTAAAAGATTTCATATAAAATTTAAAATTTTTGAAAAATTTTCTTTAAAAATAAGAAATCTTTTAAAAACTTTTTATAAAAATCTGAAATTTTTGAAAATTTTTTGAAAAAAATCTGAAAATTTTGTTAAATTTCGCATAAAAATAAGAAATATTTGAAAAATTTCTAATAAAAATAAGAAACTTTTGAAAAACTTAATATCAAAACGAGAAATTTTTGAATAGTTTCCTATAAAAATATGAAATTTTTGAATAATTTCCTATAAAAAGAAGATATTTTTGAAAAATTTCCTTTTAAAATAAATTAGAAAAGTTAAAATTTCCTACAAAAATTGAAAATTTTTTAAAATTTTCCAGAAAAAAAGAAAGGCTTCTTATAAGAAAATAAATAAAAATAAACATTTTGAAAAATTTGTTATAAAAATAAGAAATTTTTAAAAATTTCGTATAAAATAATTTTTTTAATTTTTTTTTTATAATGTTAAAACATTTCTAAAATTTTCTATTAAAATAATATAAAATAAGATTTACTATTAAAATTTGGAATTTTAAAATATTTTCCTATAAAAGTACGAAATTTGAAAAAAATATCCATTAAAATTAGGATTTTTTTTTAATTTCCTATTAAACTAAGAAATTTTTTAAAAATTTTCTATAAAAATAAGAAATTTTTAAAAAATTTCCTATAATTATAAGAAATTTTTGAAAAATTTCCTACAAATATAAGAAATTTTTGAAAAATTTCCTATAAAAATAAGAAATTTTTGAAAAATTTCCTATAAATATAAGAATTTTTTGCAAAATTTCATATAAAAGTAAAAAATTTTTAAAAAATTTTCTATAAAAGTAAGAAATTTTAAAAAAAAAATTCCTTTAAAAATTTGAAAATTTTGAAAAGTTTTCTATAAAAATAAAAAAGAATTAAAAAATTTCCTGTAAAAAATAAGAAAGTTTTGAAAAATTTCTTTATAAAATAATCAAAATTTTGAAAATTTCTGTAATAAAAAAATATATTTTTGAAAAATTTTCTACAAGGATCTATCAGGCACACAAGTGATGTCATTGAGAGCACTCTGAGGTAAAATTGAATTTACATACTAAATCAAAATAAGAACAAAATCAAACCAAAATGGTAACTGTATGAATATAGGTTCATTGTACGTATGAGTATTATTTCTAAAATTGAATTGAATTATTGATCATACGCACCCTTTCCCCATACAAACACTGATTGTTATCAACAAAAATACAAAAAACTTGTTAAATTTAATTAAAATTTGTTTTGTAAAATAATTTTAATCAACATTTGCAATATATTCAAGAGCAAATCAAATAAATTAACTAATTTATTTATCTTGAAAATAAAACAGAAATTGCATTAGCAACAAATACAACAACAATAGCAGGAACATCAGCTGCAGCAATAACACAAAATAACCAAATTATTGTACATTCAATCAAAGTGACATTTTAAAATGTTAACAAGGTAAAAATTGTATGCAAAATGTTTAATCATGTTTGTTGATACTTCTAAATAACATTCACAAGGATAATGGCTTTAAAGGCAACAACAATAATATAAAAAAAACAACAAACAAATAAAAACCAACTAAATAACCTAAACGAATACACAAACCAATGCAGCAGCAGGAGCTGTAATTTATATATGAAAAAACATTACACAAATACACAAATGCATTATAATCATTCTCTACAATTGGCATTACAATGATGACACTTTTAGGTTGTTGTTTTAAGAGCTTTTCATGTTTTTCAACCAAATTCTAAATTTGTTATTTTTTTCGTATCATTTTCAACTGCCCATTCAAGTGACAGTTGAAAATTTGCAGCCATAGCACCCAATTGCAATAGCAATAGCACCAGCAACTTTAACATCATCAAAAGTTCTAAAATTAAAAAATGTTGATAGAAATCTATGTTTGTTGCTGTTCTTGCTGATTTTGTTGTTGATGACCTAAAATAATTTGAAGTGTAATTAAACGTAACTACTACAACATAAATAAATAAATCTAAATAACAACCGACCATCGATCCAACCAAAAACAACCAACCGACCAATCGTAGCTCAGCAATAAAACGAAACCAATTTATATAAGAGTTTGAAATTTGTTGTATAGGACATCGTGGCACATGTTAAATTTGTGGTAATTTCAAATAAAACTATTACAGGATTATTGGCTTTAATGCGAAAATTGTGTAAGTATCTTTCAGCTAAAGTAAAAATAATTTAATTTATATAAATCAAGCAATAATAGTTGAGAGGGCTAAGTCTCTCAAGGCTTGTAACCAGTCCGTCCTTTCATCCAAATATATGTAGAGTTATTTGAAAACGCATGTACTTAAATTCCTACATATTCTTTTCATAGAAACCAAAGTTTTTCCATAGAAAAAGTTGTGCCACATAATTTTTTTTATAGAAAAAGTTGTGCAACATAAGTTTTTCTATAGAAAAAGTTGTGCAACATAAGTTTTTCGATAAAAAAAGTTGTGCAACATAAGTTTTTCTATGGAAAAAGTCGTGCAACATAAGTTTTTCTATGGAAAAAGTCGTGCAACATAAGTTTTTCTACAGAAAAAGTTGTGCAAATTAAGTTTTTCTATAGAAAAAGTTGTGCAACATAAGTTTATCTATAGAAAGAGTTGTGCAACATAAGTTTTTCTATAGAAGAAGTTGTGCAACATAAATATTTCTGTAGAAACATTTGTGCAACATAAGTTTTTCTATAGAAAAAGTTGTGCAACATAAGTTTTTCTATAGAAAAAGTTGTGCAACATAAGTTTTTCTATAGAAAAAGTTGTGCAACATAAGTTTTTCTTTAGAAAAAGTTGTGCAACATAAATTTTTCTATAGAAAAAGTTGTGCAACATAAGTTTTTCTTTAGAAAAAGTTGTGCAACATAAATTTTTCTATAGAAAAAGTTGTGCAACATAAGTTTTTCTATTGAAAAAGTTATGCAACATAAGTTTTTCTATAGAAAAAGTTGTGCAACATAAGTTTTTCTATAGAAAAAGTTGTGCAACATAAGTTTTTCTATAGAAAAAATTGTGCAACATAAGTTTTTCTATAGAAAAAGTTGTGCAACATAAGTTTTTCTATAGAAAAAGTTGTGCAACATAAGTTTTTCTATAGAAAAAGTTGTGCAACATAAGTTTTTCTATAGAAAAAGTTGTGCAACATAAGTTTTTCTATAGAAAAAGTTGTGCAACATAAGTTTTTCTATAGAAAAAGTTGTGCAACATAAGTTTTTCTACAGAAAAAGTTGTGCAAATTAAGTTTTTCTATAGAAAAAGTTGTGCAACATAAGTTTATCTATAGAAAGAGTTGTGCAACATAAGTTTTTCTATAGAAGAAGTTGTGCAACATAAATATTTCTTTAGAAACATTTGTGCAACATAAGTTTTTCCATAGAAAAATTTGTGCAACATAAGTTTTTCTATAGAAAAAGTTGTGCAACATAAATTTTTCTATAGAAAAAGTTGTGCAACATAAGTTTTTCTATAGAAAAAGTTGTGCAACATAAGTTTTTCTATAGAAAAAGTTGTGCAACATAAGTTTTTCTATAGAAAAAGTTGTGCAACACAAGTTTTTCTATAGAAAAAGTTGTGCAACATAAGTTTTTCTATAGAAAAAATTGTGCAACATAAGTTTTTCTGTAGAAAAAGTTGTGCTACATAAGTTTTTCTATAGAAAAAGTTGTGCAACATAAGTTTTTCTATAGAAAAAGTTGTGCAACATAAGTTTTTCTATAGAAAAAGTTGTGCAACATAAGTTTTTCTATAGAAAAAGTTGTGCAACATAAGTTTTTCTATAGAAAAAGTTGTGCAACACAAGTTTTTCTATGGAAAAAGTTGTGCAACATAAGTTTTTCTTTAGAAAAAGTTGTGCAACATAAATTTTTCTATAGAAAAAGTTGTGCAACATAAGTTTTTCTATTGAAAAAGTTATGCAACATAAGTTTTTCTATAGAAAAAGTTGTGCAACATAATTTTTTCTATAGAAAAAGTTGTGCAACATAAGTTTTTCTATAGAAAAAGTTGTGCAACATAAGTTTTTCTATAGAAAAAGTTGTACAACATAAGTTTCTCTATAGAAAAAGTTGTGCAACATAAGTTTTCCAATGGAAAAAGTTGTACAACATAAGTTTCTCTATAGAAAAAGTTGTGCAACATAAGTTTTTCTGTAGAAAAAGTTGTGCAACATAAGTTTTTCTATAGAAAAAGTTGTGCAACATAAGTTTTTCTATAGAAAAAGTTGTGCAACATAAGTTTTTCTATAGAAGAAGTTGTGCAACATAAGTTTTTCTATAGAAAAAGTTGTGCAACATAAGTTTTTCTATAGAAAAAGTTGTGCAATATAAGTTTTTCTATAGAAAAAATTGTGAAACATAAGTTTTTTCATAAAAAAAGTTGTGTAACATAAGCTTTTCTATTTAAAAAAATTGTACAACATAAGTTTTTATAGGAAATGTTGTGCAACATATATTTTTCTATAGAAAAAATTGTAGAACATAAGTTTTTCTTTAGAAAAAGTAGTGCAACATAAGTTTTTCTATTGAAAAATTTGTGCAACAAAAGTTGTGCAATATAAGTTTTTGTATAGGAAAAATTGTGCAATATAAGTATTTCTATAGAATTATTTATTTGTCGTTTAAATACTATTTGTTTTAAATATTGAAAAATGCTTTTTAATCAACATTAAAAACACTCATGATATTGTTTGACTTATTACAAATTGCAGTTATGACCTTTTATGTCTCCTTTAACACGTGATATTAAGTTAAACATGTAATAATCGTAAGTCAAATAGAAAATATTAAACAAATACAAATTGTCTTGCTTAAGCCCGGTAGACTAAAATTAATACAAGAACAGATATTGGAAGCATTATTTATTTTTCAAAGTTCTTTGTTCCTAAATCTTGTAACATAGAAGAGGTTTTATATCTGGTGGTATCAAAACCTTGTAGATGCAAGAATCTTTACTACTTTACTCAACATAACCGTGTGCGTTAAATCGGACAATATCCCTACATAACCATAAATGGTATTATCCTGGTTTGACATATATTAAATCAGAGAATTGGTAAATAATTGCATCTGTGAAATCCAAAGTATTCTTTTGATCAATTGTTTGCTTAAGTGAGTATCAAAATCTATACAACATATATCATACTCACAATTGTCTTATCTTTAAAAAGCTTCTTTCAAACTGCAGGGTTTTTACCATCATATTCATTAAACTTAGTAGCATGACCTATACCCTAACATAATCACTAACACACACTTTACATTATACACACTTAAACAAAAAGCCATTGACATAACAGTTTTATGAGAATAATAATGGAAAACATTTTTTTTCTTCTATAAATTTGTGATACTTGTCTGTTTTTCTTAAGATTTTCTTTAATGATTTTCATTGTTTTCATTCTGGGTTTTGATGATGCTAAATTCTAGCTCGGATTTAAAAAATGCATTGATAAGAAATATTTCTTATTTCATCGCCTCTGAAAGTGTTTCATAAAAACATCCTTAAAATATGCTATGATTTTTTTTAACTATAATTTTTGCATAAAACTTTTAGAAGAAATTTTTTTATGAAAAATGCAAACGCTAGTAAAATGGTTAAAGAAAACTAAAACAAATTTGTATGCTAAGTTGGAAAATGGAAAATATTGTGCTGACAAAAAAAAACTTAATTTTATCTACGAGCAAATAATTGAGTACTTAAATGGAAAGTTAAGGGGAAAATTGTAAAGATTGTAGCACAGTTTGTAAGAATATTGGAATAATATAAAAAGTCAAGATTATCAGTTATGCATTTAGGTTTAATTAGGTTAAAGTTTATGTTTATTTGAAAAAAGCTGTTAATATCTTCAGGTTTTTTTTTAAATGTTAAAATTTTCGTTTTTATTTTCTTTTAAAGAACCTCCTATTGACTTTTATTTTTTATACTTGGACTATATTTCTGCCTGAATCTATAAAATTTCCAAATACTTATAAGATTTTCATAGTCATCGTCATTATCATGCTTTCAAATAAAATGGGTCGTTGTGTTAGTGGAAATGTTAAAATTTAATTTTAGTTTTTTTTTAGATAATATGACTACAAAAATGTTATGACCTCAAGTGAAAATTGGAAATAATGTTAAGAAAAAATACAAAAACTACAAGCAATAATAACAAAGACAACAACTATTTACAATAAAAAAGAAAATCACAGAACAGATAAAACATTTCCTCAATGTGTTTTTAAAATATTCGTATCGAAATTCGAACATACACACAGAGAAAAGATATTAAAGAAACGTAAAATAATATTTATGCAAATATAAGTACAACACACATACAAACATAAATATATGTATATTATTTGAAATCATAATATCATAGAGTATCATTATACACACTCATTTATCAAATAAGTTTGAATGTTAGAGTTGGCCAAGATGGAGGAATAGGTACCCTCCAACAAGTCAGAGATACTAAATTTTAAAATTTTATAAAAAATAAGAATTTTTTGAAAAATTTTCTATAAATATAAGAAATTTTTGAAAAATTTCCTATAAAAATAATATTTTTTGAAAAATTTCCTATTTTTGAAAGATTTCCTAAAAATCAGAAATTTTTAAAAAATTTCCCATAAAAATAAAAAAAAATTTGGAAAAATTTCTATACAAATAAAAAAATTTTTGAGAAAAATTCCTACATAAATAAGAAATTTTTGAAAAACTTCCTATAAAAATAAGAAACTTTTAAAAAATTTCCAATACAAATAAGACATTTTTAAAAAATCTTATATAAAAAAAATAAAATTTTTCAAAAATTTCCTATTAAAATAAGAAATTTCTGTAAAAATTCCTATAAAAATAATAATTTTTGAAAATTTTTGTACAAAAATAAGAAATTTTTGAAAAATTTCCTATAAAAATAAGAACTTTTTGAAAAATTTCCTATAAAAATCAGAAAATTTTGAAAAATTTCCTATAAAAATAAGAAATTTTAAAAAATTTCCTACAAAAATAAGAAATTTTTCAAAAATTTCCTATAAAAACAAGAAATTTTTGAAAAATTTCCTATAAAAACAAGAAATTTTGAAAAAAATTTCCTATAAAAATTTAGAAATTTTTAAAAAATCTCTTATAAAAATAAGAAAATTTTAAAAAATTTTCTATAAAAATAAGAAATTTTTGAAAAATTTCCTATAAAAATAAGAAATTTTTGAAAAATTTCCTATAAAAATCAGAAAATTTTAAAAAATTTCCTATCAAAATAAGAAATTTTAAAAAATTTCCTACAAAAATAGGAAATTTTTCAAAAATTTCCTATAAAAACAAGAAATTTTTGAAAAATTTCCTATAAAAACAAGAAATTTTGAAAAAATTTCCTATAAAGATTTAGAAATTTTGAAAAAATTTCCTATAAAAATTTAGAAATTTTTAAAAAATTTCTTATAAAAATAAGAATTTTTTGAAAAATTTCCTATAAAAATAAGATATTTCTGAAAAATTTCCTATAAAAATAAGAAATTTTTGAAAAATGTTGTATAAGGATGAGAAATTTTTGAAAAATTTATTATAAAAATAAATAATATTTGAAAATGTTCCTATAAAAATCAGAAAACTTTTCAAAAATTTCCTCTAAAAATTAAAAATTTTGGAAAAATTTCTTATAAACATAAGAAATTTTTGAAAAATTTCCTATAAAAATAAAAAAATTGAAGTTTTACTATACAAATAAGAATTTTTTGTAAAGTTTCCTATGAAACTATTTTTTTTTTCATTTCCTATAAAAATAAGAATTTCTGAAAAAAAATTCCTATAAAAATAAGAAATTTTTGGAAAATTTCATAGAAAAAAATAAATTTTTATAAAATTCCTATAAAATTAAGAAATTTTTGAAAATTTTCCTAGAAAAATAAGAAATTTTGAAAAATTTCCTTGAAAGATAAGAAATTTTTTAAAAATTGTCTATATAAATAAGAAATTTTTGAAGAATTTCCTATACAAATAAGAAATTTTTCAAAAATTTCAACAGAAGATAAGTCAAATATAGAATGTTGATAAAATTTATGATATCGAGCACCAAATATATAGTCTTACCTCCACATGTCCTTATATGTTAAAAAAAAAACCATCGAAAAAAATTGAAAAAATGTTTGAAACATGTGAAATGTGAATTTGAATATTATGAAAAATGCATTTTTTCTACAAACTTCATATACATATAAATGCTCTGCCCATACATTAAAAACAGACAAAATCAAAATATCTCATAAATTTTTATGTCTTTAGGTATGAAATTTGTATAATATTCTTTTTTTCGGAATCAAACCCAGAGAAATTAAGCACATAAAGCATTATTCTTTATTTGAATTTGAATAGGAAAAAATGTTCAGCTGCAGAAGCACGAACTATTTTTTTGGTATTTAACACAATTTTTTTTCTTCTTTCCTATCTCTTTATATTTTTTTTTTTGAAAATCATTTATGAAAGAGAATTTTTACTATGTTGCATAAATTTGTTGGCAAAAGTCAGTTTATCATTTTCAATAAAATATAAATTTGCATTACAACATATTTTTAGCATTTTAACATTTGGTTGGCAAAAATTTTTAGATTTTGTCTAAAAGTAATTTTTTTAATATGGCAATTTTAATATCAATTTTATGTAAATTAAACTGAAACATTTTTAGGAGATAAACAAAAATTTTTTTTATTTTTTTAAATATTTTATGAATTAGAGCAGTTTTAGATTTAAGAGATTTTTTTAATTAATTTACTTTTAAGTCATTTTAGAATTTTTGAACATGAACAGTTTTATAAATAACATTAACACTGTTCAACAAATATAGGGTTCTTGCTATAAATCTAAAAAAATCCTTTAAGAATAACAAATTTTTAAAAACATCCTTTAGAAATAAGAATTTTTTGAAAAATGTTCTATAAAAATAAGAAATTCTGGAAAATTTCTTATAAAAATAAGAAATTTTTAAAAAACTCTCTTTAAAAAAAAAGACGATTTTGAAGATTTTCCTATAAAAATAAGAAATTTTTGAAAAATTTCCATCAAAAAAAGGAAACTTTTGAAACAGTTTTTAATTTTTAACATATTTTGTAAAATTTCCTATAAAAATAAAAAAAAAATTTGAAAAATTTCCTATAAAAATTAGAAATTTTTGAAAAATTTCCTATAAAAATAAGAAATTTTTGAAAAATTTCCTGTTAAAATAAGAACATTTTGAAAAATTTCCTATAAAAATTTGAAATTTTTGAAAAATTTCTTATAAAAATAACAATTTTTTGAAGAATTTCTTATAAAAATAAGAAATTTTTGAAAAATTTCTTATAAAAATAAAAATAGGAAATTTTTGAAAAATTTCTTATAAAACTAAGAAATTTTTGAAAAATTTTTTATAAAACTAAGAAATTTTTGAAAAATTTCTTATAAAAATAAGAAATTTTTCAAAAATTTCTTATAAAAATAAGAAATTTTTGAAAAATTTCTTATAAAAATAAGAAATTTTTGAAAAATTTCTTATAAAAATAAGAAATTTTTGAAAAATTTCTTATAAAAATAAGAAATTTTGGAAAAATTTCTTATAAAAATAAGAAATTTTTGAAAAATTTCTTATAAAAATAAGAAATTTTTGAAAAATTTCTTATAAAAATAAGAAATTTTTGAAAAATTTCTTATAAAAATAAGAAATTTTTGAAAAATTTCTTATAAAAATAAGAAATTTTTGAAAATTTTCTTATAAACATTATAAATTTTTGAAAAATTTCTTATAAAATTAAGAAATTTTTGAAAAATTTCTTATAAAAATAAGAAATTTTTGAAAAATTTCTTATAAAAATAGGAATTTTTTTTAAATTTCTTATAAAAATTAGAAATTTTTTAAAAATTTCTTATAAAAATAAAAAAAATTTGAAAAATTTCTTATAAAATTTTTAAAAAATATCTTATAAAAATAAGAAATTTTTGAAAAATTTCTTATAAAAATAAGAAATTTTTGAAAAATTTCTTATAAAAATAAGAAAATTTTGAAAAATTTCTTATAAAAATAAGAAATTTTTGAAAAATTTCTTATAAAAATAAGAAATTTTTGAAAAATTTCTTATAAAAATAAGAAATTTTTGACAAATTTCTTATAATAATAAAAAATTTCTTATAAAAATAAGAAATTTTTGAAACAAATCTATAAGAATAGAAAATTTTTGAAAAAAATCTATAAAAATAAAAAAAAAATGCAAAAATTTCCTATGAAAACAAGAAATTAAAAAAAAAAAATTTTATACATATAAGAAATTTTTAAAAAACTTCCTATAAAAATAAAACATTTTTGAAACTTTTCCTATAAAAAATGAAAAATGTTAGAAAAATTTCCTATAAAAATAAGATTTTTTTTTTAAATTTCCTATATATGTAAGAAATTTTTGAAAAATTTCTAATAAAAATAAGCAATTTTTAAAAAATTTTTAAAATAAGAAATTTTTGCAAAATTTCTAAAAAAATAACAAATTTTTGAAAAATTTCTTATAAAAATAAGAGATTTTTGAAAAAATTTCTACAAAGATAAGAAATTTTCAAAAAAAAAAATTCATAATAAAAACAAATTGTTACAAAATGTAATTTTTTAAAAAATTTCTTACAAAAATAAGAAATTTTTAATGAATACAATTTGTTGGAAAATTTCCTATAAAAATAAGAAATTTTTGTAAAATTTCCTATAAAAATTAGAAATTTTTGAAAAATTTTCTTTGAAACTACGAAATTTTTGAAAAATTTTCTTTGAAACTACGAAATTTTTGAAAAATTTCGTATGAAATTAAGAAACTTTAAAAATTTCTATAAAAATAAGAATTTTTTGTAAAATTTCCTTCAAAAATAAAAATTTGTTGAAAAAATTCCTATAAAAATACAAAATTTTTGAAAAATTTCCCACAAAAATAAGAAACTTTTGAAAAATTTCCTATGAAAATATCTGGAAAATTTCCTTTAAAAATAAAAAATCTTAGAATTTTTTTTTTGAAAATTCCCATAAAAATGTTAAATTTTTGAAAAATTTTCCTATAATAATAAGAATTTTTTGAAAAATTTCCTATAAAAGTAAGACATTTTTGAAAAACTTCTTAAAAAAATAAGAAATTTTTGAAAAATTATCTATGAAAATTAGAAATTTTTAAAAAATTTTTTATATTATCTATCTTATCTTGTCAATGCAGTTTCGCTATTTTAAATTTTTTTCTTTCGTATATTTTAGGCTGTTTAAGAAATTAAAGCCGTTTTTTAGTTCTTCGACAGTTTTTGTTTTCCCATTTATTATTTGTTCCACCATTTATTTCCTAACTTCAAAATTAAGTTTTTGTTTAGTTTTTTTTTCTTCTGCAGAAAAAAAGTATCCAATAAATATTTCAACAATATATAAACTACTTGTCATTTTGTTGGTCTAAGAATTTATTGGAAAAGTTTTAAATTTCGGAAATGTCGTTTTTAAAGTGTTTTCAGCTGGATTATATTGTTAAAGGAAACTTTTCAGCTTCACTAAATAGTCGAAAAGAAGATTTGAAAAATATTAATATAAATTTTTTTAATACTATATTTAAAAAAAACCATTGCATACTTATGGGCCAAGCAAAAAAATTGCATATCTCAGGGTATAGATAATAACAAAAACCATTGCATGCTTATGAGTTAAGAAAATAAATACATACCCCTAGGCATGGACAGTTTTAGAAGTTAAAAGAACATTGATTAATATTAAGTTTTAAACATAAGTTTTCCTAAAAAAACTTTCACCAGAAAATGATTAATTAAAAAACTTTTTAACTTGAAAGTCTATTTACGTTTTCTTCTAACTTTAAGTTTTAATGACTAAATTCTGTCTTTTTCTCTAACATATGGTATTAAAATATTTTATGTTACTAAAATGTATTGCATACTTTTAAGGCAACCTGAAACTTTCAACAAAACTATTATCTATTTTTAGACATTTAATTTGTTTTTCAATTTATTCACTTTACGTGTTTGTTGAAAAATAATTTATTTTAAATTAATTCTTTTATTTTTTTTTTTTTTGTTTCCAGTTATTGCTGACTACTTCATCTAGAAAATATGCAATTGAAAAAAACACACGTGTCCTTTGCCAGGAGTAGCAAGTAAATAGTAGTAGCAACTTAATAATTTGTTACTGTTGAAAATGACATACAGGTATTTTTTGTAATTGCCTCAATTATTTTGAAATATTTTATAAAATATTTGACTCTGTTGTTTTTATTGTTCGAGTAATATTTCTATTTTTCCATTTTAGTATTAAATGAATTGTTAGCCTTGACATAGTTAACTTGGAAAATAAATTTTAAATGTATAGTTTTTTCAGAGGGAAAGTAGTTAAGAATTGTTTTGCAATGAAGAGTGAGAAAAACTGCTGGGCTGAATTAAGGCATTTAATACAAATTGAAATTTGAGAGGTTTGAATTAATATCATGTTGCAAACTTTAAGGAAATTAAAAAAATGTGTAAGTTATAAATTCCTATAAATTTCTGAAAAAATTCCTATAAAAATAGAAAATTTTTGAAAAATTTCCTATAAAAATAGAAAATTTTTGAAAAATTTCCTATAAAAATAGAAAATTTTTGAAAAATTTCCTATAAAAATAGGAAATTTTTGAAAAATTTCCTATACAATAGAAAATTTTTGAAAAATTTCCTATAAAAATAGAAAATTTTTGAAAAATTTCCTATAAAAATAGGAAATTTTTGAAAAATTTCCTATAAAAATAGGAAATTTTTGAAAAATTTCCTATAAAAAAAAGAAATTTTTGAAAAATTTCCTATAAAAAAAAGAAATTTTTGAAAAATTTCCTATAAAAATAGGAAATTTTTTGAAAAATTTCCTATAAAAATAGGAAATTTTTGAAAAAATTCCTATAAAAATAGGAAATTTTTGAAAATTTCCTATAAAAATAGGAAATTTTTGAAAAATTTTCCTATAAAAATAGGAAATTTTTGAAAATTTCCTATAAAAATAGGAAATTTTTGAAAAATTTCCTATAAAAATAGGAAATTTTTGAAAAATTTTCTATAAAAATAGGAAATTTTTGAAATCCTATAAAAATAGGAAATTTTTGAAAAATTTCCTATAAAAATAAGAAATTTTTGAAAAATTTCCTATAAAAATAGGAAATTTTTGAAAAATTTCCTATAAAAATAGGAAATTTTTGAAAAATTTCCTATAAAAATAGGAAATTTTTGAAAAATTTCCTATAAAAATAGGAAATTTTTGAAAAATTTCCTATAAAAATAGGAAATTTTTGAAAATTTTCCTATAAAAATAGGAAATTTTTGAAAAATTTCCTATAAAAATAGGAAATTTTTGAAAAATTTCCTATAAAAATAGGAAATTTTTGAAAAATTTCCTATAAAAATAGAAAATTTTTGAAAAATTTCCTATAAAAATAGGAAATTTTTGAAAAATTTCCTATAAAAATAGGAAATTTTTGAAAAATTTCCTATAAAAATAGGAAATTTTTGAAAAATTTCCTATAAAAATAGGAAATTTTTGAAAAATTTCCTATAAAAATAGGAAATTTTTGAAAAATTTCCTATAAAAATAGGAAATTTTTGAAAAATTTCCTATAAAAATAGGAAATTTTTGAAAAATTTCCTATAAAAATAGGAAATTTTTGAAAAAATTTCCTATAAAAATAGGAAATTTTTGAAAAATTTCCTATAAAAATAGGAAATTTTTGAAAAATTTCCTATAAAAATAGGAAATTTTTGAAAAATTTCCTATAAAAATAGGAAATTTTTGAAAAATTTCCTATAAAAATAGGAAATTTTTGAAAAATTTCCTATAAAAATAGGAAATTTTTGAAAAATTTCCTATAAAAATAGGAAATTTTTGAAAAATTTCCTATAAAAATAGGAAATTTTTGAAAAATTTCCTATAAAAATAGGAAATTTTTGAAAAATTTCCTATAAAAATAGGAAATTTTTGAAAAATTTCCTATAAAAATAGGAAATTTTTGAAAAATTTCCTATAAAAATAGGAAATTTTTGAAAAATTTCCTATAAAAATAGGAAATTTTTGAAAAATTTCCTATAAAAATAGGAAATTTTTGAAAAATTTCCTATAAAAATAGGAAATTTTTGAAAAATTTCCTATAAAAATAAGAAATTTTTGAAAAATTTCCTATAAAAATAGGAAATTTTTGAAAAATTTCCTATAAAAATAAGAAATTTTTGAAAAATTTCCTTTAAAAATAGGAAATTTTTTAAAATTTCCTTTAAAAATAGGAAATTTTTGAAAAATTTCCTTTAAAAAATAGAAAATTTTGGAAAAATTTCCTTTAAAAAATAGGAAATTTTTGAAAAATATTCTATGAAAATTGGAAATTTTTGAAAAATTTCCTATAAAAATAGGAAATTTTTGAAAAAAATTTTATAAATATATTAAATTTTCTTCATAAAAACTTATCTTGAAATATTCCTTATTTTAAGCTCAATTGACTCCACCAAAAACATTTACCATTAATTGCACTCCTTATTCTAATTGCATTTCTAGCCACAATTCAATTTAATACTACTTTGTGTCTTGCTCAATAATCGATAAGAAACTTTTATAGAATAAATTTTAATTACAAGAATATATAGGATTTTTATGTTTTTCTTCTTAACAGAAAAAAAAAATTAATGAAATTCAGATTTTTTTTCCTTGACTTCTCTTACAACATATTTCAACCCACATATACAATATACGACATGAATGAGTAGTTATCAGATGAAGCGTTAAATTAAAAATTTACCTATTAACAGGATAATGTAAAACTTAAACACATACACACATTCACACGAAAGAAAAAAAGAGAAAAACTTCAACATATTCACACTTAAACCCTTTTATTCACACATACAGACTTGAGGTAAGAGCAAAAAAGTTATCAACATGCAAAATCTTTTAAACAAACACTTTTACGGTTACACACATACTTTTACATATATACTGCCTATTGCTCTTTAAGGATAATAAGTGTATTACGATTAAAGGACAATAATTACTCATTATTTGTACTACACACACACAGACACACATGTACACACATAAAACTACTGCAGCTACTGATGATGATAATTTGAGCTTAAGTTGCTCCAAAGGAAGTACAAGAACAACAACAACGAAAACTATAAAAAAAAGCATTTAACGAAAGGAAGTGCAAGCAAGAACATGTTTAATATAAAAACGTTGAAAAAAAATCAAAAGTAAATATAAAACTTGTGAAAATTGACATATGACAAGGTTAAAACCATTAGTAAACTAATGGAAAATGCAATTGTACAATATCCTGCAGAAGGAAGCAAAAAAATAAATTCAAGCTGAGGTAGCAATTTCAATAATTATTATCATTTTTATACTTTCTTTACTTTTTCTTATTATTATAATTATCTTTCACTCAAAATGCAGGGGAAGTATTTATAAAAAGGAAATTTAATGGGAAAATGTTATATAAGTGTCATTTGTAAGTGACTTTGCAAAAGGCTCTTGCTAGACTGGTTTGATGAAATTATAGGAAAATTTTAATAAGAATTCATAAGAATTTTACAAAAAAAAATTGGGAAAAATTTCCTTAAAAAATAAAATGATAAAATTTCCTATAAAAATAAAAAATTTAAAAAAAATTGTTATAAAAATAAGAAATTTTTGAAAAATTGTTATAAAACTAAGAAATTTTTTGAAAAATTATCTATAAAAATAGGAAATTTTGAAGAATTACTATAAAAATAAGAAATCTTTGAAAAATTTCCTATAAAAATAGGAAATTATTGAAAAATTTTCTATAAAAATAGTAAACTTTTGAAAATTTTCCTATAAAAATAGAAAATTTTGGAAAAATATCATATAAAAATATGAAATTTTTCAAAAAAAATACAAAATTTTTGAAAATCTTCCTCTAAAATAAGAAATTTTTGAAAGATTTCCTATAAAAATAAGAAATTTGAAAAAAAATAAAAAAAATTTCCTATAAAGATAAGAAATTTTTGAAAAATTTCCTATAAAAATAGGAAATTTTTGAAAAATTTCCTATAAAAATAAGAAATTTTTGAAAAATTTCCTATCAAAATAAAAAATTTTTGAAAAATTTCCTATAAAAACTAAGAAATTTTTGAAAAATTTCCTATAAAACTAAGAAATTTTTGAAAAATTTCCTATCAAAATAGAAAATTTTTTAAAAATTTCGTGTAAAAATAAGAAATTTTTTAAAAATTTCCTATAAAACTAAGAATATTTTGAAAAATTTCCTATCAAAATACAAAATTTTTGTAAAATTTCCTATAAAATAAAAAAATTTTGAAAATCTTCTTTAAAATTTTTGAAAAATTTCTTATGAAAATAGTAAATTTTTGAAAAATTCCTATAAAAAAAATAAATTTTTGAAAAATTTCCTATAAAAAAAATAAATTTTTGAAAAATTTCCTATAAAAATAAGAAATTTTGAAAAATATTCTATAACAATAAGAAATTTTTGAAAAATATCCTTAAAGATAATAAATTTTTTAAAAATTTCCCATAAAAATAATAAATTTTTCAAAAATTTCCTATAAAAATAAGAATTTTTGAAAAAATTCCTATAAAATTAAGAAATTTTTGAAAAATTTCGTGTAAACATAAGAAATTTTTGAAAAGTTTCCTA
Organism: Stomorhina lunata; assembly: GCA_933228675.1. Lineage (NCBI taxonomy): Eukaryota > Metazoa > Arthropoda > Insecta > Diptera > Rhiniidae > Stomorhina > Stomorhina lunata. The sequence goes on along the minus strand of OW121742.1, from coordinate 40,136,728 downwards.
TAAAATTAAGACATTTTGGAAAAATTTCCTATAAAAATACAAAATTTTTAAAAATTTTCTAAAACAAATAAGAAATTTTTAAAAAATTTCCTTTAAGTATAAAGTAATTTTGAGAAATTTCCTAGATAAATAAAAAATTTTTAAAAAGTTTCATACTTTTGTAACTTTTTTGTTTGTGAAATAAAAATTCCATAAGGACCCAAGGGTTCTTAAATGTTTCATTTTAAACATAAGATAGGGAACAGTAAATTTACCTTTACAGAAATATTTATATGCTCGACACATGTTTGGCATTTTCAAAACCATCAAGACACTTAATTCTTTTGTACAAGCCATATTTTTCCATAGCTTTGAAAAGAAAATTTTCATCCAAAAAAGACTGACTTCTCTAAGATTTCCTATCCAACACTTAAACATCTATCCGCTATCCGAGAGGAAACGAAAAAATTGTCTTTGTTTGCAAGAATAAAACGGAAACAGTTTAAATGTTTTGTTTAAACATTTATTTATATAACAAATACCAATACAAATATTTATATTCATACATGTTTGTTGGAATGTTTAAGTGAATGTAAAGGACAACTAGTGCATATGTGTGTGTGTGTGTTGGTGTGAATAGTGTTTAATATAAAAAATTCAGCTAAATCGTATATTGTTTGTTTGTGTTCTTTTTTTCTGTTGAATTTTTAATATCAAACCATAAAATTTGTTATATTACTTGGCTTCTAAACCTTTTTTCTGTTATTTGTAGCTGTTTTTTTTTCTGTGGCCCTGCTCTTTGGTACTTTCTGCAAACTGCCATTACTTAGTGCCGCCATGCATACAAATATTGCCAAATAACATACACAAACACACATTTCTATATACAGTCATGTTTGCCTTAACATATATTAACAACAATGAGAAAAGGAAGAAAAGTCCTTTTGCTTGAGCACAAGTAGAGAAACTACAAAAAAAACTAAAACAGAGCAAACGGAAAATTTTAAGTAACGAAGAGAAATGTTTACATACACTCACTCACAAGGAAACAGAAATTTGAGGAAAAAAAGCCCAAAATTACTGGCTGTTACTGATGTTGTTGCTTTTGTTTCAGTTGTTGTTATTTAGATGATGTCGTTTATTCTTTAGCGACCTCAATACACAAATAAATTGTTTGCATATCGTGCAAATATTATGAACCAAAACAGAAAAAAACTAAAAAAAAGAAAAAACAATTCTTCTTCTCTGACTCCTTTGGTTCTTCGAAAAGTTTATGTGTTCTCGTATGTGGAATTTTAACATTTGTTTATACATGTTTGCCAACAACACTCAAACGTACTTAGATATGTATCAACGAGGGTAAAGGTAAAAGTCATTTAAATTCTACAATACAAAAATTTTAAAAAATTTTCTATAAAAATAAAAAAATTTTGAAAAATTTCCTATGAAAATAAGGAATTTTTGAAAAATTTCCTAAAAACATAAGAAATTTTTGAAAAAAATTCCTATAAATATAAGAAATTTCTGAAAAATTACTTATAAAATAAGAAATTTTTTAAAAATAAATAGTTTTCGAAAAAGTTCTTACCAAATAAGTAATTTTTAAATATTTTCTATAAAAATAAGAAAATTTTTAAAAAATTTCGTACCAAATTAATAACTTTTTGAAAAATTTCTTATAAAAATTGGAAATTTTTGAAAAAAATTTCTATAAAAATTTGAAAATTTTGAAAAATTTTTTATAAAAATATAAAATTTTTGAAAAATTTCATAAAAAAAAAAATAAATTTTTTTTTTTTTAAATTTCCTTTGAAAATAAGAAAATGTTGAAAAATTTCCGATAAAAGTAAAAAAAATTAAAAAAATTTCTTATAGAAATAAGGAATTTTTGAAAAAATTCCTTAAAAATAAGAAATTTTTGAAAAATTTCCTATAAAAGTAAGAAATTTTTGACAATTCCTATAATAACATGAAATTATTGGAAAATGTCTATAAAAAAATGAGAAATCTTGGAAAAATTTTCTATAAAAATAAGAATTTTTCTAAAAATTTCCTTTAAAAAGAAAAAAAATTGAAAAATTTCCTATGAAAATAAAAAATTTTTGAAAAATATGAAAATCTTTGAAAAATTCCCCATAAAAATAAGAAATTTTTGAAAATTTTCCTATAAAAATAAGAAATTTTTGAAAAATTTCCTATAAAAATAAGAAGTTTTTGAAAGATTTCCTATAAAAATAAGAAATTTTTAAAAATTTTCTTTAAAAAAAAAGAAATAGAAACTTTTGAAAAGTTTCCTATAAAAATACGAAACTTTTAAGAAATTTCCTATAAAACTGAGAAAAAAATAATAAAAACTTTTTAAAAATTTCCTATAAAAATTAGAACTTTTTGAAAAATTTCCTGAAAAAATAAGACATTTTTGAAAATTTTCCTAAAAAATAAGAAATTTTTTCAAAATTATATAAAAAAGAAATTTTTAAAAAATTTCCGATAAAAAAGAAATTTTTGAAAACTTTATATGAAAATAGGAAATTTTTAGAAAAATTTCCTATAAAAATATAAAATTTTTGAAAATATTCCTTTAAAAATTTTTAAAAAATTTCCTGTAAAAATAAGAAATTTTTGAAAAATTTCCTATAAAAATAAGAAGTTTTTGAAAAATTTCCTATAAAAATAAGAAATTTTTAAAAAATTTCCTATAAAAATAAGAAATTTTTGAAAAATTTTCTATAAAAATAAAAAATTTTCTTTTTAAAAAAAAGAAATAGAAATTTTTGAGAAATTTCCTATAAAAATAAGAAATTTTTGAAAAATTTTCTATAAAAATTAGAAATTTTTGAAAATTTCCTATGAAGATAAGAAATTTTTAAAAAAATTTCCTATAAAAATAAGAAATTTTTTGAAAAATTTTGTTTAAAAATAAAAAAATTTTGAAAAACTTCCTATAAAAATAAGAAATAATTGAAAAATTACCTTTTAAAATAAGACATTTTTTACAAATATCCTATAAAATTAATTTTTTTTTTAATTCCTATAACAATAAGAAATTATTGAAAAATTTCCCTTAAAAATAAGAAATTTTTGAAAAATTTCCTATAAAAATAAGAAATTTTTGGAAAATTTCCTATAAAAATAAGAAACTTTTGAAAAATTTCCTTTAAAATTAAAAAATTTTTAAAAAACTTCCTATAAATATAAAAACTTTTTGAAAAATGCCTATAAAAATAAGAACTTTTTGAAAAATTTCCTATAAAAATAAGACATTTTTGAAAATTTTCCTAAAAAATAAGAAATTTTTTCAAAATTTTATATAAAAAAGAAATTTTTAAAAAATTTACAATAAAAAATAAATTTTTGAAAACTTTATATGAAAATAGGAAATTTTTAGAAAAATTTCCTATAAAAAATATAAAATTTTTGAAAATATTCCTATAAAAATTATAAATTTTTAAAAAATTTCCTGTAAAAATAAGAAATTTTTGAATAATTGGCTGTAAAAATAAGAACATTTGTAGATTTTTTTCTACAGAAATAAGAAATTTTTGAAAAATGGTTCTTAAATATAAAATATTTTTAAAAAACTTCCTATACAAATAAGAAATTATTGAAAATTTTCATATACAAATAAGAAATTTTTGAAAATTTTCCTTTAAAAGTAAAAATTTTTTTCAAAAATTCCTTAAAAAATAAGATATTATTGAAAAATTTCCTTTAAAAAAAGAAATTTTTAAAAAATTTTCTATAAAAATAAGAAACTTTTGAAAATGTTCCTATAAAAATAAGAAATTTTTGAAAAATTTCCTATAAAACTTAGACATTTTTGAAAAATTTTCTATAAAAATAAGAATTTTTTAAAAAATTTTGTTTAAAAATAAAAAAATTTTGAAAAACTTCCTATAAGAATAAGAAATAATTGAAAAATTTCCTATAAAGAAAAGAAATTTTCCTGTAAAAATAAGAAATTTTTGAAAAATTTCCTAAAATTTTTTCCATAAAAACAAGAAATTTAAAAAAAATTTCTATAAAAGTAAGAAGTTTTTCAAAAAATTTGTTTAAAAATATGAAATTTTTGAAAAATTTTCTTTAAAACCAAGAAATATCTAAAAAAAAAAGTTTCCTTTCAAAATAAGAGACGAGGTTATAAACCAAGACTTAGTCTTTGTCTAAGTCTAGGTCTTTAAATTTCTAATAATTGACTTTAAAACTCAAACTCGTACCTTTTTAACTCAAACAAAGAAATTCGTGTATGCTAAACTTTTTCTTTCCCTAAAGTATGCAACAAAAAAAAAAGAATAAAATCAGAAAAAATTATTACAAGCCGAATAAGGAAAGTTGTAGGAAAAAATGAAAAAGAACACATTGAACATGTTAAAATACTTTGGATATTTGTGATTTTGGGTGTTTTCTATTCGTTTTATAAATTTGTTCATGTTAGAATTTTCTCGTTTTTTTTTTCGTTCAAATGTTGATTTTTCAATTTATTTTCTTTGCATTTGTTCGTCGATGTTTGAGCTCTAATGCTATCCTTTTGCCCCTTTACGTCTTGATGTTGAATTTTCCAAAGAATTGAAATTGTTAGAATTGTGTTAGGGAATAATTTTTTTCTCTTCCGTTTGTTATTTTATTTATTTAAGTTTATTTGTGTTGGTTCCACATGAATTATTTTAACACCATATTTCAATATTACTAACAATAAATATATTTACAATATTTATATGCAACATCGCTTTGCTTTGTGGCTCTGTGATTTGTTTGCGTTTATTACGGAGCGAAAGGGCGAAGTATTGAACGAATGATGAAATGAATGAATGAGTGTATTGTGGGCAATCGATATAGCGGATTTTATATTTACTGCAACAATTTAATATTTTATTTTCAATGATGTCTGGGTGGAAAGGCGGAAGAGGAAGGAGGAGTGATTTAAGTGGAGGACATGTATATTGTTTAGATTTCATTGGAAATATTTTAATTTTGTAACATACAAATTTATGTTTTAATCAATTAAGGTCAGAGGTTGAAGGGTTTGTATGTGAAAAATAATAAACAATTTTTATACAAAAATAGTAAAATTTTGATAGAGAATAGGTCAGATTTTAAACATCTTAATCTAGTAAAAATAGTAAAATTTTGAAAATTTTCCTATAAAAATAGTAAAATTTGGAAGATTTTCCTATAAAAATAGTAAAATTTTTAAAATTTTCCTATAAAAATAGTAAAATTTTAAAAATTTTCCTATAAAAATAGTAAAATTTTAAAAATTTTCCTTTAAAAATAGTAAAATTTTGAAAATTTTCCTTTAAAAATAGTAAAATTTTGAAAATTTTCCTATAAAAATAGTAAAATTTTGAAAATTTTCCTATAAAAATAGTAAAATTTTGAAAATTTTCCTATAAAAATAGTAAAATTTTGAAAATTTTCCTATAAAAATAGTAAAATTTTGAAAATTTTCCTATAAAAATAGTAAAATTTTGAAAATTTTCCTATAAAAATAGTAAAATTTTGAAAATTTTCCTATAGAAATAGTGAAATTTTGAAAGATTTTCCTATAAAAATAGTAAAATTTTGAAAATTTTCCTATAAAAATAGTAAAATTTTGAAAATTTTCCTATCACAATAGTAAATTTTTGAAAATTTTTCTATAAAAAAAATTAATAATTTTGTAAGTTCTTTGAAAGTCTCGATCCGATTTGCTGTGTACAAAGTAAGTTTGAGACGTTTTCATGTGTTCATAGAAAATCTGTCGATAACTTTTCATGTTCATTAAAAATACTGAGATGTTTTTCTGTCTACATGCAATAAATTTCCTGTTCTGCTTAATTTAAAGCCAAGAAAATCCTTCATCGTTCTTTATATAAGAAATCACTTCAAATCCAAGAAACCACAAACAATCACATTCGCTTTGTCAAGGTGTAACTAAACTTAAACCTCTTCAATTTAGACTGAGAGAAAAGTGCAAAAAAAAACTTAAAAAGTCTTCTAAAAAAAATATGAAATTGCGACAAGTCGTCTGCTAAATCAACCACCTTCACACACACAAACACAACCAGTAGCAGCAAATATGCCGCCATTCAAACCGAAAAAGAAAATCTCAAAAAAACATCAGCCAAAACGTAGGCTTCACAAAAAAACACCAAAAAGCAAATGAACGTATGAATGAACAAATAAACACACAAACAAACAACAAAACGGAGAATGACTGAATGAACGACAAAAGGAGCGTCAGGAGCAGGAGCAAATCTCAAAAGCAAACAATAAACGAAATTTCCACCAAACATCCAACCATCAGCCAACTAACCAGTCAACCAACATCCATTCAGCCAACTTGAACGAACAGCATCATCCAGCACCAGCACCGCCAACATTTGGGAATTAGTGAAAGAAAATCCTTTGGAAAAAATGTCTTTAACAAATATCAAGAAGATGTTAAGCTCCAAATATCTACGGTAGGACAAACAGTTGGTGGAGATAGTTTTCCGACAGAAAAACCATCTCCACCAACTGTGACTTTTAGACAGATTTCCTTGCGATCAGGAATCGACAATAGAGTAGGACTTTTTTATAAACAAATTTTCAAAAGTTTGCTCTTCTTAAATTATTTCAAAATTATACTATTTTTTATTGAAAAGTTTCTCATAAAAATATTACTCAAAAATTTCCTATAAAAAGTAGAAATTTTAAAAATTTTTCTATGAAAATAAAATTTTTTAAATATTTCCTTTAAAAATAAGGCATTTTTGAAAAACTTCTAATGAAAACAAGAAATTAAAAAAAAAAATTTCTTATAAAAATAAGAAATTCTTGCAAAATTTTCTATAGAAATTTTTGAAAAATTTCATACAAAATGAAAAATTTTTGAAAATTTCCTAAAAAATGAGAAATTTTTGGAAAATTTTCTATAAAATAAAAAATTTTTGAAAAAGTTCCTATCAAATTAAGAAATTTTCGAAAAAAAATCCTATAAAAATAAGAAATTTTTGAAAAATTTTCTATAATAATAAGAAATTTTGAAAAATTTCCTATCAAAATAAGAATTTTTTGAAAAATTTCCTATAAAAATAAGAAATTTTTTAAAAATTTCCTATAAAAATAAGAAATTTTTTAAAAATTTCCTATAAAAATAAGAAATTTTTTAAAAATTTCCTATGAAAATAAGAAATTTTTGAATGAAAACAAGAAATTAAAAAAAAAATTTCTTATAAAAATAAGAAATTTTTGCAAAATTTTCTATAAAAATTAGAAATTTTTGAAAAATTTCATACAAAATGAAAAATTTTTGAAAATTTCCTAAAAAATGAGAAATTTTTGGAAAATTTTCTATAAAATAAAAAATTTTTGAAAAAGCTCCTATCAAATTAAGAAATTTTTGAAAAAAAAATCCTATAAAAATAAGAAATTTTTGGAAAATTTTCTATAATAATAAGAAATTTTGAAAAATTTCCTATCAAAATAAGAATTTTTTGAAAAAGTTCCTATAAAAATAAGAAATTTTTGAAAAATTTCCTATAAAAATAAGAAATTTTTGAAAAATTTCCTATAAAAATAAGAAATTTTTGAAAAATTTCCTTTAAAAATAAGAAATTTTTGAAAAATTTCCTATAAAAATAAAAATTTTTGAAAAATTTCCTATAAAAATAAGAAATTTTTGAAAAATTTCCTATAAAAATAAGAAAGTTTTGAAAAATTTCCTATAAAAATAAGAAATTTTTGAAAAATTTCCTATAAAAATAAGAAATTTTTGAAAAATTTCCTATAAAACTAAGAAATTTTTGAAAAATTTCCTATAAAATTAAGAAATTTTTGAAAAATTTCCTATAAAAATAAGAAATTTTTGAAAAATTTCCTAAAAAATTAAGAAATTTTTGACAAATTTCCTATAAAACTAAGAAATTTTTGAAAAATTTCCTATAAAAATAAGAAATTTTTAATAAAATTTAATACAAAAATAAGAAAATTTTGAAAATTTTTGTATAAAAATAGGAAATTTTTGAAAAATTTCGTATAAAAATAATAAATTTTTGAAAAACTTGCTATAAAAATCAGAAATTTTTTAAAAATTTGATATAAATATAGGAAATTTTTGAAAAAATTTCCTATAAAATTTTTGAAAATTTTTCGATTTTTATAAATAAGAAATTTTTGAAAAATTTCCTAGCAAAATACGAAATTTTTGAAAAATTTCCTAAAAAATGAGCAATTTTTGGAAAATTTTTTATAAAATAAAAAAGTTTTGAAAAATTTCCTATAAAAATAAAAAATTTTTGAAAAATTTCCTACAAAAATAAGAAATTTTTAAAAAATTTCCTATAAAAATAAGAAATTTTTGAAAAATTTCCTATAAAAATAAGAAATTTTTGAAAATTTTCCTATAAAAATAAGAAATTTTTGAAAAATTGTATATAAATAAGAAATTTTTAAAAAAAAATTCCTATAAAAATAAAAAAAATTTTGAAAAACTTCCTATAAAAAAAAGAAGTTTTTGAATTTTTTTTTTATAAAAATAAGAAATTTTGAAAAATTTCCTATAAAACTAAGAACTTTTTGAAAAATTTCCGATAAAAATAAGAAACTTTAAAAAAATTTAATACAAAAATAAGAAAATTTTGAAATTTTTCTATAAAAATAGGAAATTTTTGAAAAATTTCGTATAAAAACAATAAATTCTTGAAAAACTTGCTATAAAAATAAGAAATTTTTGAAAAATTTGATATAAAAATAGGAAATTTTTGAAAAATTTCCTATAAAAATCGAAAATTTTTGAAAATCGGAAATTTTTGAAAAATTGTCCCAAAAAATAGGAAATTTTTGAAAAATTTGCTATAAAAATATGAAATTTTTGAAAAACGTTTTCAAAAATTTCCCTTCGAAATAGGAAATTTTTCAAAAATTTGCTATGAAAATAAAAAAGTTTTAAAAAAAATGCTATAAAAATAAGAAATTTTTGAAAAAATTTCTATAAAAATAAGAAATTTTTGAGAAATTATTGAAAAATTTAATATCAAAATTGAAAAGTTCCTATAAAAATGCGAAATTTTTGAAAAATTTCCTATGAAAATGCGAAATTTTTGAAAAATATCCTATAAAAATGCGAAATTTTTTAAAAATTTCCTATAAAAATACGAAATTTTTGAAAAATTTCCAATAAAATAGGAAATTTTTAAAAAAAAAACTAAATTTTTGAAAAATTTCTTATAAAAATACGAAATTTTTGAAAAATTTTCTATAAAAATACGAAATTTTTATAAAAATACGAAAATAAAAAATTTCCTATAAAAATGGAAATTTTTTGAAAAGTTTCCTATAAAAATAGAAAATTTTCAAAAAATTCCTATAAAAATACAAAAATACATTTTTGAAAAATTTAATATAAAAATTAAAAATTTTTTGAAAAGTTGCTACAAAAATTAAAATTTTTTTTTAAATTTCTTATAAAAATATAAAAATTCTTATAAAAATAAGAAATTTTCGAAAAGTTTCCTATAAAAATATGAAATTTTTGAAAAATTTCCTATAAAAATAAGAAATTTTTGAAAAGTTTCTATAAAAATAAGAAATTTTTGAAAAATTTCCTATAAAAATAAAAAAATGTTTGAAAAATTTCCTATAAAAATAAGAAATTTTGGGAAAATTTATAATAAAAATAAAAAAGATCCTATAAATATAAGAATATTTGTGAAAATTTTCTTATAAAAACAAGAAACTTCCTATAAAGTGATACATTTTTTAAACATTTTTATTTATATATTAGAAAATTTTTTAAAATTTCCTTTAAAATATAATTATTTTAAATTGTCAAAATAATTTTACTTCACACTGTGTCGCAACTAGATTTCTTGGAAAAATCATTCATCTCTACTATCGTTCGTTTATTTACATGTATGTAAATACCAGATCATGTAAAGGTGTAACCGTGTAAAGGTGATTCACTATTTCAATATTTGTTTGTGTCAAATCTTTGGATGGTTAAAAGGTAAATCAGACTCAGAGACATGGAAAAAGGAATCAACAGCCATATTTTTCCAATTGCATGCACTTACTTAAAAATAACTATAAAAGTAAAATGAATCATAAATTGAAAGAAAAATGTCTTTAACATCTCAAGTCCTCGTTCATTTGTCATTTTCTTAAGAAAAACTTAAAATGTTGGAGTAAAAGGATATTCAACACAATCGACCACAAACTCACATAGACACACACTGATGCGTGTGTTGAAAATTATTTGTTGCCACTTTTGGTTGCAGATATTTACAACAATTAGTTTTCCCAGAAAAACACCCTTATTAACTAGAGAACACACCGTCTCGGTATGTACAACATTATTTCCATTTCTATATCTTTTTGTCTTTCTATCTCCATCTGTAAGGATTTGGTAGGATGTTTGTGGTTGTATGCCTCCGTGCGTGTAATTGTATGTTTTGTGCAATATGTTGATAGAATATTTCGTTTATTTCATTCATATTTATTTACTCGTTTTTCTTTATTTCTGCTAATATTTGTTCTTACAAGTGTATGCTGTGTATTTTGTATGTGGTTGTTCTCTGTTTGTATTTATTTGCCATACACGATAAAATTAAGTTAGACGAGCAGTTTTTGCGATATTTATTATACCCTTCACCACCATAGGTGGAAAGGGTATTATAAGTTTGTGCTGATGTTTGTAACGCATAGAAATATTTGTCTTAGACCCACCTTTTAGTATACCAATAGACTTAGAATCACTTTCTGAGTCGATTTAGCGATGTCCGTCCGTCCGTCCGTCTGGCTGGCTGGACCCCCATGTAAACCTTGTAATCAAACTACAGGTCGCAATTCTAAAAATAATTTGATAATTTGGCGCAGATAATTTTTTTGATAATGGGACCATGGCTATTGAAATTGGTCAAAATCGGTCCATTATTTATGGTACCTCCCATAGGTCCCACTTCCCGGAATTGCTATATTGGCCACAAATATCAATATTTTTTCATGAAATTTAAAACAGATACTGCTTATGTAAACTTAAATCACTGTACTAAATTTCGTTGAAATCGGTCCACATTTGACCATAGCTCCCATACAAACTCTTCTTCAAAAACGCACTAAATGAGACAAAAAATCACTAAAACGCTCGTAAATCTAAAGATAATGAAAATTTTGAGTTTATTTTTTGCATACATAACAACTGTAATAAATTTGGCAAATTTTGGGATAATCGGTTCATATTTGACCCTAGCTCTCATATAAGTCCAAATGACGGAAACAGGTTGAATATATACGTTTTGATAAAATGTTTGTATGATGGCAGAATTTAGCAAATATTTGTCTTTATACAGGAATAATAACACCTTTGGCCTTAGTGGTGAAGGGTATCGCATGGTCGGGCTTGACCGACTAAAGCACTTTCTTACTTGTTTTATAAAATGTTTTTTCCAACAAAGCTCTTTTCATTGATATATTGATATATTTCACTGTTTTATTATGATTTAAACTTGGGTCACTCTATAAAACCACCCGATATATCCTTGGTAATAAGAAAAAAGTGCTTTAGTCTGATTTTTTGGTTTTGCAGGAGAACAATTTCGAAAAAACTAAGCTATAACTTCTCGCAATATCCTAAAAATAATATAAACTTTGCCCATGGGTACTTTTGAATAAGAAGATTTTAAAGCTGTCATTAACTAAAATTTGTGTTTAAAAAAATTTGGTACGATCTCTATTCGGACAATCAAATTAACTTAAAAAGCATTTTATTGTCATTTTTCGGATCTCCTGAAAGTATACTATGAAATTTTATTAATCTTGATTATAATCGAATTAACCGATATCAATCAACATCTAAGCAAAGACAATATAATACAAAGATAGTGCACTCCATACATTTGTTTTCTGTCAAAAGTGAAATTAAAGCGGATAAAAGAAGATAAAAACACATAAACACACAAAAAAACATACATTTCATGAGCACGTGTGTGTGTCTTAGCTTTCTCTCATTGGATGATCTTTTCCATTAAATTTTTAATGGGTTTTTCAAAACGACCATATGGCAAATCAATATATGGAAGTACTACATCTTTATATTCTAGAGTCTTTGATCTAAGATACATCAGAAACATTTTTGTAGCATACTTTTATGAGAAAATAATCTAAATGAAGTATATTATATAGATTTACATTGTTTACTTACTGATCGAAGTATATAATTTCGATTTCGACAACATATGGCATATTTATCACATATTGTTTGTAGAAAAAAATAGAATTGAAATAAGTCCATAACTTCTTCATGTAAAAAAAATTTGAAATTCTGGGAAAAAGTGGTCTAAAAAGTCTATATCAGAGACCAGAAATAACTGTTATTTTTGAATTTTTGATTAAAAAAAGCAACCGCAAGGAAATGTCGGAGAATAAAACTAATTTGATAGTCTTGGACCAAATTTTCATAAAATGCGATGATTTTTAAAAATCTGATTTTTATTTCTTAAAAAAAATAGCAGTTATTTTTTTATTTATATTTTTTTTGATCAAAAATAACAGTTATTTTTAACTTTTATTTTTTCGAGCAAAAATAAAAGTTATTTTTAAACTTTTATTTTTTCGATCAAAAATAACAGTTATTTTTGACTTTTATTATTTCGAGCATGAATAAAAGTTATTTTTTGACTTTTATTTTTTCGAGCAGAAATAAAAGTTATTTTTGTGTTTTCAACCCTGATTATTATTGTGAAACTCAACTCCATTAATTTTTGAGCATATGCAAATTATTTTCACTGAATAATTATCTTTGTTTGACAAAAATTTTCAATAAATTTATTATGAATTTAAACAAAAATAACTTTTATTTCTGCTCGAAAAAATAAAAGTCAAAAAATAACTTTTATTTCTGCTAGAAAAAATAAAAGTCAAAAAATAACTTTTATTCATGCTCGAAATAATAAAAGTCAAAAATAACTGTTATTTTTGCTCGAAAAAATAAAAGTTAAAAAATAACTTTTATTTTTGCTTGAAAAAATAAAGGTCAAAAATAACTGTTATTTTTTATGAAAAAAATAAAAGTCAAAAAATAACTTTTATTTTCTGACTTTTACGATAAAAGTTATAACAGTTACGGTCCCTGGTCTATATAAATATGTTGTTCTTTTAACATGAATAAGTTCAAGTAGATTTAAATACTTAAATAATTTGTGTTTTGTTCAAAATTAACTCACCTGTAGTTGTCTGCAATTTTTAATTTTTAGGTCTTCTTGCTAAAATTCTTTGATTTGAATTTCGTTTTTATACGATTTTAATAGTTTATTTTAATTTATTCGTTTTTATTTAATTATTGTTTTTTCACTAAATTTGTTTAATAATAATTTTTTTATATTTAATTTATAACTTTTTCCTTATTTTTTTATATTTATTCAATGACAATGAAAACAAAGGCACACCAGCAAACCAATGCTTTTTATTGTGAAAAGAAAAATGTCTTTTTTCTAAGCAAATTTTTCTTTAATTTATTAAAGCAATTCTTCGTTCGACTTGTCTATACTCTAGAAAGAAACAGAGAAAAATAGAAAAAACAATTACAATTTGCTTAAGGGAATTTTCACTGAAAACAAAAAAAAAATATGCATTGATTAAAAATATTGTATACAAAAAAAATTTAGAATACTCGTAGTTTTACAAAATATCGCACTTTAATGTCATAATTTTTGGTTTTTGTTTCTTGTTTGTGTTCTTTAACCAAAAAAAAATCTACACCCTTTTTTTACGAGTATAGGAATTTCAATTTTTTTGTGGACTTTAATTAATTGTCGCCGTCTGCAGTTCTAGTGTCTATTCAACATTTTTCTTTTTTTTTTTTTTGAATATTCTATTTTCGGTATTTTTCTTTTGTTTGCAATAAATTTTATAGCCTACTGTTTGGGGCCAGACAAAATGAAATTGTCTTGCAATGGAATTTAGAATTACATAGAAAAAAAAAAACAATAATACAAAATCCTGGAAACAAAAAGTAAATGTTGTTGGGCAAAAAAAGACCTAAAACATTTAGTAATACAAGCTCGCCAGTTTGCCCCAAAAAAACAATAAAAACAAAGAAAATTTTCTCAAACACATACAGACATAATCTTGGAATACTCACATACCCATACATAGGCTTACTTAAATACACCACAAAATAAAATCTAAAATGTCTAATATATAGAATAATTTAAGGCGAAAATACTTCAAAAGATACACAATAAAAAGGAAAAGAAGAAAAATATTTAAAAAATTATTGAAGCTTTTAAACAACATTACTGATAAACAGATAAGATTAATATTCATATTGACTTCGAAACTTGGCAGAGGTATGTTAGAAGATAAATTGTGATGCATACTTTAAGGTGGTTTCAAATATTTAATAATTTTATTATAATTTTCTTTGATTTAAAACTCAGTGGAAACCCAAATATGAGGAAAATGATTAAACTAGTGCAATACAAAATGTTCAACATAGTGTGTATGTATATTGCGACTAGCTTTTCCTGGAGATGATATCCGAAGAATATGATAATATTTGACAAAAACAATCTTATATTCTTAAACGAGCAATAACTGTATATATATATATATATATATATATATATATATATAGATATATATATATATAGAATGGCTATCTCGAAAACGGCTCTAACGATTTTGATAAAATTTGGACAGTGGGTATCTTTTTTGATGTATAGGTCGAAGAAGAAGGGACTTTTGGAACTTTTATCTCTAAGAGGGTAAAAACGGGTAAAAAGGGGAAAAAATCGAAAACGCTATGTCTCCTAAAGTAATATTTATAGAAACAAAATTAAAATTACGTTTTAAACAGCTTTGAAAATAAGCGGACAGGTGTTTGGTACTTTTTTGAAACTATGTCCGATAGGGGGTAAAAAAGGGTGAAAATAGTTTTTTGGCACCTTTTTAACCCACTCTTATATTTTAAACTAAAGAATATAGAAAGAAACTTGGTACTGCAATCAATAGATGTAAAAAAAACATGAAACACGTATTTGGTACTTTTTTGATTTTGGAGCCAAAATGGGTAAAAAAGGGATATAATGATAACTTAACATCTCCAAAGTAATATGAATAGGAACATTATACATTATGTTAAATGCGTTTAAAAAAAATGTACCGAATTCAATTGGCACCAAAAAAGTACCAAATATACATATGGAACATTTAGAAATTAGGGAATAAAAAGGGGGAAAAATTAGTATTATTTTAAACAAATGAATGTTTGTCTGTATGTATGTTCTTTATAGAATAGTAAACTGTGAATTTGATTGTGTTATGCTCTTTAGCGAAGATGTTGCGGATAAGCCGGCGAAGGTTTTAAAGTTGATAAGACTAATTTCCGACAGATGGCGCCACTGAAAATTACTAAAAATTAATTAAATCGTAAACTGTACATTTGATCATGCTATGATCTTTAGCAAAGTTGTAGCGCATGAGCCGACGAAGGCTTTTAAGTTGGTATGAATAATTTCCGACAGGTGGCGCTACAGAAACTTACTCAAAGTCAATTTAATCGTAATCTGTACATTTAATCATGCTACAATCTTTAGCAAAGTTGTTGCACATGAGCCGACGAAGGTTTCTTAGTTGATATGAAGAAATTTCGACAGGTGGCGCTACTGAAATTTACTCAAAGTCAATTTAATCGTATGCTGTACATTTAATCATGCTATAATCTTCAGCAAAGTTGTTACGGATAAGCCGAAAAAGGTTTATGAATTATAATAAGCAAAGTCCGACAGGTGGCGCCACAGAAAACTACTCAAAATAAATTAAATCGTAAACTGTGCATTTGATCAGACTATAATCTTTAGCAAAGTTGTTGCGCATGAGTCGACAGAGGTTTCTGTTGATATGAATAATTTCCAAAATTATTCAAAATGAGTTAAACTGTAAACTATGCAAACTATGCAAACTATGTGTTGGTCGGACAAAATAAATCAAATAATTCAAAATTAACTGAATATTTCTACAATGTCTTTCCTCTAAATTTATTTTAGCACTTTATAATATAAAATATATAAAAACTTTAAAATTTTCCTCAAAATGCTTATCATAAAGCTCCGAGCAAGGCTCGGACTACCAGGTACTTAATAAAATATACTAAATACACCAGGGGCCTAATCGCAGCATTCGATATCTATCAAAAAATATAAAGTGTTTTAGAAATTTATATAGCATACTTTCAGGATAATCTTAGTAATATATTTAGATATTGAATTTTAGTAATTTTTGGCAAAATAATATATTTTGAAAACCCCTAAGGCAAATTTTTCGTATTTGCCTAAAAGTCTTAGTTTTCGATTGATGTCGAATGCAGTGATTTGGCCCCAGACCTAGATCTCGTTTAACTAATTCTTAAAATATTGAAAATGTCGTTATTTAAATTATAAAATCAAAACCTTATTGCTTAAGAAAATGTAATATTTTCTGATACCCCTAAAAGTATACTAATTTTCCAGTTTTCGATAAGTCTTAAATTTGTTAATGTTATATATCGCAAGTGTTGAGATCACTTTAAGAAGAAGATTTAAATTAGTAAAATTTCTGATAAAATTATGATATATACTTTTAGGAGGTAATAAAAATTATACTTTATAAATAATACTTAAAACCGCAGACCTGGAGCACGTTTAACTAATTTTTTAATGTTTTTTTTTTTTATAAATGTAAGTCTTATTGCTTAAGAAAATGTGCCTTGTTTGTAATATTTATAATGATCTACCTTATACCCCTTAAAGTATACTAAATTTAAATATCTTTCCGTTTCTTAATTCGTCTTTGTTTTGTTGCTGTAAGTGATCACTAGTGTTAAGAACACTTCTAGAAGTAGATTCATATTAATGAGATTTCTTATATAATTATGGTGTATACTTTGAGGAGGTTATACAAATTTTACTTTATAAATATATAATACTTAAAAAAAGCAGACCTCGAACTAGTTTAACTAAGTTTTAAAACTTTGAAAATGTTTTGGTTTATATATAAATCGTATGGCTTAAGAAAAAGTGCCATATTTGTAATATAATAATCTTTCTGATGATCCTAAAAGTATACTAAACTTAAATTTTAATTCGTCGTTACTTTATTGCTGTTACAGATCACAAGCGTTAAAATCTCTTTAGAAGTAGATTTAAATTATTTCTGATATAATTATGATGCATACTTTCTGGAGGTTATTAAAATTATACTTTATAATATAAGCCAAAGTAATTCCAAAAAACTTAGTAATTAATATAGATATTAAAGGATCCTTGCATCTTTTAGTTTGTTTGGTACCTCCTTAAGGTATACTAGAGTGGTTCGAAAAAAAAGTTGAGTCAGTCACCCCCTGGGATTAAAGATAATGTCAAAATAAATCTAAAAATATTTGTTTATTTTTTTACCACACCTACAAATGCCACCCTATTTTATTTTGTTAACTGTGTAGCCATCTTTAAATTGACATGGTAGAAAAAACTATCAAAGAGAGAAATGTAGCCCTTACAAAGCCGCGAATACCGATATATAAAATGTTATGATCGGACTTAAAATGGCGACACAGTAAACAAAACACTAAAAGGGCGGTATTTGTAGGCGTGGTAAAAAAATAAAATAAAATGTTTAGAATTGTTTTAACATTATCTTTAATCCAAGGGGGTGACTGACACATCTTTTTGTTTTGTATGGAAGGCGAACCGCTCCAAGGTATACTAAGCAATTTTGTATCAAACCCGGTTAATTTTGATTCTACTCGAATAGGCAAATTTGGATCTACTACAACTCGAATAGCTAAATTCAAAATCTTTATTTAAATTAAAAAAAGACTTGTTTGAAAATTTCTTAAATGTGGTGAAATGAGAACTGGGGATAATGCATTCAATGGACGCCAAAAGAAGATGTTACCTACGAAAACATCAAAAAATCAAAAGGCTTTTTTGAATGATCCTAAAGTGAAGTTGATCTATCATGGAAAGCTAAGATTCGACAGATACTTAAAATTTCGTATAAGCTTCGTATAAAAAGAATGCCTGGCACCACCGAAACCAGCCTAATCAGTGGTTGGAGCTGGTCAATGAAAATTAAACTAAAGTTTTGAGTATTTTCACACTGCAGGCCAATCGACGGTCAGTCAAGTAGACTGTCCATGATCAGTCGATTCTAAAGCTTATAAAAAACTAATAATCGACAAGATTATGAGATCAGTAATTTAGAATAAGCCTCTAGTATATCGAAAAGTGAAAAACATTATTTAAACCTTTAAGGGACAAAATCGCATTGACTGCGAATTGCTTTCGCCCTATTTTGCAAACTTTGGTCTATCAAATTTTACCTATGACATTAAGCAACTGAGGCCTTTTTTGCGGCTAAAGATGAAGCGTCCAATAATAATAGTATTGATTAATAGCTCTCGAATACAAAATGTTTATATGTTTCAATCCAACTATTACATAAATTTCTCAGTTTTCAATTTATTCGAATTCATGTTTTGGATGAAATAGTTTTGCATATTTCTAGGAGTTTTGAGATATTATTGTCATAAAGTTTTTTGTAACATAGAAGATACTGAATGCAAAGCTATAATGTTCGCTTTTCAATTGAAACAAGTAAGACTTTGGCGTTTTATACAAAACTTTTTGTTTAAATGATTTCTATTGAACCTCCTAAAAATATGCAACAAGTATTATGCATTTTAATCAAAGAATATTTTTGTACACCATTCCATTTTTTTGGAACCCCATTGTTGGAGCCTATACATAGATGCTTTAAAGTAATTAATTGTACTTAATTGTCCTGTATTTGTTTTTTTTAAGATTTTAAGATGCATCAAGAATTGATGTTTGAAAATATAGTTTTAACTTCTAATTATAATAAAGTATTTATTTAGCAACAAAACAAATTTCAGTGAATCTTTTAGACAATTTTTGATAAAACAAAGTATAATTTTTAGATATAATAAATATTATATAATTGCCAATGAAATTTCATGATCTGCAGGAGAGTCCATTTGGCCATGTCAGACTGAAATGTTTCGTATATGACCAAGTTGAACTTTGAAGTTGAACCGAGATGAATTATATTAGGAAAAAAATTAGTCTTGATATCAAATTTCATCGGTACAGAAACATCCGTGACAAAAAGTCAATATTGAAATGCCAATGACGTCTTACATATTTAACTAAAACTTGATGTGCCTAAGGCTAGATCGAGAAAAAAACTGCCTTCCTAATATTATTAATGAAGAGCTCTTTTTTAAGTCAATGGACCGATTTAAAAAAGAGCTCTTCAGAGATTTTCATAATTAAATATAAACTTTTCCAATAAATATCCATTCAAAATCTATATATCTTAATTCTGTATCTTATATATCTGTGGAAATAAGGAAAAACTGCTTAAGTCGACTTAAGCCAAATTTGAGTTAAGCTCAGCTTTGAAATCTTGATATTCTAAAGTACCCATGGGCAAAGTTTCAATTATTTTGTATGATCTTTTAGAAAGTTATAGCATAATTGCTTTTTGCTTATCTTTTTTTTAATGTGTATTAGGAATAAAAGCTTAAACAAATTATAGAAAAACAAGTAAGAGTGGTATATTCGGCTTTGCCGAATCTTGGATACCCTTCACCAATGGTGTTCCAAAAGTAAAGTACAAAATTGTAAGAATTTATTGATAATAATATAGTTATTGATTACTGACTTAGTTGGGCCCCACACAAATACTTAATATGTACATTCATTTTCTTTTGTTCATACTAAATATAATTTCTAGCAATATTTCGTTATACTAGTATTATATGCAAAGAGTCTTTAAAATTAAGAGTCGGAAAACGAAAAGCTTTTCGGTGGCGTTATCATCTAGAATAGTTATGGACCCAAAGGTTAGGTTGGGCAGGTGGCTGATGTCGAAGGCAGTATCACTTGGGTTCTAAAGTGGTCCCTTTGTGAAAGATAATGATCACTAGACTACAAGCAGAGAATGCTTATTTAAGCCAGCCATTAGCTTCGGAACAAAATAGACACATATTTTACGAACATTTAATAAAGTTCGATAGACCAGATAAACCTTGCAGAAAAGATGCTACAAAATGTAGATGCCCTTAGATTTGCAAAGCACATCGATTTGATGAAGATTAAGTATTCTGGCATGTAACCCAAAAACACAGTGCCCAGTCAGGGTTGTGTACTTTAATTCGTACGAATTATCCAACTAGTAAAAGTTCTTGATTAGTTATGTAAAACTCTGAAGTAAGCGGAGTGATTTAGGTCAAAGCTTTAACAATGATTGTCAATGTATACAAGCCTTAGAATTATAGGGTATAAACTCTTAGTTTTAGATACATATGTGAAATATATAGCTTTTGAATGGATGGATATCAGCTTTGTCGGAAAAGTTATTGAAGATTTACTTATTAATCTGAAGTTAGTTAACTAATTAAAATGAATACTTCATCAATAATATTTGGGATGTATTGTTTTTCGATCTGTCCGATGGATGTTTGGAAAGTTTTGCTCTAGTTCTTTGTGCAATTATAATGTGATTTAATTTATCAGCATTAATGTGATTATCGGTCGGGGTTATATGGGCCCATTTTCAATACCGAACTTTTCAAGGGATCAGAAATACTTTTGTCAAATGTTGTGCCTCTAGAAAGTTTATTTTAGGCGCTATCGCCCTGAATAACGATATTGTACAACGTCTTTATACTAAATGTCATCATCGTATCTATTATAATTTGTCATTTATTAGCTACTAAGAGATTGCCTTAGGCGAAGTTATACGGGAGCAATTGTCAAACGTGAACGGATTTCTCCCTATTGCAATTAAAAAACTTTCGTTAATATGTGAGATTATGTAGGTTTTGAACGGGTATCATGTACTTAGCTGCATTTTTGTACTTCCTAGGAAGATTACCTATAATTTGATATATAGTACATTCTCAAATGTTATCATAATGTTCAAAAGTCAGACACAAAATTAAGATAAATGCAATGAGTCTGTCTGCTAAAATCAGATTTGTGGAGCTCCTGGAAGGTATACCCATATGCATTTTACACAAAATTTTAGGATATCGTTCCACCCTGAATTTCATCACTGTCGATCAAACACCTGTAATATCGCTTAAACACTAAATTATATCTACCACAAATTACCGAATGCATCAGAATTTAGGTAATCCCCTGCGAAGTACGCTATTACATTTCATCAAAATAAACATCTGATATATCGACAAAACAGGAGCTCCAAAAACTTGACTACAACTGAAAAAAGGACAGCCAGGTAGACGGACGGACAGACAAACAGACGGACGGACAGACAAACAGACGGACGGACGGACGTCGTGAATTCGATTATCCTGCCGATTCTGAGTCGATCGGTACAATTTGAATGGTATTCATAATCAGATTTGTGGAGTTTATATATGAGATTTTAGGAAATCCTCCCACGAAGAACGCTGTCAAATTTCATCACAATCGGTCCATAAACACCTGAGATATCGCTGAAACAATACTTACAAAATGTTAACAAAATTTCTTAGACACGTACTTTGGGCAATTTGCTGTACATCACAAGTAGTGTTTTGGCGATATCTCAGTTGTTTATGGACCGCTTTTGATAAAATTGAATAACGTGCTTGGCGGGGGAATTTCCTAAACTCTGATATAAAATTTATGTATGTCGGTGCTAAAGGAGGATGGTTTTTCCTATTTCTGCATTTCATTTTTTCAACAAACATTCTCTAATGCGTACTTTGGGCAATTTGCGATACATCAAATTTAGTGTTTTGGCGATATCTCAGTGGTTTATGGACCGATTTTGATAAAATTTTACAGAGTGCTTTGGGGAACCATTTCCTACAATCTGATATATAATATGTTATCACATGTACACCAGGAGTATCTTTTTTCTCTTGTTATTTAAAAGTGTGTTTCAATCAAAAATTTTAAAATTTTCGTCTAATTTTTGGTATTTTTTCGATATTTTCGGTGTTTATAAACCGATTTTAATGAAATTTAATAGCGTTCATTGCGGGAGAATTTCCTAAAATCTGATATATAATTTATGTAGGTCCATCCTCCAGGGGCTTCGGAAACTTGATTTCAACAGACAGACAGACAGACGGACGGACAGACAGACAGACAGACAGACAGACGGACATCGCTTAATCGATTCTCCTCCCGATTCTGAGTCGATCGGTATAATTTTTATGGGGTCTACGATCACTAATAAAAAAATTACAAACGGAATCACAAACTTATAATACCCTTTCACCTATTGGTGAAGGGTATAATTACAAGTCTTCTTTCACAACTTATTTATAATAAACGAATTTAAATGATTGTCCTCACTAGAATAGCACGAATTTTTATTTCAAAATTAAAATTGCTCTCCTGCTAAACCAAAAAATCTGACTTAAGCACTTTTTCCTTATTGCCACAGATTTTTCCGTAATATTCTTGTGGAAGAACTTACTTAATTCGGTCTTATCACTTTAGAGATATATGATCTTAATCATTGAACATTTCCAAGTTCACTTTTTAACTAAATTGAGACTTTGATAAAATGTGTTAGAGAAAATTATGTCCCGTCGACCTTCATTCACGTTTTCTTTAATATGAATCTTGAAGTCTGCGAAAACGTTCGATGAGAAAAACTGGTCTTAAACCTACCTTTAAGTATAACAATAGATTAGAATAACTCGTCTAAACGGCTGGCTGGACCCCCATGCAAAGCTTGTAATCAATGTACAGATAGCAATACTAAATGTAACTTGATAAAATTGGACACAAAAATTTCTTTTCATAATGGGACCATTGCTATTAACATCGTCTATTATTTTTGGTACCTCCCATAGATCTGGGTTCCCGGAATTTAGATTTTGGCCTCATGTATCAGTATATTTTCATGAAATTGAAAAGGAATACCGTTAATGTAAACAGAAATGATCGTACCAAATTTCATTGAAAACGGTACATATTTCAAAGTGGGGTATTTCTACCCCCTTCTGCTCCGATCCTGAATAATTTTTCTTTTAAAAAGAGATTTTGGAACAAAGTTTCAAAAAGTTCTAAAAATATGTGGAAAAGCATTGTTTATCTGTATGGGGGAGAAAGTACAATTTTAACTTGTACCATTAAGTTTTTCTCAAAAATTCGATATCCAAAAATTGTAAAGCTATACCCTGGTATAAAGATACATCACAATATTATTATCTTTTTGGGTTGATTAAACTTTCCCTGTTTTTTAGTTTTGTAAGAATAAGGTCATTGGTAAAAATTAGAAATTAATAAGTTTGAAATTTTAGAATATTGGATATAAAATTATAGAGTCCAATTTGTACTCGTATCTCCTCTTCCGGACCAAAATTTGATACATAACATAGCCTTTTATGTAAGAAGGCTTGTGCAAATCTGATTAGCACATTATATTGAATAAACAGGTATTCAAAGTTTTGAAATGGGCATTTACGTTAAACAAAATTAAATTAAAATTTGATTTAAAATATGTTGCCTACTTTTAGGTGGCTTAAAATTGGCTATATTTCAGCTAATTTTGTTAAGTTAAATTAAATTTGAATCATAACTTCCTTACTTTTAAAACTTATGATTTCCATGGGTAAAGTTGTCTTACAGTTAAAATTCCAACAAATTTACAATTTCGTAAAAAAACAAGTAAGAAAGTGCTATAGTCGGTCAAGCCCGACCATACGATACCCTTCACCACTAATATGAAAGGTGTTCTTTTTCGTGTATAAAGATAAATATTTGCTAAAATTGGCCACCATAAATACATTTTGTCAAAACTTATATATTTAAGCTGTTTCCGTCATTTGGACTTATATGAGAGCTAGGGTCAAATGGGGACCGATTTTCCCCAAATTTGGCAAATTGATTACAGTTTCTACAACAATTATGTATGCAACAAAAAAACTCAAAATTCTCATTATCTTTAGATTTACGAGCGTTTTAGTGATTTTTGTCTCATGGGAGCTATGGTCAAATGTGAACCGATTGCAACGAAATTTGGTACAGTTATTTTAGTTTACATATTTGAAATATTTGTTTCAAATTTCATCAAAAATATTGATATTTGTGGTTAATATATCAATTTCGGGCAGTGGCACCTATGGGGGTACCAAAAATAATGAACCGATTACAACGAAATTTGGTACAGTTATTTTAGTTTACATAAGAAATATTTGTTTCAAATTTCATCAAAAAATATTGATATTTGTGGTTATATATCAATTCCGGGAAGTGGCACCTATGGGGGGTACCAAAAATAATGAACCAATTTTGACGAATTTCAATAGCCATGGTCCCATTATCAAAAAAATGATCTGTGCCAAATTTCATTAAATTATCTTTAGAACTGCGACCTGTAGTTTGATTACAAGGTTTACATGGGGGTCCAACCAGCCAGACGGACGGACGGACATCGCTAAATCGACCCAAAAAGTGAGTCTAAGCCTATTGGTATACTAAAAGGTGGATCTAAGACAAATATTTCTATGCGTTACATACATCAGCACAAACTTATAATACCCTTTCCACCTATTGTGGTAAAGGGTATAATAATTTTGGTTTACCTAAAAGTATGTGACATTTAAATTCTCTGAATTCTTTATAACTTTAGTTAGAGTCGTCTAGATTAAACTAAATTTTAAGGACGATGCATTTTTATGAGTCTACAAGATTGAAGTAAACTATTAATAACACAAGATTTAATATGTTTAACAAATGGATTTTATTTAATTTAAAATTAATGACTCGAATAAACATATCTCGGTCTAATCGAAAAATGAAACTATCCAAGAAAAGTTAAAGTCAAGTTATATTGATAAGCATGAATTCGAATATTATTACCAAATTAAAATGTGATTTTATGTAGAACAAAGGCAAATGCTAAAATCTTAATTTTGTTATGACTAAATTTTGTTTTTTCGGTACTCCAACATAATTGGGTCATTTTGTAATGTATTTGGTAATAGAAAATTATTACATGATATTCTGCCAAAACTCTGGGGCAAAAATGTTGCATATTTATGGGCTTTTTTGTGATATTTATAAAAAATATCAAATATTTTTGGTTTTTAGGTTTAAAGATATAAATGAAGCATAGCTTCGGGCCTTGTACAAAAATGGAGCATATTTTCAGGTAAAAATTTATTAAAAAGCCAAATTTTATTTCTTTTAAATCATAAAATTAGCTGCTTTTGAGAACTTTTTTTGTGGCTTTGATTTTTGTGAACTTTTTTCTTTCGAAATAGGCTTTTATGTGGGATATGATGAGTATTAGTGGCGAGTTTTGTACTTTTTTTCTTGAATTATTTTCTTCATTTTCTCCCTTCTCTTGTTCTTTTTTTCAGATTTTTTTTTTATTTTCTTCACTTTTTTTTTGGTATATTTAGCACACAGACTGTGTGGCTGTTAAAGTTGGCTGGATATCTGACATGATTGTGGTTGTATTTTTGTATGTTGGTTGGTGTGTGCGTTTGTGTGTGAGTGTGTGTGTGTGTGAGTGTATGCGAGAGCATTAGAGTATTTGAGTGAGTGTGTGTGCACTTGAAAAAAGCAAACACTTTCAGAGCAAGGATAATGATGATAAATAGAAATAGATGAAGAGGAAAAAAACGAAAATTAAGCACAAAATAAAACAGCCTAAATGATGCTGAAGAAACGAAAAAAACTTGGGGAAAAAAACGACAGTAATTAACAAATTTGAGTAAAAAAGTAATTGTTAAAAGAAAATTTGGATAAATATGACTCTTTTTTTATGCAAGCAGTTATAAGTTTTAGTTTAATATTAAAAGTTTGAGAATATTTAAAGCATATTTCAGGGCTTAGGAAAATTTTAGTTTTCATAGCATACGTTCAGGGTCTTTTGAATAATATAGATTTTTAAAAGTTTCATTTCTTCTTAAATGAATACTAAATTACTTTTTGCTTTTCAAAGTTAATTTTAAACTCGTTTGTTTTCCCTTATTTAAATAGCAGCACTTTTTTTAATTTTCTTATATATTTTTTTTTTAATTATTATAGTTTATTTCTTCTTAAATATTTTTATATTATGGTAAATTTTCCTTGTATATATATACGTATATATTTTTTTCATTTCTAATTTTTTCTCCCTGTAACCACTCATGTAATCACTAACCTTTTAACAAAAAGTTTTGTAAATATTTTCATTTATTTTCCAAAGAGCTTTTATTTTTTTTTTTCTTCATACACTTTTGGTCTTGATATTTTTATATATTTTCCACACAAAATTTGTTTATTTTCAATAGATTTTGTTGTTTAGTTTTAAGTGTTTGCCTATGACTGAGTTGTTAAGTTAATTGTTAAAATGAAAATTATTGTATATTATATAGAAATTTTCCTTTAACTGTGTGTTTTTCAATTTTTTTTCTTTTAGTATTTTTTCCTTTTTTTTTTTGGAGCACTAACACATTCTTTGACTACTTTTCAACCTGCTTGCGGAACCGCCCTAAACAGTCGGAATAAAACTGAAAATATAAATTGATGAATATTTACCGCACACACCGAAATGCCGAAGCTTTTTTTCTTCTGTGCGCACACACTCTAACACTCACACACATTTAGCTTACAGGATATTCACCACGAATTACACGAAGAATAATAGACAATGCAATCACAGCAAAAGACCAAAAAAAAAAACAAGACGAAAGCAAAAGAAAAGCCAAAATGTATGAAAGAAAAGAAGAACAACGAAGCAAGAGAAAATTCAGAAAAACAACACAACAACTTTAAATGTCTATGAGTATTTTGGTTGTTGTTTATGAACACTTTTTTTTTGTGTTGGAAAAAGCTCTTAGGACATTTTTTGCTTTTTCAGCTTTTTTTTTTTTCTTCAAACAACTCTAACACCGAGACCGAGGTGAGTTTTAAGTTAAAGTTTAGTCCATCATTATCTCTCACTTATATACACACACAAACAACAAACACTTTTATATATATACATATAAATACTGTAAATGTATACTATATATACATATATCCCAAGAATTTGCTAAGCAAATTTTATTTTCTTCATCTTAACTTAAAACTTGATTTTTCCATTTAAATCATTATCTTTAACTTAAAATTTTTATTACCATTTATTTTTCCTCTTTTCACTTATTAAAAAATCTTTTCATTTCATTTATTAGAGTATCACTTTTCTTTTTTCATTTCTCTAAAAAAAAAAATTTTAATTTGTCTCAATTTTTTTTTCAATCCTTTCACAAAACGCTTAATTATTAAAAAACTGCGATTCCGTTACAACACGTTGTTATGTGTCGTTGTTACTACTGCGAATGTCAGTTGTATGTCCTTTCTTTTTTAGTCCACTATCAGAATGACATTTGCAATTTGAAGTTTAGAGAGGTGAGTTTGGAAAACCGTTATTTAAAAGCTGCCACATTTCCTGTCAAAAGAAAAAGCTCCACAGAGTTGTAATCTGTTAGCCACATAATAGGGGTTTTCTAAGCTATAACCCATTTCGAAAAATTTGCTAGAAATAGTCAATTTTCAAATTTCCTATAAAAATAAGAAATTTTTGAAACATTTCCTATAAAAATAAGAAATTTTTGAAACATTTCCTATAAAAATAAGAAATTTTTGAAACATTTCCTATAAAAATAAGAAATTTTTGAAAAATTTCCTAAAAAAATAGTAAATTTTTGAAAAATTTCCTATAAAAATAGGAAATTTTTGGAAAAGTTCCTATAAAAAAAGGAAATGTTTGAAAAGTTTCCTATAAAAATAGGAAATTTTCGAAAAATTTCCTATAAAAATAGGAAATTTTTGAAAAATTTCCTATAAAAATAGGAAATTTTTGAAAAATTTGCTATAAAAATAGGAAATTTTTGAAAAATTTGCTATAAAAATAGGAAATTTTTGAAAAATTTCCTATAAAAATAGGAAATTTTTGAAAAATTTCCTATAAAAATAGGAAATTTTTGAAAAATTTCCTATAAAAATAGAAAATTTTTGAAAAATTTCCTATAAAAATAGAAAATTTTTGAAAAATTTCCTATAAAAATAGGAAATTTTTGAAAAATTTCCTATAAAAATAGGAAATTTTTGAAAAATTTCCTATAAAAATAGGAAATTTTTGAAAAATTTCCTATAAAAATAGGAAATTTTTGAAAAATTTCCTATAAAAATAAAAAAAAATTTCATTTTTTCATAGAAAATTTTTCAAAAATTTCCTTTTTTTAGAGGAAATTTTCCTATTTTTAGAGGAAATTTTTCAAAAATTTCCTATTTTTAGAGGAAATTTTTCAAAATTTTCCTATTTTTATAGGAAATTTTTCAAAAATTTCCTATTTTTATGAGAAAATTTTCAAAAATTTCCTACTTGTATAAGAAATTTTTCAAAAATTTCCTATTGTTATAGGAAATTTTTAAAAAATTCCTATTTTTATAGGAAATTTTTCAAAAATTTCCTATTTTTATAGGAAATTTTTCAAAAATTTCCTATTTTTATAGGAAATTTCCTATTTTTATAGGAAATTTTTGAAAAATTTCCTATAAAAATAGGAAATTTTTGAAAAATTTCCTATAACAATAGGAAATTTTTGAAAAATTTCCTATAAAAATAGGAAATTTTTGAAAAATTTCCTATAAAAATAAGAAATTTTTGAAAAATTTCCTATAAAAATAGGAAATTTTTGAAAAATTTCCTATAAAAATAGGAAATTTTTGAAAAATTTCCTATAAAAATAGGAAATTTTTGAAAAATTTCCTATAAAAATAGGAAATTTTTGAAAAATTTCCTATAAAAATAGGAATTTTTTAAAAATTTCCTATAACAATAGGAAATTTTTGAAAAATTTCTTATACAAGTAGGAAATTTTTGAAAATTTTCTCATAAAAATAGGAAATTTTTGAAAAATTTCCTATAAAAATAGGAAAATTTTGAAAAGTTTCCTCTAAAAATAGGAAATTTTTGAAAAATTTCCTCTAAAAATAGGAAAATTTCCTCTAAAAAAAGGAAATTTTTGAAAAATTTTCTATGAAAAAATTAAATTTTTTTTTTTAAATCCTATAAATAGACAATTTTCGAAACATTTCTTATAAAAAGACAATTTTAGAAAAATTTCTTATGAAAAGTAAATTTTAAAAAAATTTCCTGTAAATATAAATAGTAAATTTTCGAAAAATTTCCTATAAATAGTCAATTTTCGAAAAATTTCCTATAAATAGTCAATTTTCAAAAAATTTCCTATAAATAGTCAATTTTCGAAAAATTTCCTATAAATAGTCAATTATCGAAAAATTTCCTATAAATAGTCAATTTTCGAAAAATTTCCTATAAATAGTCAATTTTCGAAAAATTTCCTATAAATATTCAATTTTCAAAAAATTTCCTATAAATATTCAATCTTCGAAAAATTTCCTATAAATAGTCAATTTTCAAAAAATTTTCTATAAATATTCAATTTTCGAAAAATTTCCTATAAATATTCAATTTTCGAAAAACTTTCTATAAATAGTCAATTTTCGAAAAATTTCCTATAAATAGTCAAATTTCGAAAAATTTCCTATAAATAGTCAATTTTCGAAAATTTTCCTATAAATAGTCAATTTTCGAAAAATTTTCTATAAAAAGTCAATTTTCGAAAAATTTCCTATAAATAGTCAATTTTCGAAAAATTTCCTATAAACAGTCAAATTTCGAAAAATTTCCTATAAATAGTCAATTTTCGAAAATTTTCCTATAAATAGTCAATTTTCGAAAAATTTTCTATAAAAAGTCAATTTTCGAAAAATTTCCTATAAATAGTAAATTTTCGAAAAATTTCCTATAAATAGTCTATATTCGGAAAATTTAATATAAATATTTTTTATTTGAGATATATTTTAATGATTTGACTTCTTAATATATTTGAATATTTATTTTCATATCTATATTGCAATATGCCAATAGCATATGTTAAAGTCGCGTCACTTGAACAAACAAAAACTTAAACGTCACAAATAAAAGTAAAAACCCTCACAGATGGACCTAGAGATAGATAGACAATTAAAAGACAGACATAGGCTATCGCCACTATTAATACAATCGAGTTTTTAAACCTTTTATATATTATTAGTTTTGAGACAAACGCATAAATGCCTTGGTTTCTGTTAGATTGTGAATGACAAAGTCCTTCCGTCTGTCCATATGAATTCTTGACTGTCATTAAATTAAATAAAGGTGGCTGGTGAGTACAAAACTTAAAAAAGTGGTGTCAGTTTTAATGTTATATAAACAAAAGAAGACTAAATGGTCCACCCCAGCTTTTCTAATGTTTTTTTTTTTATAAGTTTGTATGAAATGTGAGATTGATTGTTTGTTTTGGTTCCAAATATAAATTTAATAAATTCTCAACATCCAACAGCAACCAAAAAGTTCTTTTTTAGATAAATTTTAACAAGTAGTGAAGCGAAGAAATTTAAGCGAGTGAAATCTACATCTGTTCACTTCCTGTGCGTGTAAATGAATGTTTAAATTTAACTACCACCTACAACTAAACAAAAAAGAAAACAAACAAGCTCTAACAAAACAGAGCTGTAAGTACCACAAATACTAACAGATCTAATATTTCTAATATTTAAACAGCAACCCCACCCCTTTATTATTTTATATCGGAAAAAAATGTTGGCATCAACCACATGAGATTGTTTGCTTTTGGTGTGTTCCTCCACAAAGTAACTCACATGCACACAAATATTTTGATCCTTAATTTTCAATTCCTATACAGTCCTTTTAATCACCGTCTGTCATTAGATGCAATTAAGATCAATAATTTCTTTTCAAGGTGTGTTTAAAACTAAGTATTTTTCTTCCCAAGCCCAAAACGAATTTTAGTTAGTGCGTGTTGGTCTTTTAAATATTATTTTTTCCTCTATCAAATTTATTGAAAAACGATGCTCATTAGTCGTAATTTAAGACAACTGCTTTTTGTTTGAATGAAACTAACAAAAATTTTAACACATTAAAAACACCCCCTTCTTCTCTCAAATTCATTCATTTTTCTATTAAAGTGTTTTACAACTGCAGTCCTTCGTATATATCCCTACTCCTGCAGATGTTAAAATTCAGAAATGTTTTATTGTTTGTTTCGGTGATGATCGATTAAATTGTTTGGTTTTTAATGCATTAATTAATGGTCAGTTACTGCAATTAAAACATAATTAGTCAGTGTCTGATTTATGAAAAATTTCCTTGGTACGGAGAAAAAGGACGTATGATGCTTAGTATTTCAGAAACAGACTAACGCTTATACTACCACTAAGTTATGCTAATATTATCACTAATACTAATATAGTCATACTAATATTTATAATATAACCAAAAAATTTACATTACAAAGTTCAAAAACTTTTACTATATGAAAATATTCAACGGCCAAAATTGCATTAAAAGTTGTTCAACATCAGTTTTTCTATAGAAAAAGTTTTGCAACATTAGTTTTTCTGTACAAAAAGTTGTGTAACATGAGCTTTAATAAGAAAAAAGTTGTGCAACATAAGTTTTGTTATAGGAAAAGTTGTGCAACATAAGTTTTTCTACAGAAAAAGTATTGCAACATAAAATTTTCTGTAGAAAAAGTTGTGCAACATAAGTTTTTCTATAGAAAAAGTTTTGCAACATTAGTTTTTCTATTGAAAAAGTTGTGCAACATAAGTTTTTCTATAGAAAAAGTTGTGCAACATAAGTTTTTCTATAGAAAAAGTTGTGCAACATAAGTTTTTCTAAAGAAAAAGTTGTGCAACATTAGTTTTTCTAAAGAAAAAGTTGTGCAACATTAGTTTTTCTATACAAAAAGTTGTGCAACATGAGCTTTAATAAGGAAAAAGTTGTGCAACATAAGTTTTGTTGCAGGAAAAGTTATGCAACATAAGTTTTTCTACAGAAAAAGCATTGCAACATAAAATTTTCTGTAGAAAAAGTTGTGCAACATAAGTTTTTCTATAGAAAAAGTTTTTCAACATTAGTTTTTCTATTGAAAAGTTGTGCAACATAAGTTTTTCTGTAGAAAAGTTGTGCAACATAAGTTTTTCAATAGAAAAAGTTGTGCAACATAAGTTTTTCTTTAGAAAAAGTTGTGCAACATAAGTTTTTCTATAGAAAAAGTTGTGCAACATAAGTTTTTCTGTAGAAAAAGTTGTGCAACATAAATTTTTCTGTAGAAAAAGTTGTGCAACATAAATTTTTCTGTAGAAAAAGTTGTGCAACATAATTTTTTCTTTAGAAAAAGTTGTGCATCATAAGTTTTTCTATAGAAAAAGTTGTGCAACATAAGTTTTTCTATAGAAAAAGTTGTGCAACATAAGTTTTTCTATAGAAAAAGTTGTGCAACATAAGTTTTTCTTTAGAAAAAGTTGTGCAACATTAGTTTTTCTGTAGAAAAGTTGTGCAACATAAGTTTTTCAATAGAAAAAGTTGTGCAACATAAGTTCTTCTTTAGAAAAAGTTGTGCAACATAAGTTTTTCTATAGAAAAAGTTGTGCAACATAAGTTTTTCTGTAGAAAAAGTTGTGCAACATAAATTTTTCTGTAGAAAAAGTTGTGCAACATAAATTTTTCTGTAGAAAAAGTTGTGCAACATAAATTTTTCTATATAAAAATTTGTGCAACATAAGTTTTTCTATAGAAAAAGTTGTGCAACATAAGTTTTTCAATAGAAAAAGTTGTGCAACATAAGTTTTTCTTTAGAAAAAGTTGTGCAACATAAGTTTTTCTATAGAAAAAGTTGTGCAACATAAGTTTTTCTGTAGAAAAAGTTGTGCAACATAAATTTTTCTGTAGAAAAAGTTGTGCAACATAAATTTTTCTGTAGAAAAAGTTGTGCAACATAAATTTTTCTATATAAAAATTTGTGCAACATAAGTTTTTCTATAGAAAAAGTTGTGCAACATAAGTTTTTCTATAAAAAAAGTTGTGCAACATAAGTTTTTCTATAGAAAAAGTTTTGCAACATAAGTTTTTCTATAGAAAAAGTTGTGCAACATAAGTTTTTCTATAGAAAAAGTTGTGCAACATAAGTTTTTCTATAGAAAAAGTTGTGCAACATACGTTTTTCTATAGAAAAAGTTGTGCAACATAAGTTTTTCTATAGAAAAAGTTGTGCAACATAAGTTTTTCTATAGAAAAAGTTGTGCAACATAAGTTTTTCTATAGAAAAAGTTGTGCAACATAAGTTTTTCTATAGAAAAAGTTGTGCAACATAAGTTTTTCTATAGAAAAAGTTGTGCATCATAAGTTTTTCTATAGAAAAAGTTGTGCATCATAAGTTTTTCTATAGAAAAAGTTGTGCAACATAAGTTTTTCTATAGAAAAAGTTGTGCAACATAAGTTTTTCTATAGAAAAAGTTGTGCAACATAAGTTTTTCTATAGAAAAAGTTGTGCAACATCAGTTTATCTCACATTAGTTTTGGTATAGAAAAAGTAATTGTATGGGGGAAAAATTTCCGCTGCTTCTATACTTTCTCGACAAAAAAAATTTCTATTGAAAAATTTTCGATAAAAAATATTTCTATAGAAAATTTTTCGATTATAAAATATTTCTATAGAAATTTTTTTAACGAATTTTTCTAAAGAAAAATTTTTGTTACAAAATTTTTTCTTTTTATGAAACCTTATGTTTTAAATTTTATCGAAAGGTGCTATAAAAATGCATTTAATATAACCTCTTGAAAAAAGGTGAGAATTTTAATTTATGCAAATTAAGTATAAATATCACACCTTTAATCAAAACTAATGAAGTTTTTTTATAAAAACGCAAGGAACATTTTCTCATAAAGAAAAACCTTCGAACTTTCTTAATCAAATTGTATTCAATAATAAAAAAATTTTCAAATAATATCCCAGCAGTAACCATGACACTAAATAGTAAATAAAAATATAAAAAAACCTCACAAAAATTTTATAAAGCAAAGTCAATTATATTAAGAGTTAAAGGCAAAAAATAAAATCATCTGTCACTGGGAGCTATTAAATTACCAAAACACATAAAGGATCAGCGCCGAGAAAATTAAAAGGAATAAAACAGCCAAAGATCCCTATAAAATTATATGGCACGAGTTAAAAGTAAAATGTATCCACAAGAATTTTAAAACCTGGTAAGGAAATTTGATATTGAAGAAATGAATAAAGGAATGAATGAATGCACAAGAAACCATGAAAACAAATATATGATGGTAGGGAACATCATTGACAAATAACTGCAGCCATTTGAGGGCTAAGGATATAAAAACAAATTTTAGCAGGGTCCTGAAAATGGTTTAACACTCTTATGTAGACAGACAAACAAACAGTTCAAATATAGAAAATACCAAAAGTCATTTGCCAGCCTTTTTGGCATTAATACATTTATATGAAAACAGATATATTTACTATATAAAGGTATGGAGGTAAATGTATACGGTATACATTTACCTCCATACCTTTATATGAAGTTATAAAAAGAACAAATATTTTTACACCTTTTCTTTTTATTTTACTACTTTTGTAGCTGCAGCGGCTGCTGCCGCTGACGTAATAAACTAAAAATTCTCTCTGAATGAATTTTGTTTTAATATTTAAACCATACAAATTCCGTTAGTAGTTTAACGACATTAGCCCGCCCGCATTTAACTTAAATCTTTAAAATTCCAGTTCAGCTGAAATTTTGTTTTTTCATCGATGTGCACATTTAACAGTTGGTGGCTCAACATGTTGCAAATCCTTCAGACTCATAACTTATGTATGAATTTTGATGTTTATTTGTGTACTTACAGGATTGCACATTTTTGTGCGGGTATTATTTACAAAATCTGTTGCCTCAGGCACATCTGTTCTAGGGAAAATGTTCATCTGTTCCTATTTTGTTGCTTGCAATATTAAAAATTAATATATCCCAGATATATCCCTTGCATTTGTTGAATGACACTTTGTCTTGAAGTGACAAATATCCTTCTCATGATCGTGACCAATTTTAGAAAATTTCTTAAAAAAATAAGAAGTTTTTAAAAATTTCCTATAAAAATAAGAAAATTATGAAAAATATCCTATGAAAATAAGAAATTTTTCATTAAAATTGTCTTTAAAAAATATTTGACAAATTTTCTATAAAAATAAGAATTTTTGAAAAAATTCCTATATAAAAAAGAAATTTTTGAAAAATTTCCTATAAAAATAGGAAATTTTTGAAAAGTTTTCTATAAAAATAAGAAATTTTGAAAAAATCTCCTATAAAAATAAAAATTTTTTAAAAAAATTTCCTATAAAAATAAAAAAAATCCTATAAAAATTAGAAAATTTTGAAAAATGTCCTATAAAACTAAGAAATTTTCCAAAAATTTCCTATAAAAATAAAAAGTGTTTGAAAAACTTCCTACTTTAATAAGAAGTTTTTGAAAAATTTTCTATAAAATTTTGAAATTTTTTGAAAAAAAAAAATTTTTTAATATGAAATTTTTGAAAAATTTCCTATAAAAGTAAGAAATTTTTGAAAAGTTTCGTATAAAAATAAGAAATTTTTGAAAAATTTGCTATAAAAATAAGGATTTTCTGAAAAATTTTCTATAAAAATATGAAATTTTAGAAAAATTTCCTATAAAAATAAGAAAATTTTAAAAAATTTCCTATAAAAATAAGAAACTTTTGAAAAATTTTCTATGAAAATAAGAAATTTTTGAAAAATTTCCTATAAAAATAAGACATTTTAAAAAAATTTCCAATAAAAATAAGATATTTTTGAAAAATCTCCTATAAAAATAAGAAATTTTTGAAAATTTTCCAATAAAAATAAGAAATTTTTGAAAAATTTCCTATAAAAATAAGAAATTTTTGAAAAATTTCCTATCCAAAAAAAAATTGAAAAATTTCCTATAAAAAAAAATTTTTGAAAAATTTCCTATGAAAACAAAAAATTTTTGAAAAATTTCCTATAAAAACAAGAAATTTTTGAAAAATTTCCTATAAATATAAGAAATTTTTGAAAATTTTCATATAAAAATAAGAAATTTTTGAAAATTTTCCTATAAAAATAAGACATTTTTGAAAAATTTCCGTTAAATATAAGAAATTTTTGAAAAATTTTCTATGAAAATAAGGAATTTTTGAAAAGTTCCTATAAAAATAAGAAATTTTTGAAAAATTTTCTATAAAAAAAAGAAATTTTTGAAAAATTTCCTTTAAAAATAAGAAACTGTTGAATATTTTTTTTATAAAAATAAGAAATTTTTAGAAAATTTTCTATAAGAATAAGAAATTTTTGAAAAATTTCCTATAAAACTAAGAAATTTTCCAAAAATTTCCTATAAAAATAAAAAGTGTTTGAAAAACTTCCACCTTTAATAAAAAGTTTTTGAAAAATTTTCTATAAAATTTTGAAATTTTTTGAAAAAAAAAAATTTTTAATATGAAATTTTTGAAAAATTTCCTATAAAAGTAAGAAATTTTTGAAAAGTTTCGTACAATAATAAGAAATTTTTGAAAAATTTGCTATAAAAATAAGGAATTTCTGAAAAATTTCCTATAAAAATAAGAATCTGTTGAAAAATTTCCTATGAAAATAAGAAAATTTTTGAAAAATTTCCTATAAAAATAAGACATTTTTAAAAAAATTCCAATAAAAAATAAGACATTTTTAAAAAATCTCCTATAAAAATAAGAAATTTTTGAAAATTTTCCAATAAAAATAAGAAATTTTTGAAAAATTTCCTATAAAAATAAGAAATTTTTGAAAAATTTCCTATCCAAAAAAAAAATTGAATTGAAAAAAATATAAAGAAAATTTTTGAAAAATTTTCTATAAAACCAAGAAATTTTTGAAAAATTTCCTATAAAAATAAGAAATTTTTGAAAATTTTCATATAAAAATAAGAAATTTTTGAAAAATTTCCTATAAAAATATGACATTTTTGAAAAATTTCCTTTAAATATAAGAAATTTTTGAAAAATTTTCTATAAAAACAAGAAATTTTTAGAAAATTTCCTATAAAATTAAGAAATTTTTGAAAAATTTTCTATAAAAAAAGAAATTTTTGAAAAATTTCCTTTAAAAATAAGAAACTGTCGAAAATTTTTTATAAAAATAAGAATATTTTAGAAAATTTTATATAAAAATAAGAAATTCTTGAAAAATTTTCTATAAAAATAAGAAATTTTTGAAAAATTTCCTATAAAAATTAGAAATTTTTAAAAATTTTCCTATAAAAATAAGAAATTTTTGAAAATTTTTCTATAAAAATTTGTAATTTTTAAAAATTTTCCTATAAAAATCAGAAATTTTTGAAAAATTTTTTATCAAAATAAAAATAAGAAACTTTTGAAAACATTTGAAAACGTAAGAAACATTTGAAAAATTTCCTATAAAAATAAGAAATTTTTCAAAAATTTCGTATAAAAATAAGAAATTTTTGGAAAATTTCTTATAAAAATAAGAGATCTTTGAAAAATTTCCTATAAAAATAAGAAATTTTTGAATAATTTCCTATAAAAATAAGAAATTTTTGAAAATTTTCCTATAAAAATAGGAAATTTTTGAAAAATTCGTGTAAAAATAAGAAATTTTTGAAAAATTTCGTGCAAAAATAAAAAATTTTTGAAAAATTTCCTAAAAAAGAAGAAATTTTTGAAAATTTCCTATCAATATAAGAAATTTTTGAAAAATTTTCATATGAAATAAAAAAATTTGTAAAAAATTTATATAAAAATAAAAAATTTTTGAAAAATTTCCTATTAAAAAAAGAAATTTTAGAAAAATTTAAAAGTAAGAAATTTTTGAAAAATTTCCTATAAAAATAAGAAATTTTTGAAAATTTTCCTATAAAAATAAGAAATTTTTGAAAATTTTCCTATAAAAATAAGAAATTTTTGAAAAATTTCCTATAAAAGTAAGAAATTTTTGAAAAATTTCCTATAAAAATAGGAAATTTTTGAAAAATTCGTGTAAAAATAAGACATTTTTGAAAAATTTCGTGCAAAAATAAAAATTTTTTGAAAAATTTCCTAAAAAAGGAAGAATTTTTTGAAAATTTCCTATCAATATAAGAAATTTTTGAAAAATTTTCATATGAAATAAAAAAAATTTTAAAAAATTTATATAAAAATAAAAAATTTTTGAAAAATTTCCTATTAAAAAAAGAAATTTTAGAAAAATTTAAAAGTAAGAAATTTTTGAAAAATTTCCTATAAAAATAAGAAATTTTTGAAAAATTTCCTATAAAAATAAGAAATTTTTGAAAAATTTCCTATAAAAATAAGAAATTTTTGAAAAATTTCCTATAAAAATAAGAAATTTTTGAAAAATTTCTTATAAAAATAACAAATTTTTGAAAGATTTCCTATAAAAATAAGAAATTTTTGAAAAATTTCCTATAAAAATAACAAATTTTTGAAAAATTTCCTATAAAAGTAAGAAATTTTTGAATAATTTCTGTAAATAATTTCTTAAAAAGGCATTTTAATAAAAAAAAAATATTAAAAATGAGGGTACTAAGGTTATAAAATAACTTACTATTATATTTCTAATTGAAAAATCTTGTCCACTTAACCCACCTCAAGATTTAATAGCTGCCCTCATATATATTTCCCCTTTTCTCATATAAAATCATAAGTATTTTATTACAATGACAAATAAATTTAATTTCTTTTCTAAAAGGATAACATTGAGAAACCTAATTTCTTAACAATCACTTGAAAATTGTAGCGATCCCTAAAGGTGTTTACTCACATCCTTATCAAAAGCATCGAGCCAGTCATTCATACCAATACCTTTACAAAAGCACACACACACACGACAAACAATTACATTTCAAAAAAAGGAAGAAATGAAATCGTTTTTAGAAGAAAAGAAAAATAAGGATGAAAAATTACGAAACAATTATAATTACCTCATGAATGAGCAACAAATAATAACCGGAACAAAAAACCAAGAATAAACAACAAAAACACTCAAGAGCCTGCATTTATTGGCAAACAGGACTGAGATTACGACGGCTACAAGAATGTCGATGAAGACGGAGATGATGATGATGATGTTGAGGTGTTTTGAGGAACCAAGAACAACAAACAAAAGAATTTTATCTTAACGGGGGGTTGAAATGAGCTCTCAAGGTGTTTAAAGTGGGTTGGTTTTAAGAAAATGGTAAAGAATCACTTTAAGATTCTAGATATCGTTTTTGTTGTGTTGAAAAAGAGGTTTGCCTGTAGGGATGTGAAATTTATACAGGTATCGAATTTGCATACTCTTTAAATGATCTTATTCATGGAAATATGATTATAATTTATAGTAACTACTTTAAGTATTTAATAAGTGGGTTGTGATAATTAAAGGATTTTTTATTGAGATATTTCAAAGACATTTTATATTCACGAGAAGATATCGTCGTCAGAAACTCAAAAGGGTATTTTATTTTTTTTAATTTATAGAAGATAGTATTTATCAAAGAAATTTTAAGTTTTAGAAAAACTTACAATTTTAGTTTGGATCTTTCTTAAAAACTATAAAATGTCTTGATTTGAAATAAACAACATTTTTTATAACAAACTAGTTACATAAAAATAGCAAATTTTCGAAAAATTTCCTATAAATAGTCAATTTTCGAAAAATTTCCTATAAATAGTCAATTTTCAAAAAATTTCCTATAAATAGTCAATTTTCGAAAAATTTCCTATAAATAGTCAATTTTCGAAAAATTTTCTATAAATAGTCAATTTTCGAAAAATTTCCTATAAATAGTCAATTTTCAAAAAATTTCCTACAAATAGTCAATTTTCGAAAAATTTCCTATAAATATTCAACTTTCGAAAAACTACCTATAAATAGTCAATTTTCGAAAAATTTTCTAAAAATAGCTAATTTTCGAAAAATTTCTTTTAATATTCAATTTTGAAAAATTTCCATTAAATATTAAATTTTCGAAAAATGTCCTTTAAATATTTAATAGTCGAAAAATTTCCTATAAAAAGTAAATTTTCGAAAAATTTCCTATAAATTGTCAATTTTCGAAAAATTTCCCATCAAAATAGTTAGCTTTCGAAAAATTTCCTAATAAAAATAGCAAAATTTTTGAAAAATTTCCTATCAAAATATTCAATATAAAAATAGTCAATTTCCGAAAAATATTCTATAAAAACAGTCAGTTTTCTTAAAATTTCCTATAAATCTTAAATTTTTGAAAAATTTCCTATAAATAGTAAATTTTCCAAAAATTTCCTCTAAATAGTCAATTTTCGAAAATTTTCCTAAAAATAGCCAATTTTCGATAAATTTCCTATAATAATCAATTTTCGAAAAATTTCCTTTAAATTACAATTTTCGAAAATTTTCCTTTAAATTTCAATTTTCGAAAATTTTCCTTCAAATTTCAATTTTCGAAAAATTTCCTAAATAGTCAATTTTTGAAAAATTTCCTTTAAATAGCCAATTTTTGAAAAATTTGCAATAAATAGTCAAGTTTCGTAAAATTTACAATAAATAGTCAATTTTCAAAAAATTTCCTATAAATGGTAAATTTTCGAAAATTTTCGTAAAAAAATAGTCAATTTACGAAAGATTTCCTATGAAAATAGTCAATTTTCGAAAAATTTTGTATAAATAGTAAATTTTCAAAAAATTTCCTATAAATAGTCAATTTTAGAAAAATTTCCTATAAATAGTCAATTTTCGAAAAATTTCCTATAAATAGTCAATTTTCGAAAAATTTCCTATAAATAGTCAATTTTCGAAAAATTTCCTATAAATAGTCAATTTTAGAAAAATTTCCTATAAATAGTCAATTTTCGAAAAATTTCCTATAAATAGTCAATTTTCGAAAAATTTCCTATAAATAGTCAATTTTCGAAAAATTTCCTATAAATAGTCAATTTTCGAAAAATCTCCTATAAATAGTCAATTTTCGAAAAATCTCCTATAAATAGTCAATTTTCGAAAAATTTCCATTAAATAGTCAATTTCTGAAAAATTTCCTATAAAAATAGTCAATTTACGAAAAATTTCCTATGAAAATTGTCAATTTTCGAAAAATTTTTTTTAAATAGTAAATTTTTGAAAAATTTCCTACAAAAATAGTCAATTTTTGAAAAATTTCCCATAAATAATCAATTTTCGAAAAATTTCCTTTAAATAGTCAATTTTCGAAAATTTTCCTATAAATAGTAAATTTTCGAAAAATTTCCTGTAAACAGTTTTTTTCCTAAAAATTTCCTTTAAATTTCAATTTTCGAAAAATTTCCATTAAATAGTCAATTTTCGAAAAATTTACTTTAAATTTCAATTTTCGAAAAATTTCCTATAAATAGTCAATTTTCGAAAAATTTCCTACAAATAGTCAATTTTCGAAAAATTTCCTTTAAATTACAATTTTCGAAAAATTTTCTTTAAATTTCAATTTTCGAAAAATTTATTTTAAATAGTCAATTTTTGAAAAATTTTCTATAAATTTCAATTTTCGAAAAATTTCCTATAAATAGTTAATTTTCGAAAAATTTCTTATATATAGTCAATTTTCGAACAATTTCCTTTATAGTCAATTTTTGAAAAATTTTCTATAAATTTCAGTTTTCGAAAAATTTCCTATAAATAGTTAATTTTCAAAAAATTTCGTTTAAATAGTCAATTTTCGAAAAGTTTCCTTTAAATAGTCAATTTTCGGAAATTTTCCTATAAATAGTCAATTTTCAAAAAATTTCCTTTAATAGTAAATTATCGAAAATTTTGCTATAAATAGTCAGTTTTCGAAAAATTTCCTATGAATAGTAAATTTTTAAAAATTTCCTTTAAATTTCCATTTTCAAAAAATTTCCCTTAAATTTAAATTTTAGAAAAATTTCCTTTAAATAGTCATTTTTCGAAAAAATTCCTATAAATAGTCATTTTTCGAAAAATTCGCTATAAATAGGAACTGGGTATATGTTTTCATTGAATCATGTATTTTGTACCATTTAAATAGTTCTTTTCATTTCCATGGATTGTATTATCCAAGATCAGTTTTTGTTAGCTCATAAAATTTATTTTGTTGGTGTCTGCAAGACTATACGTAAGTTGCAGAGGGTTAAACCCATTAGTTGTTTTATCATACACCTTTTCGATACTTTTTAAAAAAAGTATCGAAAAAGTACCTTGTTGGGTACTTTTGAACTATTTTGGTACTTTTATAATAAATAAAAACTCGATTATTTTTATGTTTTTTTTTTTTTTTAATTTTTATTGCTTTTTTATAAAATTTTGTTTTCGTTGATATAAAAAATATATTATTTAAATTATTGTTAAAGTATTTAATTTCTTTATGTACAAAAATAAATTATATTTACAAAAATAACTAAAGTTATAGTAATTTACAAAATTATAGAAATTTTTCAGACGAAAATTAAAACTGATTTTTGCAAACGTTCTTAAAATTTGTTTTTTAGATAAAAAAATGTTATAAAATGTTTTTTTTTTAATATTAAATATAAAAATTATGATTACTTCTTATAATTAATTATACTTTTTATAAAATAATATCACAAGTGTAACTTAAAGAATACACAATTTTTCTTATTTTTATTTTTGTTATATATAAAAATGTTAGACAATATTTTGAGCCTTATTAAGTAAAACTTAGTTTAAAAATGACCTTTTTTGGTAGATAAATTTATAATTTTTATGTAGAAAAATAATTTTTATATAAGAAA
Source organism: Stomorhina lunata (assembly GCA_933228675.1). Classification (NCBI taxonomy): domain Eukaryota; kingdom Metazoa; phylum Arthropoda; class Insecta; order Diptera; family Rhiniidae; genus Stomorhina; species Stomorhina lunata. Next base: position 40,094,109 of record OW121742.1, on the reverse strand, counting down.
AATTTCTTTTTTATATATGAAAAAATATATGAGATATGATTTATAAGTCAGCTGATTTTTTTTAGATTCACTTGTATCAAACTGAAATATTATTGTTTTAAGGAACAATAAAAAATGTTGTGATATTTCTGAGAACTTTCTTTAGAGTTAGTTTTTTAAAAAATTAAGATTTTTTTAAATAAATTTTAATTTCTTAGTTTTATATAAAAAGTATTTTTAAAGTACACAACCGCAGTTCGTTTCTTGTTTTTTGTATAAAAATATATTATCTTCAATTTTTTTTTAATCTTAGGTTTTCTTAAAAATTTTTAAAATTAATTTTTGTACTGAGTTTTTTTTTTTTTTTTTGTAAAAGTTTCAGTTTTTTACTTAAATTTTAATGGTAGTGTGTTTAAAATTAGCTGATTGATTCTTTTTTAATTTAAATATTTTTCAATAAAATTTTAGAACTTAATAACTAAAAATTTTTGGGTTAAAAATAAATTATTTATATAAATTATTTTGAAAACTTATTAAACTAATGATGACTAGAGTATACACTCGTCTATTGTTTGGGGGGTTATATGTAATTTTGTATATATTTATTGCTTTAATTTAAGGTTTTTAAAGTTTAGGGTTTTGAAATTGATTTTTGACTTAAAAAGCTAATATTTGCACGAAATTCGCCTGAAATTTGTTTATGAAATTTATCTAAATTTGTTTAAAAAGAAATTTCTAAAAAAATTTTTGGAAAGAAAAATGTTATTAAATCTAAGATGAGATCTTCAAATGAAGCTGATTATTTAAAAAAAAAAATATTAAATAAAATTTTTAAAAATTATGAAAATTTTTTGAAAATTATAAAGAATTTTTTTAAATGATGAAAAATTTCTAAAAATTATGAAAAATTTTTCAAATTATTCTTAACCTAAGTTAAACATCAAATCAGTTTCATTTCTAAAAAAGAAAAGATAAATTTCTTAAGATAATTTTCTAAGCTAAAGTTAAAATTTTTAAAGTTTTAAAATTTTTTAAAATTTTTTAAAATTTTTTCAAAATTTTCTAAGAAAAAATTTTGAGCCTTAAAAAATTATTTGTTTCGTTTAAGATTAAAATTTATTATTTAGAAAATTGTACATTTAAAAAATATGGTTCTAAAAGAAATTCTTAAAATATTTTCTTAAATTATTCCCTAAAAAAGAACTTTTTGGCAATTCTTTTAAGATTTTTAAAGAAAAATTTTTGAACTTTAAAAAAATTATTTGTTTCGTTTTATGATTAAAATTTATTCTTTTCAGAAATTTTTACACTTACAAATTAATGAACTAATATCGAATTATTAAAATATTTTCTAAAATTATTCCCTAAATGAGATCTTTTTTTGAAGCCGACTAAATACCGAAGTTATTTTTGAAAATTCAGAATAAATTTCTAAACTATTGTTCAGAAAAATTTCTGACTGCTAAAACTAAATTTTTAAAATTAAATAAAATATTTTTTAAATTCAGAATTTTTTCTTAAGCTTTTGTTAAGAAGTATTTCCATTTTTTCAAACTAAATTTTTAAAATTAAATGAATTACTAAGATTACTAGAAAAAAAATTAAAAATACTTTTTGATTATGCCTCTTTTGAAATCAACTTGTTCTTAAAAGTAAAATTTTCTAAAAAAAAGCTTTTAAATAAAACTTTTCTAAGCACAAAAATAGTTTTATAAAAGTTTAAAAGCTTTTAAGTTTTGGTTACATCAACTCATTGCTCAAAAAAGTTCCTCCTCTGTATTAAACGACAGTACTGTTCTTCTAAAGCTTTAAAGCTTAAGCTAATACACATTTTCCCTCCTTTCCTCTTTTTCATTTTAGCTAGAAGATATTTGTGAATCAAAAGCTTTAAGTTTTTCTAAGCTTTATTTTCTCTAAGAAAACCCTTTCTCAGCCTAAAACAACAGTACTATTTGTTTAAAGCTTTAAAGTTTAAGCTAATTCAACTTTTCCCTCCTTTTCTCTTTTTTATCTTAGATAAAAATTATTTTTGAATCAAAAGCTTTGAGTTTTGCTATTTCTTGGCACTTATTTAACTTATTTTAATCTAAGAAAAACAGAACAATTATTTCAAGCTTTTAAATTTAAGTAATTTCATCTTCTTCCGCTTTTCACTTTGTCATTTTAGCTAACAAGTTGTTTTTGAATCAAAAGCTTTAAGTTTTTCCACACTCTAATTATAAGAAAATATGTAGTAAAAAAGTAAATATGTTCTTCAAAACAAACGCTCTCATCCTTAAAAGCTTAACTTAATATTTAAGAGAAAGCTTTTATCCAAAACTTTGCTTTAAACGAAGAAAATATAAATTTTCCAATTTATTTTTAGCAATTATCCCAGACTTTATCTAAAAACTTTCTCTTTTTTTAAAAGCTTAATTTAATAATGAAAAAAGCTTTCAAACAAAGCTATACATTAATTTTTTTTTAAACCTAACATTGTCTAACCCTTGTTTGCTTTAATGCAAATTGCAAAAATTTTTATATAATAATTCGAAAGCTTATTCTTTATCTTCCTACTCTTTCATATTTTGAAAAGCTTTACATTTGCTTTCATTTTACACTTAAAACTAATGACTAGAGCTTTTTGCCCGTTTTTTCTTTTTGTTTTAAACTTAAGCTAAAGAGAAACTTTGCTCTCGATTTTATCTACAAACTAATGACTAGAGCTTTCACACTCGTTTTTCTTTGGTTTAATTACAACTACAAAACTAATGACTAGAGCTTTTACACTCGATTTTTCTTTGGTTTATTTACGACTAGAACTTTGATATCGGAAAAAAAATATGTACTACTGGTTTAATAGTACATATTTTTTTCCGATTTTGAGTTAATTTTAAGTTGGAATTAACTAATTTCTGACTGATTGAAATTTTAATTCCTTCTCCTAAAACTAAATGACTAGAGCTTTCACACTCGGTTTTTCTTTGGTTTTGAAATGACTAACCCTTACTCCTGTAAAGTTTTAAATTTAGCTTATGACAAAAAGCCAAAGTTTTTATAGACATTTTTGTACAATTTTGAATCCATGGATTCCTTAGACTAAAATAACTAGAGCTTTCACACTCGGTTTTTCTTTGGTTTAATTACAACTACGAAACTAATGACTAGAGCTTTTACACTCGGTTTTTCTTTGGTTTTGAAATGACTACATCTTACACAAGTGAAAATTTTAAATTTAGCTTTTGACAAAAATCCAAAGTAAAGATCTAAAGTTTTTTTTAGTATTTTTTTTTAACAATTTTGAATCCTGGAATTCCTGTGACTAAAATGACTAGAGCTTTCACACTCGGGTTTTCTTTGGTTTTGAAATGACTAGAGCTTATACCCATGAAAATTGTAATATAAGCTTTTAATAAAAAGCCAATGGAATGTTTAAAAGTGCAATATTTATATAATTTTGTGTACAATTTTGAAACCGTGGATTCCTATGACTAAAATGACTAGAGCTTTCACACCCGGTTTTTATTTGGCTTAATTCCAAGTACAAAACTAATGACTAGAGCTTTAACACTCGAGTTTTATTTGGTTTTAAAATGACTAGAGCCAAAGGAATGACTAGAAGTATTTATAGAATTTTTTGTACAATTTTGATTCTGCGGATTCCTATGACTAAAATGACTAGAACTTTCAGACTCGGTTTTTCTTTGGGTTTTATATGACTAGAACTCAACATCTTTTTGATGTTGAGGGGAATATAAAAAATTACTGACTAATTAATATTAATGACTAGAGCTTTCAAACTCGGGTTTTCTTTGGTTTTGAAACGGCTAGAGCTTTCACACTCATGAAAGTATTATTTTAGCTTGTTAAAGCTAAAGGAATTAAAAGAAGTATTTAAAGTACATATATATGTAAATATGTATATAGAATTTTGAACTTTTTGGTTTACTTAGACTAAAATGACTAGAGCTTTCACACTCGTAAAGTTATATTTTAGTTATAAATGAATTTTTTGCTTTACTAAGACTAAAATGGCTAGAACTTTTACATTCGATTTTTTGTACAATTTCAAATCTGTGGATTCCTATAACTAAAATGACTAGAGCTTTTATACTCTTTTTCCTTTGGTTTTTTATGACTAGAACTTTGAGATCAAAATCTTATATTTTGTTTCCTCCTAAAACTAAATGACTAGAGCTTACACTCGTACTTATTTTATTTTAGCTTTTGAAAGCTAAAGGAATGATTAGAAGTGTGAATAGAATTTTTGTACAATTTGAACCCTAAGGTTCCTAAAATTAAAATGACTAGAGCTTTACACTTGATTTTTTTTTTTTGGTTATTGCTAAGACTACAAACTAAATGACTAGAAATTTTGAGAATGAGAAGGAAATTTTAAATTATTTTTGTATAAATAACAAATTTATAAAAAAAAATTTTAAATTTTTTAAAAAAAATTAAATATTTTTTTTAATAAAATTTAAAAATTTTTCAAAAATTTTTCAAATAATTTTTAAAATTAAAAAAAAATTTGATTTACAAAAAAGTGTAAAATGTTATAAAATTTAAAATTTTTTCTAAAATTTAAAATTTTTTCTAAAATTTAAAATTTTTTCTAAAATTTAAAATTTTTTCTAAAATTTTAAAGTTTTTTCTAAAATTTTAAATTTTAAAAATTTATATTAAAAAAAATTCAAATTTTAGAAAAAATTTTGAAAAATCTAAAACAATTTTTAGAATTTCAAAATTTACAGAAAAAAATTTAAATTTATAGAATTAATTGTTTTATCCTTTTAGATACTAAAAGAATTTAAGTGTGGGGTGACATTTTCTTTCCCTGTGACTATGAATGACTAGAGTTGTGAATATTTCTTGATTTCCTAAAACTAATGACTAGAGTTTACACACTCATCCTTTGGTTTCCAAAATAATTTCCTAAGAGTAGAAAATTTTTAGAATTCTTGAAAAATTATGACTTAAAGTTATTCTAAATACGAGAATGGTTCCTAATTTTTGGTATATTTTTTTTACAAAAATTTAAGTTTTGTAGAAATTTTACGTTCTTCAAAAAAATAATTTTAAAATTTTATAAAAATTGTCCTTCAAAAAAAAATGTATGGTTTAGAATTTTTTAAAGGAACTAAAATTCGAGTTAATTAAATTTGTTATTCGAAAAAAATATATGATACGAAATTTTTATGTACAATAAATTTGAATTTGTTGCAATAGGCGGGTTAAAAAAAGAGTAAGAAATGCAAAATCCAGAATCGATTAACTAAGTAATGAAAATTATTGGATACTTGTATAAATGTTTTGAAAAGTTCCTCACAACCAAAATTCTTCCTAAAATTTTAACAAATTAAAGTTAAATTGTAAAATTATTTTAAATTGATTAAATTTTAACTAAAAACCAACAAAATAAAATTTAATAAATTAATTTTAAATTTTAACTGGAAATTTATCTCAAACGTAATGAGTTAAAAATTTTGCTTTCAAACACGAACTAAATCAGAATTATTTCTTTAAACTAAAAAAATTAAATTGCAAATTTAGACTGAATTAATTCAACACTTTATCTTAAATTTTGAAGAAGATTTTTTTATATCGACCTTAAGTCAAAATTTTAATATCAAGAAAACGAACAAAAAATTTTGAATTTAACATGAACCGAATAAATTAAAAAAAATTTAATTTTTAATTCAAAATTTTTGAAATTTTAATTTCAAACATGAACTGCATTCAAAAATATTGTTTCAAACTTGAACTGAAAAATTGGATTGCAAACATAAACTGAATTAATTCAAAACTTTAACTGATAAATTTAAAACTTTAACTGAAATATTCAAGAAGATATGAACATTTTTCTTTAAAACTTGAATCAAAATTTTGATATCAAAGTTAAACTTGAAATTTAAAACTTTAACTGAGATATTCTAGAAGATTTAAAAATTTTTATTCAAACTTAAATCAACATTTTTATATCAAATTCGAACAGAAACTTTGATTAAAAAATTTAAAAATTTGACTGGAAATTTTGATTTCAAACTTGAACTGCATCAAAATTATTGTTTCAAACTTGAATTGAAAAATTTAATTGCAAACATAAACTGAATAAATTCAAAATATGAACCAAGAAATTCGAAACTTTAACTAAAATATTCCGGAAGATTTCAAAATTTGTAGTTCAATCAAAATTTTAACATCAAAAAAAAAAAAAAAAAACTTTAACAAAAACATTTGAGAAATTAAATTCTTAGTTCAAAATTTTTAAAACTTGAATAGAGATTTTGATTTTAAACTTGAACTGTTTCAAACTTGAGCTGTTTCAAACTTGAACTGAAAAATTGAACTGTAAATATAAGGATAATAATTTCAAAACTTTAACTAAGAAATTCAAATCTTCAACTGATTTATTTTAACTGAAATATTTGTTAAGATAAATAAACCAAATAAATTTTTAAGCTTTTACTAAAATATTCAAGAAAAATTCAAATTTTAATATAAAATTTTTGAAACTTGAATAGAAATTTTGATTTCAAACTTAAACTTGAACAGAAATTTCGATTTGAAACTTGAACTGCATCAAAGTTATTTTTTCAAACTTGAACTGAAAAATTTAATTTCAAATATAAACTGAATAAATTCAAAATTTTAACTAAAAAATTCGATTTAACTAAAATAAATTTAAAACTTTAACTGAAATATTCGAAAAGAATTTAATATTTTTTATTTAAAACTTGAACTAAATTAATACGACTTGGCTAGTTTGAGTTTCAAACCTTTACAAAATTTCTGAATTTTTACAAACAGATTCTACCTTAACAGGCTAAGCCCGCCACATATATCCCTCTTGAATCCGCTAAAAAAATTTTAAATATGTCCAATTTTTAAAACTTTTTCCTCCTAAAAAAATTTTAAACATTTCCAAATTTTCAAAACTTCTTTCTTTTGAAAAAATCTATTTACTTTAAATTCTACCAAGAACAAGTTGATTTTTTGAGTTCGAAAAAATTCCGGGAATTTTTTATAAAACTTTTTAAAAACTAAGAGCCTTAAAATTTTGTATTGAAAAAATTTCAAAACTTTTTTTTTACTAAAAATTATTTTCATCCTAAATCTTTTAAAATTTTGTATTAAAAAAATTTCAAAACTTTTTTTTACTAAAAATTATTATATTTTCATTCTAAAACCTTTTATATGATTTAAGTTTTTTGAAGTCTAAAATTAAATTCTTTGGTTTAACTAAATTTAGCTGTAGAGCGCCCAATTATTTGATAATTATTGAGTTTGTCAAGATAAAATTACAAATCTAAAGTAATAAAATTGAAAATATTACAAAAAAATAACCTAAACAACCCTAAAAAATAATTATATGTCTTAAGTCATAAAATACTATAATACGATATATACAATTTGTACATTTTTGTTATTAATAAAGAATTCACCTGCTATTATTGCTTACACCCCTTTTACAAAATATGACAATTTTTTTTCAAAATTTACCTCTTTTTCAAAGATAATGAACTTCGTGACCATGATTTTCGTAACAATGATTTTCGAGATATTGAGCTTTTTGGTTCGAAACCTAATGGGCCAAGGTGGTGTGTTGTATGACCGAGGCACAGTTGCGTAGATTAGTTAAAGCGGCAGCGGCAATATTCTCCTCTTCAGTCAAACCGGTTTCTATGATCTGCAAACGACCATAGCCCTGCGACGAAGAGGCGGAGCTATAATCGGACATAGTTTCGTCTTGTTCCTCGTGATAGCTGGAGGTGTAAACAACTTCTTGAGTTATAAGAGAGGGACTAGTGATTACACTTGTTAAATGTTGTGTCGTTTGTTCGGGTGTTGTTGGTTCCGAGGAGTTTGTCGAAGAGTTATGGTTATCTTCTGTGTTTACAATTGTTTTTTCCTGCTGCTTTGTTGCTCCCTTTTGCTGATGCGTCAATTCATGTTTCTTGAGATAAGCCTGACGCTTGAATTTTTTTCCACACTCCTGACAGTTGTATATAGTCTCAGAGTCCTCTGATTTTTTATTGATTTTCTCTGTTTTATTCTCTTTTTTGTTGGAGTTGTTCGTTGTGGAACCTATGGCCGCTATGGAGCCATCTTTGCGTGGCTTATGCCAGCGTCTGTGCGAAGCTAAATTGGCGGGACAATTGAATTGTTTGCCACACTCGGGACAGCGATACTCGAGCAGGACAATACAGGCACACCTATGCTGGGCCAAGCCAAAGGCATCATCAAATTTTATGCGACACAATTTGCAGACATAGTCTCCAATAACATTTTTAATGGCCGCCAATTCGGCCTTGGTTTCCTCTGTAATTTCTACGATATTATATTTAGGATCAATATCGCCATTGCTGTACTGCATATTGCCATCGGTAATATCTTCCAAAGGGCGTATAATGGTTCCCGAAACCGGGGAAGAGGTTTCTTCATCAAATTTCAATTTGCGGGTGGCTTTATTGCTGCGACTGGCCTTACTGCTGCTGGAGTTTGAGTTTGGTAATTTACCAGTTTTGGGTGCTGTATCCAAGGGCTTAATGGGCTTGGCCGGGGTGTTTTCGATTAAAGGTTGTTTGTTGTTATGCGACTCTGCCTTAAACAATTTTGCTTGATTTTCTTTGGTATCATTTTCGCCTTCTGAACTTGTTTCTGAGAATTTACGTTTCTTAGTGGGCGTAAGGGGTGGGGTTATGGGTTTGTTGTGCTGCTCTCTTTGTGCCTCAGTGATGGTAAAGGTAGCAGTTGTTGTGGTTGTTGTTGTGCTAGAGCTTGAGATAGAGTTAGTTTCACTTGACTCACTCATACATTGCTGCACTAATTCCTCTATGATTTCCTCGCTGGCCTGTGAGGCATTATCATTGCAGGGTTCGGTATAGACTTCGGTGAAATTTGCCGCCATGGGCACTTCACATTCGAGTTGGGGAGACATGGATTTGCGGGATAAATCCAAGGGAATTTCACATTTGGTCTTAATATTCAAATAGCGACTGCGATATTTGGGTGGCAAAGAGGCCACTGTGGTTAGTAAGCCCAAACCATGAGGCATGCCTCCTATGGAATGGTTATACGTTGAATTGTTTAACATTTGTAGGTTATGATGTGTGATAGTAGCCATTGTTTTTTATATATCCTTTGAATATGTAAGGCTTTTTTTGTTAATATCCTTCTTTCAATTTGTTTTTAATATTTTTTTTTAACTAAACACAAACACTTTTTCTTGTTTAAAAAACCAACTTAAAACACAATTTTTATTTTTTTAACAAATTAATAAAATTATTCTTTAAATAAACAAAGTCTTTTGAGGACTTAAATGTTTTAAAAATGCGGCTGGTGGGTGGTAAATTGGTTTGTTTGATGATGATGATGAGGAAAACTAAAACTTAACAAATAAATATTTTTAACAAAACGTTGTAGAAACAAAAAAAGATTATTTTTTAAAAACAAATTTTGTGCTCTTGTTCGTTGTGCTCTATGCGACGTTTGTGTTAAGAATGACTAGAATATTATCCTGTCTGGCAATTTATAACAAAACGCTGTTGAACCCTTAGTTAGAATCAAACAAACAAAACAATCCAAAAAAAAGGGAAAATCCTATCAAAACCCAACTAACAGAACACAACGACCTTCCAACCAGACAAAACTCTAACATACAGCAACACACGCACATGCACACACAAACAAACAAACATTCAGAGGCAAAGAATTCAACCCCCTTTTTACATAGTCCTTTAAAGCGTTGTCCTTTTAGCCAGACACAATCATTTAGCAGCAGTAAAAACTCTGTTATTAGTCACCCTTTTACATTTTAAATACAATTCACACTCATACATTCACAAACAAACAAACCAACACACACAACTTCATTATTATCTTTGGAGTTATCAGGCAAACATCATAATGATGATAATAATATTGCATTTTACACAATAACACAACAATACAATCATAATAATAACAACAACAACATTTAGAAGGAGCAGCTCAAAATAAATAACAAAGCCTTATAGCCGGCGTCAGTGAAAGTCCTTTGCACTCTCTTCATTTTTTTTCGCTCTTTTCATTGAAAAGCAAAAGCAACAACCACGAACAAATGCAATGCTTTTGATTTTCAAACACACAAATCCTGAAGCAAACACACACACACAGACACTCTCTTAGACCAAAAGCCTTAAAAAAGGACATATAGCAAAGGCAAAATGATATTAACAACAAAATATTTCGAAATATTTTATTTGGTGGGGTAGGTATCCCTATTATATGTAAGGATTTCTGCTTAATGCTGCAAATGAGTCCTCTACTAGTATTTGGTAGTATTTTCCATCCATGTCTGCTCGTACGTCTAGATACTGCTACAACATCGTAAAGTTTTACTACGAGTATATGTCTGTCTATCCGTCTGATGGTTGTTTTGTAGTAAAATGTTCGAAATGGCACATGCCATGAATAGCTTTTTAATCATATTTTTGCCGGAAATAGGAGTTTGTGTGTATGGGTGCTAGTAATGTAAAATATAACCCAGCAAGCACAATCAGCCTAGAAAACTTTTGTATAAAAACTAAAAAAATTGTTCTTAATCCTAAAAGATTTTTCTACAGAATTTTTCTTTAGAAAAATCTTCAATATAGACGATTTTTCTAAAGAAAACTCTTCCCCATATAAGATTTTTCTATAGAAAACTCTTCCCCATATAAGATTTTTCTATACAAAACTCTTCCCCATATAAGATTTTTCTATAGAAAACTCTTCCCCATATAAACTCTTCTCCATAGAAGATTTTTCTACAGAAAACTCTTCCCCATAGAAGATTTTTCTATAAAAAACTCTTCCCATAGAATATTTTTCTATAGAAAACTCTTCCCATAGAAGATTTTTCTATAGAAAACTCTTCTCCATAGAAGATTTTTCTATAGAAAACTCTTCTCCATAGAAGATTTTTCTATAGAAAACACTTTCCCAAAGAAGATTTTTCTATAAAAAACTTTTCCCTTGTTCTTAACCATAAAAGATTTTTCTACAGAATTTTTCTTTAGAAAAATCTTCAACATAGAAGATTTTTCTATAGAAAACTCTTCCTCATAAAAGATTTTTCTTTAGAAAACTCTTCCCCATATAAGATTTTTCTATAGAAAACTCTTCCCCATATAAGATTTTTCTATAGAAAACTTTTCCCCATAGAAAATTTTTCTATAGAAAACTCTTTCCCATAGAAGATTTTTCTATAAGAAACTTTTCCCCATAGAAGATTTTTTTAAGAAAACTCTTCCCCATAGAAGATTTTTTATAGAAAACTCTTCCCCCTAGAAGATTTTATTATAAGAAACTTTTCCCCATAGAAGATTTTTCTATAGAAAACTCTTCCCCATAGAAGATTTTTGTATAGAAAACTCTTCCCCATAGAAGATTTTTCTATAGAAAACTCTTCCCCATAGAAGATTTTTCTATAGAAAACTCTTCCCCATAGAAGATTTTTCTATAGAAAACTCTTTCCCATAGAAGATTTTTCTATAGAAAACTATTCCCCATAGGAGATTTTTCTATAGAAAACTCTTCCCCATAGAAGACTTTTCTATAGAAAACTCTTCCCCATAGAAGACTTTTCTTTAGAAAACTCTTCCCCATAAAAGACTTTTCTATAGAAAACTCCTCCCCATAGAAGATTTTTCTATAGAAAACTCTTCCCCATAGAAGACTTTTCTATAGAAAACTCTTCCCCATAGAAGATTTTTCTATAGAAAACTCTTCCCCATAGAAGATTTTTCTATAGAAAGCTCTTCCCCGTAGAAGATTTTTCTATAGAAAACTCTTCCCCATAGCAGATTTTTCTATAAAAAACTCTTCCCCATAGAAGATTTTTATATAGAAAACTCTTCCCCATAGAAGATTTTTCTAAACTCTTCCCCATAGAAGATTTTTCTATAGAAAACTCTTCCCCATAGAAGATTTTTCATTAGAAAACTCTTCCCCATAGAAGATTTTTCTATAGAAAACTCTTCCCATAGAAGATTTTTCTATAGAAAACTCTTCCCCATAGAAGATTTTTCTATAGAAAACTCTTCCCCATAGAAGATTTTTCTATAGAAAACTCTTCCCCATAGAAGATTTTTCTATAGAAAACTCTTCCCCATAAAAGATTTTTCTATAGAAACTCTTCCCCATAGAAGATTTTTCTATAGAAAACTCTTCCCCATAGAAGATTTTTCTATAGAAAACTCTTCTCCATAGAAGATTTTTCTTAAGAAAACTCTTCCCCATAGAATATTTTTTTTATAGAAAACTCTTCCCCATAAAAGATTTTTCTATAAGAAACTTTTCACCATAGAAGATTTTTCTATAGAAAACTCTTCCCCATAGAAGATTTTTCTATAGAAAACTCTTCCCCATAGAAGATTTTTCTATAGAAAACTCTTCCCCATAGAAGATTTTTCTATAGAAAACTCTTCCCCATAGAAGATTTTTCTATAGAAAACTCTTTCCCATAGAAGATTTTTCTATTGAAAACTCTTCCCTATAGAAGATTTTTCTATAGAAAACTCTTCCCTATAGAAGATTTTTCTATAGAAAACTCTTCCCCATAGAAGACTTTTCTATAAAAAACCCTTCCCCATAGAAGACTTCTCTATAGAAAACTCTTCCCCATAGAAGATTTTTCTATAGAAAACTCTTCCCCATAGAAGATTTTTCTATAGAAAACTCTTCCCCATAGAAGATTTTTCTATAGAAAACTCTTCCCCATAGAAGATTTTTCTATAGAAAACTCTTCCCCATAGAAGATTTTTCTATAGAAAACTCTTCCCCATAGAAGATTTTTCTATAGAAAACTCTTCCCCATAGAAGATTTTTCTATAGAAAACTCTTCCCCATAGAAGATTTTTCTATAGAAAACTCTTCCCCATAGAAGATTTTTCTATAGAAAACTCTTCCCCATAGAAGATTTTTCTATAGAAAACTCTTCCCCATAGAAGATTTTTCTATAGAAAACTCTTCCCCATAGAAGATTTTTCTATAGAAAACTCTTCCCCATAGAAGATTTTTCTATAGAAAACTCTTCCCCATAGAAGATTTTTCTATAGAAAACTCTTCCCCATAGAAGATTTTTCTATAGAAAACTCTTCCCCATAGAAGATTTTTCTATAGAAAACTCTTCCCCATAGAAGATTTTTCTATAGAAAACTCTTCCCCATAGAAGATTTTTCTATAGAAAACTCTTCCCACATAAGGTTTTTCTATAGAAAACTCTTCCCACTGAATTTTTTTTATAGAAAACTCTCAACACTGAAAATGTTTCTATAGAGAACTCTTCCACAGAAGTTTTTTCTATTAAAACTCTTTCAATTAACAATTTTGCGATAAACATTTTTTAGATAACTCCTGAACTTCAAATTACTTGTTGGGTTACATATTAAGCCCATTATTAAATATACAAGCGCGCGTGCTTCTATCCATGTAAATCTGAATATATGTCTATTTGCTTGTAAACTTCGTAAAGGACTTTAACTACTATAATGTTATATATACATAAATAATTTTTAGTTAACATCCTTGCATCCTTAATGTTGTTGTTTAGTTAAAATGCACTCGTACATAAAAATAAAAATATCTTTGCTGGGGCAGTGTTACTTTTCAGGGATTTTTATGGTCTCATATTTAAGTTTCCATAAAAATGTTTCCATTTTCCTCTTTGGCATTTACAAATTTTTAGGGTTTTTCATTACAACCAAATTTACTTCTTCTAATGTTAAGTTTACATGCCACATCTCGTCGCAAGCATTCACTTAGTGGTTGCAAGTAAAAGTTGTATTCTATTGGAGACATAATTTCTTTTTTTGGGAAATTTAAGCTTTTCAGGGCAGAGTTTATTGAACTTTTGTTTAGCGTTAGAATTGGTTAATAAAATTTAGTATCAAGGAAAACATTTTCTATTTAATATTGTATAGTTATTTATTTATTAATGAAGTATATGAAGTCTTTTTTGAAGAAATTGGGGAAATTAGACCAATTTTATAGTAATTTAAGTAAAACGTTTCTTAGTTTTTAGAGATGACTTTAAGGGGATTCTTAGGTTTAATTAGGCTAATTAATAGTCATTTATTTATATTTAGTTTGGTCCAAAGGGAGTTATAATGTAATTAAAACGTAGAAGATATCAAATTCTGTGACACCAGCAATAAATTTAAATAAATAAATTTCTCATGTTACCAGATAATTAAACATTTAAACTTTTTATATCCTACAACAAATATCAGCAATTTCATTAATTTCCCATGTTTCATTGCAAAATCTAAAGAAAAGGGGAAACATTTAAAGCAATACATCCAAAAAGTGTTTTCATATAGAAAAAGTTTCAGTGGGAAGAGTTTTCTATAGAAAAAACTTTAGTGGGAAGAGTTTTCTATAGAAAAAACTTTAGTGGAAAGAGTTTTCTATAGAAAAAACTTCTGTGGGAAGAGTTTTCTCTAGAAAAAACTTCTGTGGGAAGAGTTTTCTATAGACAAAACTTCAGTAGAAAGAGTTTTCTATAGATAAGACTTCAGTCGGAAGAGTTTTCTATAGAAAAAACCTCAGTGCGAAGAGTTTTCTATAGAAAAAACTTCAGTGGGAAGAGTTTTCCATAGAAAAGACTTTAGTAGTAAGAGTTTTCTATAGAAAAAACTTCAGTGGGAAGAGTTTTTTATAGAAAAAACTTCAGTGGGAAGAGTTTTCTATAGAAAAAACTTTAGTGGAAAGAGCTTTCTATAGAAAAAACCTCAGTGCGAAGAGTTTTCTATAGAAAAAACTTCAGTGGGAAGAGTTTTCTATAGAAAAAACTATAGAAAAAACTATAGAAAAAACTTTAGTGGAAAGAGTTTTCTATAGAAAAAACCTCAGTGCGAAGAGTTTTCTATAGAAAAAACTTTAGTGGGAAGAGTTTTCTATAGAAAAAACTTCAGTGGGAAGAGTTTTCCATAGAAAAGACTTCAGTGGTAAGAGTTTTCTATAGAAAAAACTTCAGTGGGAAGAGTTTTCTCTAGAAAAAACTTCTGTTGGAAGAGTTTTCTCTAGAAAAAACTTCTGTGGGAAGAGTTATTTATAGACAAAACTTCAGTAGAAAGAGTTTTCTATAGATAAAACTTCAGTGGGAAGAGTTTTCTATAGACAAAGCTTCAGTGGGAAGAGTTTTCTATAGAAAACTCTTCCTTATTGAAGATGTTTCTATAGAAAACACCTCCTTATAGAGATTTCTCTATAGAATACTCATGCTTATAGAAATTTTTTCTATAAAAAACTCTTCCTTATTGAAGATTTTTCTATAAAAAACTCTTCCTTATTGAAGATTTTTCTATAGATTACTCTTCCTTATTGAAGATTTTTGTATAGAAAACTCTTCCTTAGTGAAGATTTTTGTATATAAAACTCTTCCTTATTGATGATTTTTTCTATAGAAAACTCTTCCTTATAGAAGATATTTCTATAGAAAACTCTTCCTTATAGAAGATATTTCTATAGAAAACTCTTCCTTATAGAAGATTTTTCTATAGAAAACTCATCCCCATAGAAGATTTTTCTATAGAAAACACTTCTTAAGTAAAGATTTTTCTATAGAAAACTCTTCCTTAGTGAAGATTTTTCTATAGAAAACTCCTCCTTAGTGAAGATTTTTCTATAGAAAACTCCTCCTTAGTGAAGATTTTTCTATAGAAAACTCTTCCTTATTGAAGATTTTTCTATAGAAAAAAAAAAACTTTTGTAGAATTTTTCTATCAAGATATTGTGATAGTTTAGGCAAGTACTTATGGGATGAGCTTTATATAGAAACTTTCTGAATGGAAAAGTTAGAAATATTTGTACTGAAGTCAACTGAAATAACTTTATTACGAGTAGATTTAAATTCCCACAAAAACTGTACTTTTGATTACCCCAACATTTTTAAAACTCAAATTAATTGCACTAGATTCATTCACATACACGGAAAACTTTATTGTTGTATTGTGATTCCTTCCACAAACTTTCAAAACAAAAATCTAAATTTCAATACAACTACAAAGAAACGGTTGCTTGTTAACCCAGCAGTTCCGAAACAAATTGACATCTCTAAAACAAGTTTAGAGTTTGGTAGTTTTGACGATAGTTGCTTATAGGAGGACTTCATCATGACAACCTAGAGTTTTTCATGAAATGGTTTTGGAGACTTGTTTTAGTTCTAGGAACCGTTGGGTACATATACAATTACATACATACACTATCATACATTTTACTATAATTATGTATATCGAGATATCCTTAGTTCTTAACTGCAAAGTGAACTTGTTTTTCACATGATTTTTATTGTTGTTGTCATTTCTATATTGTTCTTGTGTTATTTCCAAATTCGTACAATATTTATTTTTTTGCTTAATTTTGTTGCATTACGTTGTGGCACGTGCAAAAATAACTGAAACATAAAGCGACGGCATGTCAACCCCCAAAGTGAGTAGAAGGCATTAAGAAATAATGTAAATTCATAGATACAAACACATAGAACTAGGAATATCTCGTCCATATGTATTCCAATTCATTCCCAACTAAAAATTTGCTATGTTTATTTATACAAAGTACAATTCCCAAATGCAATATGCGAAAGTGATTGCTGTGTGTGTGTGTGCGTGCGTGTGTGGTGTTTAAATAGAGTTGCCAGGAACTCTAACAATTTGTTTAAATCTTTTGATTTCGCTTCAGCTGTGGCTGTTTCATTGTCCTGAGGACAAAAGATAGCATTAGGTATGGTTGATTTGTGATTTAAGGGACAACAATTTTTGCAGAAACAGTTGGTCGATGGAGTTTAACAGCTGATTATTTGAGGACAAAAGAGATGAAAAGTACTTTGTATTTTAAAAATTATATAGTTCAAAGAATTTTGTTTCAATGCTAATAATGGAAAGGAATTCCTAAAAAACTAATAATGAAAATCGTAATTTATTATTTTGCGACAGCTTCGAATTATTAGACTAATTGTCTGTTATTATGTAACTAATCATAATAACAGACAAGTAATGTTTTTTCTATAGAAATTTTTTCTTATAGAAAATTTTTCTATAGAAATTTTTTCTTATAGAAAAATTATTTATCAAAATTTTTATAGAAATTTTTTCTTATAGAAAATTTTTTTCTTATAGAAAATTTTTTTCTTATAGAAAATTTTTTTCTTATAGAAATTTTTCTTTAGACATTTTCCTATAGAAATTTTTGTATTCAAAAAATTTTCCATAGAAATTCTTCTATTCAAAAATTTTCTATAAGAAAACATTTTTTCTATAAGAAAACATTTCTATAGAAAATTTTTCTATAAAAAAAAATTTCAATAGAAACCTTTTCTGTTAGAAAACTTTCTATAGAAACATATTTTTATAAGAAAAAATTTCTAAAGAAAATTTTTTTATAAGGAAAAATTTTTGTAGGAAAATTTTTTATAATAAAAATTTTTGTAGGAAATTTTCCTATAATAAGAAATTTCTATAGAAAATTTTCTATAAGAAAAAATGTCTATAGAAAATTTTTCTATAAGGCAAAATTTCTATAGAAAATTTTTCTATAAGAAAAAATTTCCCAACAAAATTTTTTTATAAGAAAACATTTTTTGTTAAAAATTTTTTTATCAGAAAAAAATTCTATAGAAAATTTTTCTATAAAAAAAATTTCTGTACAAAAGAAAAAAATTCTATAGAAAATTTTTCAATAAAAAATTTTTCTAAAGAAATAATTTCTATAGAAAATTTTTTTGTAAGAAAAAATTTCTAAAGAAAATTTTTCTATAAGAAAAAATTACTATCGAAAAATTATCTATCAGAAAAAATTTGCAGAGAAAATTTTTCTATAAGAAAAAATTTCTATAGAAAATTTTTCTATAAGAAAAAATTTCCATAGAAAATTTTTCTATAAGAAAAAATTTCCATATAAAGTTTTTCTATAAGAAAAAATTTCTATAGAAAATTTTTCTATAAGAAAAAATTTTTATAGAAAATTTTTCTATAAGAAAAATTTTCTATAGAAAATTTTTCTATAAGAAAAAATTTCTATAGAAAATTTTTCTATAAGAAAAAATTTCCATAGAAAATTTTTCTTATAGAAAAATTTTCTATAGAAATTTTTTCTTATAGAAAAATTTTACGAAGGAATTTTTCTAAAGGAATTTTTTCTAATAGAAAAATTGTGTTTAGACATTTTTTCTTATAGAAAAATTTTCTATAAACAATTTTTTGATAGGCATGTATTCTTATAGAAAAATTTTCTTAAAAAATTTTTTGTTATAAAAAAATTTTCGATAGAAAAATTTTCTATAGAATTTTTTCTTATAGAAAAATTTTGTACAGAAAATTTTCTTATAAAAAAATTTTCTATAGAAATTTTTTCCGATAAAAAAATTTCTACAAAAATTGTTTTTTATAAAAAAATTTTGTTGGAAATTTTTTTTTTTATAGAAAAATTTTCTATAGAAATTTTGTCTTATAGAAAAATTTTCTACAGACATTTTTTCTCATAGAAAAGTTTTCTATAAAAATTTGTTATTATAGAAAAATTTTC
The DNA here is from genome assembly GCA_933228675.1 of Stomorhina lunata. Classification (NCBI taxonomy): domain Eukaryota; kingdom Metazoa; phylum Arthropoda; class Insecta; order Diptera; family Rhiniidae; genus Stomorhina; species Stomorhina lunata. Next base: position 40,075,605 of record OW121742.1, on the reverse strand, counting down.
TAATATTTTCTTATAAAAAATTTTTTCTATAGAAATTTTTTCTTATAAAAAAAAATTTCTTTAGAAATTTTTTCTTACAGAAAAATTTTCTATAGACATTTTTTCTTATAGAAAAATTTTCTATAGAAATTTTTTTTTATAGAAAAATTTTCTATAGAAATTTTTTCTTATAGAAAAATTTTCTATAGAAATTTTTTCTTATAGAAAAATTTTCTATAAAAATTTTTTCTTATCGAAAAATTTTCTATAAAAATATTTTCTTATAGAAAAATTTTCTATAAAAATTTTTTCTTATTAAAAAATTTTCTTAATTTTCTATAGAAACTTTTTCTTATAGAATAGTTTTCTATTAAAATTTTATCGTATAGAAAAATTTTCTTTATAAAATTTTTTTATAGAAAAATTCATAGAAAACTTTTCTTATAGAAAAATTTTCTATAGACATTTTTTATTATACAAAAATTTTCTATTAAAATTTTTTTGTATAGAAACATTTTCCTTAGAAATTTTTTTATAGACAAATTTATAAAACTTTTCTTATAGAAAACTTTTCTATATAAATTTTTTATTATAGAAAAATTTTCTATAATAAATTTTCCGTAAGAAAAAATTTCTATAGAAATGTGCGTTTGACACAAAATGTGAAACAAAAGCAGCTTTAAAGTTTTCCTCCCAAAAAGCCTTAACACTATTCCCTGGCAACTCTACTGTTAATGTTTTTCCATGCAAAAAAACAACTATAAAATTTGAATAGAGTCTTTTTGGTTTCAAAATTTAGACTTATATAGTAAAATATCTCGTTGCATGTGTATGTGTTCAGGTTGTATGAGAAAACGTTATTTTTTTAAGGAAGAAAAAATAAAACAAAAATACAAATCATAGTAATGCTTCTTTCTTTCCGTTCAGTCAAAGCTTTATGATTTTGCGTGTATTTTTTTTGTGCTTCACAATTAAAAATTGGGGGGTTGCTAAGGAGTTTCATATACAAATTGCATGAGTCGGCGAGTGATTGAGTGCATGAGGATGGGTGTAGGTTGGAATATCGTAAATACACTTCTCATATGTTCAGGACTTGTTTACGAATGTATTAAAGTGTGTTTGCATGGTATAATGAACCACATTGGAAGACCATGATTAAGGATATGCTTACGAGTACATATGAGTGTAACAATACAATTTGCGAAGTTGAAGTAAGTATGTGTGTGTGAGCAATATTTGAGTGATAATATTAGGAAGGTCCCTGTTAAGAAAATTAATAATATCAAAATTTCTCATTTTTTAAAAAGTTCTAATATTTATAGGAAATTTTTAAAAAATTTTCTATTTTTATAGGAAATTTTTCAAAAAATTTCCTATTTTAATAGGATATTTCTCAAAAATTTCCTATTTTTATAGGAAATTTCTCAAAAATGTCCTCTTTTTATAGGAAATTTCTCAAAAATTTCCTATTTTTATAGGAATTTTCTCAAAAATTTACTATTTTTAAAGGATTTTTCTCAAAAATTTACTATTTTCATAGGAAATTTCTCAAAAATGTCCTATTTTTATAGGAAATTTTTCAAAAATTTCCTTTTTTTTATAGGAAATTTCTCAAAATTTTTTATTTTTATAGGAAATTTCTCAAAAATTTCCTATTTTTATAGGAAATTTCTCAAAAATTTCCTATTTTTATAAGAAATTTCTCAAAAATTTCCTATTTTTATAGGATATTTCTCAAAAATTTCCTATTTTTATAGGAAATTTCTCAAAAATTTCCTCTTTTTATAGGAAATTTCTCAAAAATTTCCTATTTTTATAGGAATTTTCTCAAAAATTTACTATTTTTAAAGGATTTTTCTCAAAAATTTACTATTTTCATAGGAAATTTCTCAAAAATGTCCTATTTTTATAGGAAATTTTTCAAAAATTTCCTTTTTTTTATAGGAAATTTCTCAAAAATTTCCTATTTTTATAGGAAATTTCTCAAAAATTTCCTATTTTTATAGGAAATTTCTCAAAAATTTCATATTTTTATAGGAAATTTCTCAAAAATTTCCTATTCTTCTTTGGAAATTTTTCAAAAATTTCCTATTTCTATAGGAAATTTTTCAAAAATTTGAAAATTTTTGGAAACTTTTTAAAAATTTCCTATTTTTAAGGAAATTTTTCAAAAATTTCCGTTTTTAATTTCTTATTTTTTAGGATATTTAAAACAAACATTTTATATTTTTTAGGAAATTTTTAAGAATTTCTTATTTTTGTAGGAAATTTTTCAAAACATTCTTATTTTTATAGGAAATTTTTCAAAACTTTTTCAAAAATTTTAAATTTTTTTAAATTATTATTATAAATTTCTTATTTTTTAGGAAATATTTAAAAAATTTCTTATTTTTATTGAAAATTTTTTAAAATTTCTTATTTTTAGAGGAAATTTTTAAATTTGTAAGGGAAATTTTTAAAAAAATTGTATGGAAAATTTTTTAAAAATTTATCAAAAATTACTTATTTTTAAAGGAAATTAAAAAAAAATATATATGAAATTTTTCAAAATTTTCCTATTTTTAAGAGAAATTTAAAAACAAATCTTATTTTTATAGTAATATTTCAAAAATTTCTAAATTTTTCAAAAAGTTTTAATTTTTATAGGAAATTTTATTAGGAAATATTTGAAAAATTTGTAATTGAAATAAGACATCAGTATATTTAAGTTAACCTTAAAATGTTAGCTTTTCTCAGACAAATCTGATACTACATTTAACAAACAATGCCACACCCACTTAACCGATTATTTGGAATATCAACTATCAGAACATTTCCAATGTTTTGTCTGGTCCTTCCTAATATTAATAAATATCTGTGTGAGAGTTTTGCAAGTTTATTTACTTTATGCTTCTTTCTATTATTTCACTTCGTTCATTCTATTTTTCTTCCCACTTTTTCTTCTCAATCTTCATCGACTTGTTGTTTATGACTGTATTTGTAACACAATTCCTCAGTTTCTATTCTTTGGGTTTTAAATTGAAAATGAAATTTTTCAGGTTTCCATTTCATGATAGAACTTTCGAAACAAAATAACTGCCACAGACCACATTTACTTAGCCGGGAAAGAGGAGCAGTGCCAGTGTAGAGAAGTTTTTATTGTGACAGCCACCCCTTTGTATCTTTGCTTCTAGTAAGTTCTGTTTTTTTTGTTATTTATTTTATTTTACAAAATTTGGGTGGGTGAATTTTTGTGTACCAAAGGATGTTGTTTCAGAGTTTGGGAATAAAATTCAGTGCATTTGCATTATTGTTGTTTGTAGGGTTAACCCACCCCCAACTTCATATAAATATTTTTTTTAATTTCTTGTTGAATTTTTTCTGTTTTATTTTACGAGATTCGCTTTTGTTTGTAGAACACAATGAGAGTTGAATGCTGTGGTAGACAACCTTTTAATGAGTCTGGAAATGGTACTGCTCTGACTAAAGAAGAATCATTAGTATGCTTAACGCTGTGACTAGAACAATGAATAAACTATGAGATGAGCTTGGATTGTATCTTATAACTTGAACTATTTCTGAGGTAGCAGGTTAGTCATCCTAGCCTAGCATACCAGAGGTTCCAAGTTCGATCCCAGACCCACTTGAAATAAATAAATTTTCAAAAAAAAAGCGGCGGTTTACCTCATAACTCAGCTGGTTATTGAGTATTAGGCGGGAGTTAAAACGTAGGTCCATTTCAATGGGTCAAAAAATAGAATCGGATGCAGCTTATTGTCTGAGAGAAGTACCACTTGTTCCAATTGGAATGTTGTCGTGGAAATTATTACTATTATATTTATTACTTCTAATATTTGTAAGGAGCTTTGACTTGAGTTATGGGATAGCAATTAGCTACCTTAAAAATATCAGAAACTTACTACAGATTAAGATCCCCTGATTATCCGAAAGTACCAAAAATGCTACGTCCTTCATTTACCTGATAACGTGTCGGCCTAAGTCTAATGACTACCGTCCAATATTCTTTGCTAAAGTTATCAAAGGAAGACTGGTAATAGTGGTCCACAACAAGGAAGTGGCAGATATAAACGTTCCTAAGAGCAAGTTCTTATTGAGTGGTACAACACCCAAATGTCGCAAAAAAAACTGGTTCCAGTGCCAAGGCAATCTCATTGTCTTAGCAATCTTTTAATTCCTATCCTGTATCTAGATATATAATATATATATAATTCCCCGACAACATTCCAATTGAAACAAGGGGTACTTCTCTCAGACAATGAGCTACATTTGATTCTGTTTTTAGACTCATTGAAAGGGACCTACGTTTTAACGCCGGCTCCGAACGGCAAATGCATTAGTTAGAGAAGTTTACATAGCCTAATACTCAATAACCAGTGGCTAGCTGAGTTATGAGGTGAACCGCCGCTTTCTTGAAAATTAATTATTTTCAAGTGAGTCTGGCCGGGGATTGAACTTGGGACCTCTGGTATTCTAGGCTGATGACTAACCTGATATACCACGGCGGTAGATACAATAAAGAAATAATCAAGTCCCATTGATCTAAAATCCCTTGCTAAACAACCGAATATCCCATTTTCTTCTACGGAAACTAGCAACACGTTAAGATCTCTTGATGATCCGTTAGTTTCGAAAATGCTACCTCTTACATTATTCTGATGATGCCCCGGCTTTTGGAAGGCCTAAGACTAAAGGGCCAACATTCCTTGCTGAGGTTTTCAAAGGAAGACTGGTAATAGTGGCCCGAGATAAGGAAGTGTCATTGCTTTCCTAAGAACGCTATGTATATGGGAGAGAGAGGAGCTATACTAAATGTGTAACTTCCCAAAAGTGTCTTAAGAGTACCTGGATTTCCTTCTTTATTTGATCTCAAATAAAAAAAGTTCGTAACCGTCGTGGTATATCAGGTTAAACATCCGCCCATCATACCAGAGGTCCCAAGTTCGATTCCCGGCCAGACCCACTTGAAACAAAAAATATTTTTTTTTACAAAAAGCGGCGGTTCACCTCATAACTCAGCTAGCCACTGGTTTTTGAGTATTAAGCTATGAAAAACTTTTCGAAGTAATGCATTTACCGTTCGGAGCCGGCGTTAAAACGTAGGTCCCTTTCAATGAGTCTAACAATAGAATCGGATGAAGCTGATTGTCTGAAAGAAGAACCCCTTGTTCCAATTGGAATGTTGTCGGGGATTAATATATATCGCAAAAATTCTATGAGGATAAGCTTTTAGTACCTAAATCTAGATGAGACTATTTTGGTTCATTACAAAAAAAAAGTAAATAGTTTTGCAACTTAAAGCTTTTTTCAGACTTGACGATGTTGGAATAATATGATGACACTTTGGAATGGAAATAACTTGCCAAAAGTTTCTAAAAGAGTCCAGCTTCTAAGTCTAACGTACGTATGGAATCACTTCATCACAAAAGCAATCAAAGGATAAGCTTTTAATGAGGATAAGCTTTTAAAGCCAAAATATCACCTGGAAGAGACTGATGTCTTGTCCTGTTCTGATGCATGCAACCATGCAAATTGTTTTGCGAATAAGAGCTTCCTCACAACCTGACGATGGTGGAACAATCTGCTTAAACTTTCGGGATGAAAGTAAGTTACCAAAAGTTCCTGGAAGGAGACTTAGATGGGGAATATTCTTTTTCTGTTAACCTTGACTCCCAGTGTAGCATAGGATTTGATTCATTAGGATGTTCTTGCATAGATTAGGCACCTCTAAAACCCTTGTGCCCGCTTTTTAGCAAGATGACCTCTTTGAGTAGTATATTCTGTAATGTTTTTTTTTCATGCTTAAGACATCGTAAGTGCTATGTCTATGGATGATGAGTCCAAAGACAAGAGCCACGTTGAAAAAGCGAGCTTCTCGATCCCAGACAGACACTCGCTTGCAGCCGAAACTAACATGTTGAACAGACGCTACAGTTTCGTACTTTACCAAGTACAATTATCTTAGACTCTTAGAACAGATGCATCGGAATGGCTCCAAGATAACTCCCTCTCACGTTAACCCTGACCTAGAATCCCACTCGGGTTGTTTACCGCATATTCAACTGGGTTGCTCAGGTTTCCAGGATGTACCATGAGAAGCTGCGAGTAGGAATTGAATACAGTTATTATCTGTTAGCAGAAAACCCAGGCAACAACTGAATCCCATTTGCATTCCAGATGGGCAATCACTTTATCAGAAAAGCAAGCAAAAAGCTCTGATGATGAGCTTTCAGTGCCTAAAAAGTATCGGGAAGAGTCTGATTAATCTGATATCCATCATCAGATTAATCAGACGTAACTTTTTTAAGCTTCCTAAAAAAATACTTAATTTCCGGTCTATCACTTTAACATAAGTGTTATCAAATAGATCTGAGAGGATGAGCTTTTAGTTTCAGGAAAGTATTTGTCATTACAAAGCCAAGCAAAGAGTTTTGTGAAGTCCAGCTTTTTACAAACTTAATGATGATGAATTAATCTGATGCTACTTTCGTTTCTTTTAGGTAAATCTAAATCCTAGGAGGTATAGAAATAGTTCTTATCCGGAAAGCTTGTATGAGTCGTGGAACAATTTGTTAACAGCTGCTTATTTTAAGGAGATCCTAAGTAAGAGTGAAGGTAGACATATATCCTGTCCTCACTTATTGAATACATTCTAAATAGTAACCGTTCAGTTTGTTTAATTAAACTAACGTCTATTGTTAGTTCGACTAGAGCTAAGTTTTCCCATTCCTGCAAATATTTATGCTTTTAATTCTTTTTCAATACAACTCTATTTGCCACATAAATCCATTTCTAACTCAAACTCATGCATCGGAACATGTGCGTACGCAAGTATTTAATGCGTTGTAATTTATTTAGAAATCGTTGGGTAAACGTTTCGTTTTCATTTTTTTTTTTCTAAGAACGTTATTCCTTTTCCAACATTTTAGGCCTCTACCATGAAGATGCCCTTAAGTCATGATGCAGCAAATTTTGCCACTTTGACAGCTAACCCCTGAGAATGCATCAATGCGTCTAACGGTCATAAGTATATGAGTTTATTGTACTTTATCCTAGGATTGTGTACTTTTTTTCCAAACTCATCCGAACAACCACTTCTTCTTTAGCGCTTTTTTCTCGTCCTTTTAATGGCTGCTGCATTATCAAGTGTTTGAACGTTCATCATAATTTTTATGGGACTTGAGGGGTTTTACATTGAAAGTGAAGTTTACTCAGATACTTCGTTTTGTGTGTGTGTACCAACTTTTATCGAGTCTTCATTTAGTGCACTCTATAGTGGGTTGTAGTAGTGATTGCGTTTCTAAGGGATCTTTAAGTTATTAAACATTGTTTAGAGTTTTACCCAAAGTAGGTTTTCTTAAGGCTTTTTATATTTTAAAAACAATCGGTGGAAGGGTATATCGGGTTTGTGCTGAGATTGTAATGCATATGAATTTCAAGATTTTATGTGGATATACTTCCGTACAGGCATATTTCACAGTGCTTTCAATACCGGGAGGTAAAATACGTCCACCAGCGTGCGGATATACATCCGTACAAATTTGAATGTTTTGGTGGGGGGAAACCTATCTATACTCCTTCCGATCCCCATCGTACTTAAGTTCTACCCGCTATATTGGGTATTAACCACAACCTCTACAATACTTTCCGAAAGGCCACACCAATAGTCAGGATGGATCCGGAGTTTCAGAGGCTCCTGACTCCAATGGTACTAGAAATGTTCTAGTAGGACTTCGGAGACAATTCTCATGGTTAGACCCCTGATTCAAAGCCTATTTTAGAGCTCATCGGCGACAGAAGGGCATTCAACTCTATTGATCTTCTGGAGCACCGTCGCAATGTGGGTTGTATCATACTGTTCGTTTGATTTTGGAATGTGCTGTAATGAAAACAGAGAACTCGTTTCTGAAGCTCTGACTATTTTATGCAATAAACGACCATCTATTAGAACTCATTCCTTAGTAGTCGGTTGGCCTTAAGACGGAACAACGCACTACAGAGAAATTTCTAAGCCGTATAGTTCGTATGTGAAATTTGCTTAGCGCAAAAATTGTCCCTTGCAGTTGTTAGATATTGAAGTTCAATCCACCGTCCCAAAACCTATTTTCCTACTTCCAATACAGAGCATCGCATAAGGAGAGATCATCCTCTTAGTGCTGCTCCTAAACTAAAAAAAACTAACACAGATATGAATTAACAGCGCAATCTGGACTGAGCTTGACCTCAGGTTCAGTGGTTCAACTTCCTTCTCTGAAACTGATACCTTACCTGAGGCATGAATTAAATTCAAGGCCTTAGAAGAAGAGGTATAATGAGCTGTGAAATGCTCTTAGAACCATTGAAAGATTTGATAAAGTTAATTTCAAAACTCGAACTTCTTCTTCTGTTATTCTTGACTCCCAGTGGAACATAGGGCCTCAATTTCTTCGGATAGAATTGGTTTCATTTATCAGGACTAGATTAGGCACCTCCAAAATCCTTGTACCAGCTGCCGTAGCAGGGGGATTTCTCGCATGATTACCCATTGGAGTAGTATATTCTGTAATGTTGTTTCTTTCCATGCTTAAAACATCGCAAGTGCTAAGTCAATGGATGATGAGTCCAAAGACATGAGCCACGTTTGTAAAGCGAGCCGCTCGATCCGAGACAGACGCCCGCTTGTAGCCGTAACTAACATGTTGAACAGACGCTACTGTTTCGTACTTTACCAAGGACAATTATCTTAGACCCTTAGACCAAATACATCGGAATGGCTCCAAAATAACTCCTTCTTGCGTTAGCCCTGACCTAGAGTCCCACTCGGATTGTTTACTGCAGATTTCCAGGAAGTACCACGAGTAGGTGTGAGTAGGAACTTAATACAGTTATTAACTGTTAGCAGGAAACCCAGGCAACAACTGCATTCCATTTACATCCCAAAATAAAAAACTCGAACTGGGGTCTCTGAATCTCTGAAAAACTGGATTGCGAATAGAAATAGTAAAAGAAAACAAGTAAGTGTTTGTAAAAGCCAAATGATCCACAGCTATCCAAAAGACCTAATAATAGTGGTCACACTGGTCCTTTGCTAAGGCTGTCAAAGATATCATGTTAATGACAGTCATTAACAGATGAGAGGCAGATGGTATCATTCAGAAAAACAAGTTTCTTCTTCTTCTTCTCTGATTTTATCCTTGACTTCCAGTGGAACATAGGGCCTTAACCATCCTTTAATATCGGTCTCTGTTGTGAGATGTTAGGCATATGTCATCAATCGATGACCACGTTCTAGCAGGCGCTTTGATAAGACGTCCTCTTCCTTGTGGATTCCAACGAAGCGCTTCTCGAGCAATGTTGGTATTTGTCCCTCGAAGTGAATGGCCAATCCACCATCAAGAGTTCCATGAATGATTAAATGAAGTGTATCACCACTTCGACCATTACATCTTGTTCTACATATAATGGTTTCTCGAGCAATTCCTTTTCGAAATAATTCACAGCAGAATTTTTGCTAAAGACAAAAACAGTTTCCATTTATGTAGAAATCTTTCATAAAAATTGAAATGTAATTAATGTTTGTTTGCTTTTTGCATTGTCTTTCCACTCCGTCATCCAGATACGTTGATGTAACGTAATCTCAAGCTTTAATTACTCTAACATAAACGTAGACGTATAGAATAAGCTAAGATGTTTTGCTTATGGGGTTTGTGTGCATGTTGGCTTTCTTTTGAAAACGTATTGTGGTTTACACTTAAGCTAAAGTTACTCTGAAGTTTATTGCAATTGAGTAGGAGTTTTTGTAAAGGTATTGTAGTGTGCTTGAGTTACTTAGACGTAAAGGTACATATCAGCTGATATGTTTTGCTTATTGAAATTGTTTGCAAATAGGTATTCTTCCATAAACGTATCGTTATATTATAGATTAACGTTATAGTCGTAAAATTAAAAACGTAGAAGTGTTAAAATAACTATAAGTGACCCGGTCTATAAAAAACTGGCTTATGATTCAAAAACAAAATTTCGAAAAATTAGCTAATTTTTCGAAATTTTTAGCTAATTTTTCGAAATTTTTAGCTAATTTTTCGAAATTTTTAGCTAATTTTTCAAAATTTTGTTTTTGAGTCATAAGCCACCTTTTCCCTTTTCATAGACCGGGTCACATATGCTTCCATTTATTAAGAAAGTTTCGTAAATTAAAGAATACATGAGTTTACATTCTTACCGATTATAAGCAACGTAAAATAACTAACGTCTTCACTTCATTTACGTTAGAGTAATGGGGATTTTTTTTAAATGTATCTTAAATCATATGAGTATTTAACATATGACAGCAACAGTAGACAAGAACATCAGTAGACAACATTAGATGTTCGATGCTTGGCTTGATGGTGTTGTCTTGTTGTAATCATAATCATACTCATACATGACATTCCCATCAGCAGATTCAAAGCTAAATCGAAACATTGTCAACATTCACATCATCGTTATTTTGTTCGCATTAACTGTAACAGAGAGCAGAAGTATTTCGTCTGTTGATGACTTTTTTCCCCCCATTCCTTCCGGGTTCGATTTCTGAATATGCAACCGTTATAATATAAAAATTGTTCCCATTTGATTTTATGTTAAGTATTCTTTTAATTTCATTTTTTTTTTTTCGAGATGTGTTTTATTTCTGTTGCTGTTGTTTCCTTAAGGCCACATTAGTATGCAATTAAATTGTTTTATTTGTGGTGACAACAATTGTTGGTTCTTGTTGTTCATCATAATCTTCATAAATAATAAAAGTGAAAGCATTTTTCATATAAATACGAGTACATACTTTCTTTTTTTTTTTTCTTTTTTGTTTCTTGGTCTTCATTTATATTTGATTTTGTTTTAATTTCAAGTACTTTTCGTTTTTATTTGCAAAATATTCATATACTTATGCTGGCACTTGTGAAAGTTGAGTTGTAAGGTGTGAGAAGTGAAAAAGTAATTTCGTTGAAGTCATAGCATACTTATAGCTTTCGGTATACAAGGATTTAGTCTTAACTCTTGTCATACTCCGTTCTTCTTCTGTCATCATTGACTTCCAGTGGAGCATATAATCTCAACCATCCTTGTATATCGGACTGTATTGCGAGATGTCAGGCATATATCATTCTATGAATAGGTCAATTTATGCTGCAGCATCAATCTTCACGTTCTACCAGCTGCACCAACTCGACGACCTAATTCCTGGGGATTCAAACGAAGCGCTTGCCTTCGAAGTGTTTGGCCTATCCACTTCCCTTTCCACTAACATACCTCTATAGAAGCTGGAATTTGATTTATCGCATTTAGTACATCTTCATTTCTTATGCGATTCGGCTATCATATATATTTCTGCGTTTCCAAGTCTCACAACCATTATATAGGATAAAATTGCCATGAGACTCTTCTTCTTCTTCTGTTATCCTTGACTCCCAGTGGAGCATAGGGCCTCAACCATCCTTTTATATCGAACTTTTCAAGAGATCAGAAATACTTTTGTCAAATGTTGTCCCTCTAGAAAGTTTATTTTAGGCGCTATCGCCCTGAATGTCAATATTGTACAACGTCTTTATACTTAATGTTATCATCGTATCTTAGGCGAAGTTATACGGGATCAATTGTCAAACGTGAACGGATTTCTCCCAATTGCAATTAAAAAATTTAAATTTTCGTTGATATGTGAGATACTTACATACATATGTAGGTTCTGAACGGATATCATGTAATTAGCTGCATTTTTGTACTTCCTAGGAAGATTACCTATAACTTGATATGTAATACATTCTCAAATTTTATCATAATGTTCAAAAGTCAGACACAAAATTAAGATTAATGCAGAGTGTCTGTCTGCTAAAATCAGATTTGTGCAGCTCCTGGATTTTACACAAAATTTTAGGATATTGTCCCACCCTGAATTTTATCATTGTCGATCAAAACACCATCGCTTAAACGCTAAATTATATCTACCACAAATTACAGAATGCATCAGGATTTAGGTAATCCCCTGCGAAGGACGCTATTAAATTTCATCAAAATAAACACCTGAGATATCGACAAAACAGGAGCTCCAAAAACTTGACTACAACAGAAAAAATTACAGACAGGTAGACGGACGGACAAAAAAACAGACGGACGGACGGACAAACAAACAGACGGACGGAGGGAGGTCGCGAAATCGTTTCTCCTGCCGATTCTGAGTTGATCGGTACAATTTGAATGGTATTCGTAATCAGATTTGTGTAGTATAGATTTTAGAAAATCCTCACACAAAGAACGATGTCAGATTTCATCACAATCGGTCCATAAACATCTGAGATATCGCTGAAACAATACCTACAAAATGTAAACAAAATTTCTTAGACACGTAGTTTGGGCAATTTGCTGTACATCAAATGTAGTGTTATGGCGATATCTCAATTATTTATGGACCGCTTTTGATAAAATTTAATAACGTGCTTGGCGGGGGAATTTCCTAAAATCTGATATAAAATGTATGTAGGTCCGTGCTAAAGGAGGATGGTTTTTCTTATTTCTGCATTTCATTTTTTTCAACAAACATTCTCTAATGCGAACTTTTGGGCAATTTGCGATACATCAAATTCAGTGTTTTGGCGATATCTCAGTTGTTTATGGACCGATTTTGATAATTTGATTTGGGAAACTATTTCCTACAATCTGATATATGACATATTATCACATGTGCACCAGGAGTATCTTTTTTCTCTTGTTATTTAAAAGTGTGTTTCAATCAAAAATTTTAAAATTTTCGTCTAATTTTTGGTATTTTTGCGATATTTTCGATGTTTATTAACCGATTTTATTGAAATTTAATAGCGTTCATTGCGGGAGAATTTCCTAAAATCTGATATATAATTTGTGTAAGTCCATCCTCCAGGGGCTTCAGAAACTTGATTTCAACAGACAGACAGACGGACGGACAGACAGACGGACATCGCTTAATCGATTCTCCTCCCGATTCTGAGTCGATCGGTATAATTTGTATGGGGTCTACGAAAATTTTTCGATTTTTATTTTATTGAGCAAAAATAACAGTTATTTTTAACTTTTATTTTTTCGAGCAAAAATAAAAGTTACCCAGCAAAACTTTGGTAATGGCAAGTACTCTGGTAACCGGTTACCTTGTAATGACTACAACATACCCTCCGAATAACTAATAAGTTATTACAGAAGTACTTATTTGTAATTAAGATGGTAATTTAAACTGAATGGCCCCGGTTCGAATCCCACCAAGACCAACAATTTTTTTTAATTTTTTTTTTATTAAAAGAGTTTTTAAATGATTTTTTAATCTTAAGAACTTAAATATTACCTTCTGTAAAAAAAATGTTGGAAAACTAACTCATGGTAATGAAAAAATACCATCATGAGTTAATTTTGATTATGTAGGGGATGTTGGATACCAAACGCAGTTCTGATTGGTCTTAACTTGGTAAGCCCAACTTATCTGGGTCATCCTTCATCTCAACTGCCGACACTGACCTCCTCGTGGTATCACCCAGGGAGCTAACATGTACCGAGAGTTGTCCCATAAGATCGATAAAAATGGGTTAGGACGACGGGCTAGTTACCCTCTCTTGGAAAAAATAATTAGTATGAAGAGGATAAAATTAGAATTAAAATGTTCCACCAAATAATGAGAGAAGAGGGCGTCCGAAACTTCCATGGAAAGACCAGGTAGAGGAACATTTTTCAAAGCTTGACCTATAAAATTGGAGAATATTCACACTAGATCGAAGTCCATGGAATTCCAAAATATGCTCGGACTTTGACCTTAACAGGTAAGTAAGAGTCAATGTTATATAACCAAAAAGTAAGATTTAAACTATTTAAGTTTTAAAATAATTAAAAAAAATACCCCTTTATTTTAAAATCGTATAGAAATATTTTTCTAAAAACTACAACAAAGCAACAAAAAAAAAACAGGGAAAAACAAAGTTATTGTCACATGATTTTGGATCTAAAAATAAAAATTGTATATATTAATTATATGCTGCTAAGTTTTCAACATATGAAGTAGCTCAGTGGAAGAGTCTCCGCCTAGCAGTCGTAGGGGTCTGGGTTCGAGCCCCCATGGGGTCATAAAAAAAATATTGTGTTTCGTTTAAAAATATATTTTTTTAAAATAAAACAACAACAAAAAAAGTTGTTGTTGTTGTTTTCCAATTGCTTACCCAAGTCATTACTTTTCTGCAATTGGTAAGTACTTGCCTCCAATGACATCCCCATGTTAATGTAATGACTTAAACAGTGAATGTGTAAGTAGTTCGTGTTCAATAGTTTAGCTGTTTAACTCATTACTTGGTAATGAAAAGTTTTGCTGGGTATTTTTTAACTTTTATTTTTTCGAGCAAAAATAACAGTTATTTTTTACATTTATTATTTCGAGCATAAATAAAAGTTATTTTTTGACTTTTATTTTTTCGAGCAGAAATAAAAGATAATTTTTGACTTTTATTTTTTCGAGCAGAAATAAAAGTTATTTTTGTGTTTTCAACCGTAATTATGATTGCAAATGTCAACTTCATTAATTTTTGAGGATATGCAAATTATTTTCACTGAAAAATTATCGTTGTTTTAAAATTTTTTTTAATGAATTTATCATGAATTTAAACAAAAATAACTTTTATTTTTGCTCGAAAAAATAAAAGTCAAAAAATTACTTTTATTTCTGCTCGAAAAAATAAAAGTCAAAAAATAACTTTTATTTTTGCTCGAAATAATAAAAGTCAAAAATAACTGTTATTTTTGCTCGAAAAAATAAAAGTTAAAAAATAACTTTTATTTTTGTTTGAAAAAATAAAAGTTAAAAATAACTGTTATTTTTTATCGATAAAATAAAAGTCAAAAAATAACTTTTTATTCTGCTCGAAAAAATAAAAGTCAAAAAATAACTTTTATTTTCTGACTTTTACGATAAAAGTTATAACAGTTACGGTCCCAGAATCATAGTGCGACATAGTTTTCCGATCTCTCAGCAATAGTTGATTTATATATCGTATAAGTTTCTAAGGGAAAACCCAACACAAACAGAAGCTATATCAGCTAAAAGTACAAAATAACTCATGTCATAAAGTGGTTTCGGACATACATACTTTTGGTTATAGTTTAGTCAGAGATTTAGTCATATTTATAGTGTTAATATAGTAAGATATTAGAAATGTCTACCGATGTTGTTTTCATAGTCACGAAATGTATATATCCCTTCACCAACACTGATTTAGCTCGGAGCAGCTGACATTGCTAAATATTGCTACAAAAGAATAGCAGCAAAAAATCCAATATAATAAATTTTCCTTGATCTAATATTTTTCTGTTCCATTGTATTTGCATCTTTACAATACCCATCATATTCAGAAGTCATTATACGAGTATAATGACAATATGTTGATCTGTAAACATATTATACATATTTACATACTCGTATGACTGTCTGATTATGTTCGCGACACACATGAGACTGTCATCGAATCGTTTTCGGTTCCTTGCGAAATGCATCATCTTTTGGTTTGAAAAGTGTTTTGTTGCATATTTGAAGTATCATAATTTTTGTTGAAGATTCAAAATGCTCTTGTAGAATACTTCAGGCATGATTGTCTTTTAGACATCAAATGTAGAATTTCTTTTTTTGTTTGTCTGCTGGTTTTTCATTTTGTCTGCAAAGTTTGTTATTTAATGAATTATTAAATCGTAAAATTAAAGCAATCTGTTTTTTTCTTTTTTCTAAAAAAAAATTAAAATTATATAATTTGTGAAAAAAGAATTGTAGAATTTTGAAGTAGGTGCTTTCAGACATAAAGAAGCAATAAATTGGATATTTTTTTTTTATATTGAGGTATAAAATTTAATTTTTTTAACTTAAAGGCTTTAAACAAATTTAATTATTTGATATATTTTACAACCACATATCGGCTAATGAATTCGGTAAATTTTTCGAAAATTGACTATTTATAGGAAATTTTTCGAAAATTGACTATTTATAGGAAATTTTTCGAATATTGACTATTTATAGGAAATTTTTCGAAAATTGACTATTAATAGGAAATTTTTCGAAAATTGTCTGTTAATAGAAAATTTTTCGAAAATTGTCTGTTTATAGGAAATTTTTCGAAAATTGACTATTTATAGGAAATTTTTCGAAAATTGACTATTTATAGGAAATTTTTCGAAAATTGAATATTTATAGGATATTTTTCGAAAATTGAATATTTATAGGATATTTTTCGAAAATTGACTATTTATAGGAAATTTTTCGAAAATTGGCTATTTATAGGAAATTTTTCGAAAATTGACTATTTATAGGAAATTTTTCGAAAATTGACTATAGGAAATTTTTCGAAAATTGACTATTTATAGGAAATTTTTCCAAAATTGACTATTTATAGGAAATTTTTCGAAAATTGACTAATTATAGGAAATTTTTCGAAAATTGACTATTTATAGGAAATTTTTCGAAAATTGACTATTTATAGGAAATTTTTCGAAAATTGACTATTTATAGGAAATTTTTCGAAAAATTGACTACTTTTTGGAAATTTTTCGAAAATTGACTATTTATAGGAAATTTTTCAAAAATTGACTATTTATAGGAAATTTTTCGAAAATTGTCTGTTAATAGAAAATTTTTCGAAAATTGTCTGTTTATAGGAAATTTTTCGAAAATTGACTATTTATAGGAAATTTTTCGAAAATTGACTATTTATAGGAAATTTTTCGAAAATTAAATATTTATAGGATATTTTTCGAAAATTGAATATTTATAGGATATTTTTCGAAAATTGACTTTTTATAGGAAATTTTTCGAAAATTGGCTATTTATAGGAAATTTTTCGAAAATTGACTATTTATAGGAAATTTTTCGAAAATTGACTATAGGAAAATTTTCGAAAATTGACTATTTATAGGAAATTTTTCGAAAATTGACTATTTATAGGAAATTTTTCGAAAATTGACTATTTATAGGAAATTTTTCGAAAATTGACTATTTATAGGAAATTTTTCGAAAATTGACTAATTATAGGAAATTTTTCGAAAATTGACTATTTATAGGAAATTTTTCGAAAATTGAATATTTATAGGATATTTTTCGAAAATTGAATATTTATAGGATATTTTTCGAAAATTGACTATTTATAGGAAATTTTTCGAAAATTGGCTATTTATAGGAAATTTTTCGAAAATTGACTATTTATAGGAATTTTTTCGAAAATTGACTATAGGAAAATTTTCGAAAATTGACTATTTATAGGAAATTTTTCGAAAATTGACTATTTATAGGAAATTTTTCGAAAATTGACTATTTATAGGAAATTTTTCGAAAATTGACTAATTATAGGAAATTTTTCGAAAATTGACTATTTATAGGAAATTTTTCGAAAATTGACTATTTATAGGAAATTTTTCGAAAATTGACTATTTATAGGAAATTTTTCGAAAATTGACTATTTATAGGAAATTTTTCGAAAATTGACTATTTATAGGAAATTTTTCGAAAATTGACTATTTATAGTAAATTTTTCGAAAATTGACTATTTAAAGGAAATTTTTCGAAAATTGACTATTTAAAGGAAATTTTTCGAAAATTGACTATTTACAGGAAATTTTTCGAAAATTGTCTGTTTATAGGAAATTTTTCGAAAATTGTCTGTTTATAGGAAATTTTTCGAAAATTGTCTGTTTATAGGAAATTTTTCGAAAATTGACTTTTTGTATTAAATTTTTCGAAAATTGACTATAGGAAATTTTTCGAAAATTGACTATTTATAGGAAATTTTTAAAAAATTGACTATTTAAAGGATTTTTTTCGAAAATTTACTATTTAAAGGAAATTTTTCGAAAATTGACTATTTACAAGAAATTTTTCGAAAATTGTCTGTTTATAGGAAATTTTTCGAAAATTGTCTGTTTATAGGAAATTTTTCGAAAATTGTCTGTTTATAGGAAATTTTTCGAAAATTGTCTGTTTATAGGAAATTTTTCGAAAATTGACTATTTATAGGAAATTTTTCGAAAATTGACTATCTATAGGAAATTTTTCAAAAATTGACTATTTAAAGGAAATTTTTCGAAAATTGACTATTTATAGGAAATTTTTCGAAAATTGTCTGTTTATAGGAAATTTTTCGAAAATTGTCTGTTTATAGGAAATTTTTCGAAAATTGACTATTTATAGGAAATTTTTCGAAAATTTACTATTTATAGAAAATTTTTCGAAAATTGTCTGTTAATAGGAAATTTTTCGAAAATTGACTATTTATAGGAAATTTTTCAAAAATTGATTATTAATAGGAAATTTTTCGAAAATTTACTATTTAAACCAAAACAACAGCCATATAAAGGGCGAATAAATGGATAATCGTTTCTATAAGTAGGGGATGAGCTTTTTGTTGGAACTAGAAAAATAGGTAATGAAATGGAGAAAGAACAGTGCGGCTAACGAACGCTCTGTTCGTGCGTTGTGCGATCAACTGGCCATGAGACCAGAAATTGATATGCTCTGGAAGAAATGCGTGTATTCGGTTTTCGGGACATTCCTGATCTCTTTAGAACAAATGCCATTAATGAAGGGAAAGAACAGTCAGATTCAACCCATATTGCGAGGCCTAGTCTAATTGACATCAAACTAG
This sequence comes from Stomorhina lunata, assembly GCA_933228675.1. NCBI lineage: Eukaryota > Metazoa > Arthropoda > Insecta > Diptera > Rhiniidae > Stomorhina > Stomorhina lunata. Next base: position 40,056,994 of record OW121742.1, on the reverse strand, counting down.
ATTCTCCTACCTAGAACATTAAGATTTTTAGATTATTCAATGTTTATGCCACTCATGAGTACAGATGTAGTATTATGATCGGACGTACGCTTCTGTGATAGCACACAACATTTGTTCTTCCGGGGACTAAAATCGCGTTGAATTCAAAAACGCGTCGAACGTTCTATCTACTAGGAGTTACAAATACAACGCTTCATGTACTTAAAGTTACAAAATTTAACTTGTAGGAAACCTGGTGAAAAGATTTTGTTCAAATTTCTACTTCCTGTGACCTTTTAAATGAATCACTTGATAGAAGTGTCTAGATTTTTAACAATTTCTCGATAAACAAATTAAAAATGCATTAACAATCTTTAGGTCCTTGTGAACGCCTGAAAAGTTTTGAAAGCCTTGCAATTAACAAACAGCTGCAATTTAACTTTACCAGCTTCGAACGCATGTAAGAGTCCAGCTCAATGCACAAACAATTAAGAACATCTGATTACAATTAATGTTAATTACTTTCAATTTTCAATATTAACTCAAAGGTTTAGAAAAATTTCAAACAAAGTCTCTAGACTAATCTTCAACTTGCTTTAAACACACGTATCAAGAAGGACCCAGCAAACCCTTTTTCTTGTCTAGAAGACTAAAATAATATATGTATTTAATTGGCAACATGCCTCAACATATAAAACAATTAAAAAGTTTTTCTTTCAATATATTATTTTTCCATAAATTTCTTTGTCATTCAATAAACTCATGAGTAATGAAGCTTAAAACAGGAAACACTAAAAAATTATAATCATTACATAAAAATTTGTAATATTATATGAGTAAAACGAGGAAAACAGCGAAAGGGTTTCTTTAGTTTACAAAAAAAAATTGTAGAGGAAACCTGAAATTCCCTGGAAAACTAAATAATTGTACAAAAATCCTTAGACACCCCAAGAAACCTACTCACACACAACTTAAAAAAATATAAATAAACTTTGACTCATTCTTATACAAAAACTAGCAAACGCATTTACACAGGAAAAACTTTTAAAGGACTTTAAAAATACGTTAGAAAATGAAATCGCTGTTAAATATCAGCCCAAACAGCCCAAGTATTTATTCACCAGAAGTAATGGAAAAACAAATGTAAAGTCTTTATATTGGGTGTCGAAGCACTTTCGGCACGCGACCTTTTATTTTTCAAAAAAAAAAAAGAAAAAAATCTTTTATTGTTATAGGATTTGAATTTTCTAAGAGTGTTCGTGTGTGTTGTCTCACAAATGCATATGTATAAGGACGGACATAGGTTACATTCACAAGTGGAGGTTTTTGCAATTTAGTGCATTAACGAATATGAAATTTTAACTTGGGTATCGTATTCCTAAATAACATACTTCCAGGTTTTTACCCTACACTTGAGTCTTAAGTATTTGCATAGAAATAAAATGTTACCATTAAAAGGTTTTAAAAACAGCTGTTTTCACAAATCAGCTGTATCGGTAACAGCCCGTGCTAGGAATTAAGTTTGCTTAGGATTAAATTTATTGTAAGATGCAGAATTATAAACATCTTTAGTTATTAATGCAGTCAAATTTACTATTAATGTTAATATTTCTGTAAAATGTTCAATATTGGATCTTCAAAAATTGGAAAGTATAAAAGACTGCTTTTAAGGGCATAGACGTTTGTTTTCAACCAGAAAATCTGGGGCCAAATTACCGCATTCGATTGGTACTCAGATAGAAAACTCAGACTTTTAAGCAAATATTGTGAAGTATACTTTTGGGATGTTCAAAGTTACTTCGATGCAAAAAGTTTATTGAAATTTGGTATCCATTTTGATTCGTGCTGAAAAATATTTAGTTCAATTAAAACTCTTTTACTATTGTTCATCTTTGGCAAATAGTAAAATGTGCATCTTTTTAATAATTTTGATTATCCTTAAAGTATGCTATACAAATGTTTTAAAAATATCTAAGATTTCGATAGATGTCGAATGCCGTAGTTTGGCCCCTGGTCTGTTACAATAAACCGAGAATAGTTATTTGTTAATGTGTTAGTACTTAATGTTTATCTATACACGATTTTCTCGAGTATCTATAGTCGATAGCCTGGAATATCTGTTGTCGACAGTCTCAACTATCTACAGTCGATAGTCTCGACTATCTATAGTCGATAGTTTCGACTATCTTTAATCGATAGTCTTGACTATTTATAATCTATAGTCTCGACTATCTATAGTCGACAGACTCGACTATCTATAGTCGATAGTCTCGACTATCTATAGTCGATAGTCTCGACTATGTATAGTCGATAGTCTCGACTATCTATAGTCCATAGTCTCGACTATCTATAGTCGATAGTCTCGACTATCTATAGTCGACAGTCTCGAATATCTATAGTCGATAGTCTCTTCTATCTATAGTCGATAGTCTCGACTATCTATAGTCGATAGTCACGACTATCTATAGTCGATAGTCTCGACTATCTCTAGTCGATAGTCTCGACTATCTATAGTCGATAGTCTTGACTATATAAAGCCGATAGTCTCGACTATATATAGTCGATAGTATCGACTATCTATAGTCGATAGTCTCGACTAACTCTAGTCGATAGTCTCGATTATATATAGTCAATAGTCTCGACTATATAAAGTCGATAGTCTCGACTATATATAGCCGATAGTCTCGACTATATATAGTCGATAGTCTCGACTATATATAGTCGATAGTCTCGACTATATATAGTCGATAGTCTCGACTATATATAGTCGATAGTCTCGACTATATGTAGTCGATAGTCTCGACTATATATAGTCGATAGTCGATAGTCTCGACTATATAAAGTCGATAGTCTCGACTATATATAGCCGATAGTCTCGACTATATATAGTCCATAGTCTCGACTATCTATAGTCGATTGTCTCTACTATATATAGTCGATTATCTCGACTATATGTAGTCAATAGTCTAAACTAAATATAGTCGATAGTCTCGACTATATGTAGTCTATAGTCTCGACTATATATAGTCGATAGTCTCGACTATATATAGTCGATAGTCTCAACTATATATAGTCGATAGTCTCGACTATACATAGTCGATAGTCTCGACTATATATAGACAATAGTCTCGACTATATACAGTCGATAGTCTCGACTATATATAGTTGATAGTCTCGACTATATATAGTCGATAGTCTCGACTATATATAGTCGTAAGTCTCGACTGTATATTGTCGATAGTCTCGACTAAATATAGTCGATAGTCTCGACTATATATAGTCGATAGTCTCGACTATATATAGTCGATAGTCTCGACTATATATAGTCGATAGTCTCGACTATATATAGTCGGTAGTCTCGACTATATATAGTCGATAGTCTCGACTATGTATAGTCGATAGTCTCGACTGTATATAGTCGATAGTCTCGACTGTATGTAGTCGATAGTCTCGACTATATATAGTCGATAGTGTCGACTATATATAGTCGATAGTCTCGACTATATATAGTCGATAGTCTCGGCTATCTATAGTCGATAGTCTCGGCTATCTATAGTCGATAGTCTTGACTATTTACAGTTTATAGTCTTGTCTATCTATAATCGATCTTGACTGTCTATATTCAATAGTCTCGATTATATATAGTCGATAGTCTCGACTATAAATAGTCGTTAGTCTCGACTATCTATAGTCGATAGTTTCGACTATCTATAGCCGTTAGTCTCGACTATCTATAGTCGATAGTCTCGACTATCTATAATCGATAGTCTCGACTGTCTATAGTCGATAGTCTCGACGATCAATAGTCGATAGTCTCTACTATCTATAGGCGATAGTCTCTTCTATCTATAGTGACAGTCTCGACTATATATAGTCGATAGTCTCGAATATATATTGTCGAAAGTCTCTACTATCTATAGTCGATTGTCTTGACTATCTATAGTTGATAGTCTCGACTATCTATAGTCGATAGTCTAGACTATCTATAGTCGATCTCGACGATCTATAGTCGATAGTCTCGACCATCTATAGTCCATAGTCTCCAATATCTATAGTCGATAGTCCCGACTATCTTTAGTCTTGACTATCTATAGTCGATTGTCTCGACTATCTATAGGCGATAGTCTTGACTATCTATAGTCGATAGTCTCGACAATCTATAGTCTTGACTATATATAGCCGATAGTCTCGAATATATATGTATAGTCGATAGTCTCGACCATATATATATAGTCGATAGTCTCTACTATCTACATATAGTCGATAGTCTCGACTATTAAAAGTCGATAGTCTTGACTTAGATAGTCGAGACTATCGACTTTTAATAGTCGATTAGTTGATTGTCTCGACTATCTATAGTAATTGGCTTTAGTAATGTCTCGTCTTGACTACCTATAGTCGAAAGTCTTCAATCTCTATAGTCGGTAGTCTCGACTATCTATAGTCACGACCATCCTATTTTTAATAGAACTATTTGAGATCTTCAAATGGAAATTGGACTACATTATGAAATATTAAATGTTTAACCAACGCAGCTTTCAATTTTAGTACTTTAAACAGACCTAAATATCCATTCTCATTCTTTTCATAGTCTGTATTTCCATTTCTATATCATAACTACCCAAAAATCTGTAGGGTATGAAAATAATTATATTCGATATCAATCGTATTAGTATGAGGCTGCATAAATGTTTGTACTGTCAGAGAGAAGTTCTATGGAAAATAATGCCAGGTGCATTTTTGTTTCGATTGTGACACAACGAGGGGTAGTAACTTGATTTTGGTCGCATGGCAAAAATGACAACAACAAACTACCAAAACAAGAACAACAACAACATCAAGTAAAAATAACAAATGCTAAGGAAAAAAATACTCAAGCGTAGCAATTTTTTTTATTTTATGATCGAGCGCTGATTCATAATCAAACACTTACACACACATACACTCAAATAAATAATTTGACAATCCATAACAGGATTTTTTTGTCAAAATAAATGAGTTTTATACAGATACCGTTACTTTGCAGGGCGATACGATAAAATCCAAGAGGGGCTGAAACCCTAAACAGCACGAGCTATACTTACACATACATACATTTATGTTAATATCCTTTTGTTTCCTTTTTGCATGAGTCTCTGTATGTGTGTGCATTTTTAAGAGTTTTTAATCAAAGTTCGCGAGTACACAACAATTACAGCTTAGAGTTTTAATAGAAAAATACATATATTTTAGAACCACCCTTAAATTCCGGGCCAGTCTTGCATTCGAAGCGTTATTTTCAAGTAAGGGGTTTTCATTTATTATAGAAAATTATGATTTTAAACATTAAATAAAAAGAAATTTGTCGTTTTTCGAAACAAAATTTCATTCCAATTGGAATTTTGAAATACACATTCACAAACTTATATGAACGTCTGTCTCAAATAGTACCACATTATAATGCATTCAATTCTTTTTTGTAAGGGAAGTTTTAGAATTTGTACTATCGAAAAGATATGACAATCAAAAAGGGTTTTATCTAAGGATGTGAAATATTGGCTTCTATAGAGATAGAAAAAAAATTTAATATGAACATTTTTTTATAGAAAAAAATTTAATATGAAAATTTTTCTATACAAAAAAACTTAATATGAAAATTTTTCTATAGAAAAAAATTTAATATGAAAGTTTGTCTATAAAAAAAATTTAATATGAAAATTTTTCTATAGAAAAAAATTTAATATGAAAATTTTTCTATAGAAAAAAAATTTAATATGAAAATTTTTCTATAGAAAAAAATTTAATATGAAAATTTTTGTATAGAAAAAAATTTAATATGAAAATATTTCTATAGAAAAAAATTAATATGAAAATATTTCTATAGAAAAAAATTAATATGAAAATTTTTCTGTAGAAAAATTTTTAATATGAAAATTTTTCTGTAGAAAAATTTTTAATATGAAAATTTTTCTGTAGAAAAATTTTTAATATGAAAATTTTTCTGTAGAAAAATTTTTAATATGAAAACTTTTCTGTAGAAAAATTTTTAATATAAAAGTTTTTCTGTAGAAAAATTTTTAATATGAAAATGTTTCTATAGAAAAAATTTTTAATATGAAAATTTTTCTATAGAAAAAATTTTAATACGAAAATTTTTCTATAGAAAAAATTTTAATACGAAAATTTTTCTATAGAAAAAATTTTAATACGAAAATTTTTCTATAGAAAAAATTTTAATACGAAAATTTTTCTATAGAAAAAATTTTAATACGAAAATTTTTCTATAGAAAAAATTTTAATACGAAAATTTTTCTATAGAAAAAATTTTAATACGAAAATTTTTCTATAGAAAAAATTTTAATACGAAAATTTTTCTATAGAAAAAATTTTAATACGAAAATTTTTCTATAGAAAAAATTTTAATACGAAAATTTTTCTATAGAAAAAATTTTAATACGAAAATTTTTCTATAGAAAAAATTTTAATACGAAAATTTTTCTATAGAAAAAATTTTAATACGAAAATTTTTCTATAGAAAAAATTTTAATACGAAAATTTTTCTATAGAAAAAATTTTAATACGAAAATTTTTCTATAGAAAAAATTTTAAGACGAAAATTTTTCTATAGAAAAAATTTGAATACGAAAATTTTTCTATAGAAAAAATTTTAATACTAATATTTTTCTATAGAAAAAATTTTAATACGAAAATTTTTCTATAGAAAAAATTTTAATACGAAAATTTTTCTATAGAAAAAATTTTAATACGAAAATTTTTCTATAGAAAAAATTTTAAGACGAAAATTTTTCTATAGAAAAAATTTTAATACGAAAATTTTTCTATAGAAAAAATTTTAATACGAAAATTTTTCTATAGAAAAAATTTTAATACGAAAATTTTTCTATAGAAAAAATTTTAATACGAAAATTTTTCTATAGAAAAAATTTTAATACGAAAATTTTTCTATAGAAAAAATTTTAATACGAAAATTTTTCTATAGAAAAAATTTTAATACGAAAATTTTTCTATAGAAAAAATTTTAATACGAAAATTTTTCTATAGAAAAAATTTTAATACGAAAATTTTTCTATAGAAAAAATTTTAATACGAAAATTTTTCTATAGAAAAAATTTTAATACGAAAAATTTTCTATAGAAAAAATTTTAATACGAAAATTTTTCTATAGAAAAAATTTTTATATGAAATTTTTCTATAGAAAAAATTTTTATATGAAATTTTTTCTATAGAAAAAATTTTTATATGAAATTTTTTCTATAGAAAAAATTTTTATATGAAATTTTTTCTATAGAAAAAATTTTTATATGAAATTTTTTCTATAGAAAAAATTTTTATATGAAATTTTTTCTATAGAAAAAATTTTTATATGAAATTTTTTCTATAGAAAAAATTTTTATATGAAATTTTTTCTATAGAAAAAATTTTTATATGAAATTTTTTCTATAGAAAAAATTTTTATATGAAATTTCTTCTATAAAAAAATATTAATATGAAAATGTTTTCTATCGAAAATTTTCATATAAAGAATTTACACCCTCTGTTACTATACCCTTTTTGCTACCTATCAAAGTTTGTGAGTTTATTTGTATTTTCGAACCCCTTATTTTTTGGTTGCATTCACTTTTATTAATTCCAACATGAAAAGTTGCTTGGTTTGAGATTTCAAAACAACACCAACAACAACAAAAGAAAGATCCTGTCAAAGATTTTTTTCCAATTCATTTTATCCAAACATGATTCAACACCAACGAGTTTCAACATTATTGCGGTTGTCATGTTGATGAACGACCGACTGTATGAAAATGACTGACTGAACTCACTGACTGATGAAGCTTAATTTTCAAACATACTGTACAAATCCATAGTGTTCATGACACTGGCCGCGTCGCGTCAAACCAAATCAAAGAAGAACATTTTTTTTCCATAACAATTATTTATTTTTTCGCTTTGGTTTTGGATTTTCTAGATTTAGTGACGAGTATTAGAATTTAACTGACAGTTAAGTGAAACCCCTTTTTCGGATAAATTGTAGTTTCATATGTACTTCTTTTTTGTAAATTACCACCCACACCCCGTAGCGTTAAAATTTGTTTCACTTGATTAAATTTTGAAAATGAGCTAAATTATTTTGCATTTCTCTACATTTGCACATACGCCTCTAGTTTTATAAAAATTTTAAGGCTTTTGTCTCATCTGTTCCAATTTTTTAAAGAAATTTGCATAAAATGTGAGTAAGCGTAAATATTTGATTATTATAATCAATCTATGACAATGTCTAATCTATTTGCCAAATCTTTGTGATATATAGAGTCGATTCATATAGTAATCCGATGATGTATGAGAGGAAGGATTAATAAGAATTGCTTTGATATTTTTTGATGTAAATACTTTATAGGGAAATTTTCAAAATTTGTCTACTCATATAAAAATTTGATTTAAAATATGGAAAACTTCTCTATTCTTAGTGAAATTTTCAAAATTTTTCTATTTTTAGTCAAATTTTAAAAAATTTATCTATTTTAGTGAAATTTTGAAAATTTTTCTATTTTAGTGAAATTTTGAAAATGATTATATTTTAAGTAAAATTTTGAAAATTTTCTAAATTTAGTAAAATATTGAAAATTTTTAGTGAAATTTTTCGTGAATTTTTAAAAAAATTCTCTATTTTTAGTGAAATTTTGAAAATTTCTCTATTTTTAGTGAAATTTTAAAAATTTATAGTTTTAGTGAAATATTGAAAATTTTTCTATTTTTAGTGAAATTTTAAAAATATTTATTTTTAGTGAATTTTTGAAAAAATTTTTTTCTAGTGAAATTTAGAAAATTGTTTTTTTGTAAAATTTTGGAAATTTCTCTGTTTTTAAAAAACTCAATTTTGAAAATTTTTATATTTTGAGAGAAAATTTTAAAATTTCTCTATTTTTAGTAAATTTTTGAAAATTTCTCAATTTTTAGTGAAATTTTTAAAACTTTTCTATTTAAAAAAAATTTTATTTTTTTAGTGAAGTTCTGAAAATTTCTCTATTTTCAGTAAAATTTTAAATTTTTTTTATTTTCAGTGAAATTTTGAAAATTTTATTATTTCTAATAAAATTTTAAAAATTTCTTTATCTTTAGTGAAAATTTTAAAATTTTCTATTTTTAGCTAAATTTCACAAATTTTCTATTTGAAAAAAATTTAAAAGATTCCTTTGTTTTTAGAGAAATTTTGAACATTTTTCTATTTTTAAGAAATTTTAAAAATTTAGTGTTAAAAATTTTTTCTGTAGAAAAATTTTCCTATTAAAAATTTCTTCTATAAAAAACTTTCAGATATAAATTTTTCTATAAAAAAATTTTCGTATTCAAAATATTTTCTTTAGAAAAACATAGAAAAATTTTCATAAAAATATCCACATAAAAATTTTCGCATTAAAAATTTATTCTATAGAAAAATCTCGTATTAAATTTTCTACAGAAAAAATTTCGTATTAAAAATTTTTCTATAGAAAAATATTCGTATTAAAAATTTTTTCTATAGAAAAATGTTCGTATTAAAAAGTTTTCTATAGAAAAATTTTCGTATTAAAATTTTTTCCTATAGAAAAATGTTCGTCTTTAAAATTTTTTCTATAGAAAAATTTTCGTCTTAAAAATTTTTTCTATAGAAAATTTTTTTCTATACAAAAATTTTCATCTGAAAAATTTTTTCTATACAAAAATTTTCGTCTGCAAAAATTTTTTCTATAGAAAAATTTTCGTCTGAAAAATTTTTTCTATAGAAAAATTTTCGTCTGAAAAATTTTTTCTATAGAAAAATTTTCGTCTGAAAAATTTTTTCTATAGAAAAATTTTCGTCTGAAAAATTTTTTCTATAGAAAAATTTTTTCTATAGAAAAATTTTCGTCTGAAAAATTTTTTCTATAGAAAAATTTTCGTCTGAAAAATTTTTTCTATAGAAAAATTTTCGTCTGAAAAATTTTTTCTATAGAAAAATTTTCGTCTGAAAAATTTTTTCTATAGAAAAATTTTCGTCTGAAAAATTTTTTCTATAGAAAAATTTTCGTCTGAAAAATTTTTTCTATAGAAAAATGTTCGTATTAAAAAGTTTTCTATAGAAAAATGTTCGTATTAAAAAGTTTTCTATAGAAAAATTTTCGTATTAAAATTTTTTCCTATAGAAAAATGTTCGTCTTTAAAATTTTTTCTATAGAAAAATTTTCGTCTTAAAAATTTTTTCTATAGAAAATTTTTTTCTATACAAAAATTTTCGTCTGAAAAATTTTTTCTATAGAAAAATTTTCGTCTGAAAAATTTTTTCTATAGAAAAATTTTCGTCTGAAAAATTTTTTCTATAGAAAAATTTCCGTCTGAAAAATTTTTTCTATAGAAAAATTTTCGTCTGAAAAATTTTTTCTATAGAAAAATTTTCGTCTGAAAAATTTTTGCTATAGAAAAATTTTCGTCTGAAAAATTTTTTCTATAGAAAAATTTTCGTCTGAAAAATTTTTTCTATAGAAAAATTTTCGTCTGAAAAATTTTTTCTATAGAAAAATTTTCGTCTGAAAAATTTTTTCTATAGAAAAATTTTCGTCTGAAAAATTTTTGCTATAGAAAAATTTTCGTCTGAAAAATTTTTTCTATAGAAAAATTTTCGTCTGAAAAATTTTCGTCTGAAAAATTTTTTCTATAGAAAAATTTTCATTTATTTGGGAATTAATTATTCGAACTTTTAGAATTGATTGAAAAATTAGGTTTAATCAGGCTTGAGTTCATTTAACTTTCAAATTATTAATTTTGGAGAATACACAATCAATTAAACGTAGTGATGTTCGATCAAACTCAATGAGTTAAATTGATGATTATCTCTGCAATTTGACAACTCGACTGTGGTCGAGGGCGCTAAGTGCTGATGACGTCCTGTGGCGGGACAGAAATTGCAATCCACTGAGCCGCGTTCAAAAATAATTTTTTCAGTTTTTCTCCACAATTACTTTTCAAATTTTCAAAATTAATAATTTGAAAGTTAAATGAACTCAAGCCTGATTAAACCTAATTTTTCGAAAAATTTTCATCTTAAAAATTTCTTCTATAGAAAAATTTTCGTCTTAAAAATTTTTTCTATAGAAAAATTTTCGTCTTACAAATTTCTCTATTTTTAAAGAAATTTCGAAAAATTCCCTATTTTTAGTGGAATTTTAAAAATTACTCTATTTTTCGTAAAATTTTGAAAATTTCTCTCTTTTAAGTAAAACTTTGAGAATTTCTAAGTAATACAAAACCAGACCATGTTATTAATTTTTTCATTATTAACAATAAATTGGTATCAAAACCATTTCATGTCCCTTTTTTTGTCAAAATCACTTTGGAAATACAGCATGGCTGACAACCAATTTCACTTACTTTACATCGACGGCGTGTTATTAATGTAGGCCGATGGAGCATGCTGTTGTAATTAATAATTCTCATGTATGAAACGGAGCTTTAAAGTTTGTTTTTGAACTTTTTGACGACATTATCATACTAATACTTACTTTAATCTAAAGAAACATCTTCTTTGCCACATACCTACCACGAAATCATAATTTTTGTCATATACTTAAGAACTTCAAATCCGAAAAAAATCAAAATTTATGCTAAAAATAATCAAAGCTATTTTTGAACAAACTTTTCTTTAATCATCGATGATGTGAAAAAATTTCCCCGTCTGGTTAAAAACCAAACATTAACCTGGTATTTTTAACACTCTACCTCCCCCAACCCTCAAAGAAAAAAACCGAAATCAAATCGCGTTAAGCAAAAATCATTTTTGTGTATAAATTTAATTATACACTCGCTGCTTCCTTCCATATAATGATGATATATGAAAAATCAATTGCATACCCAAATTTTTAATATGAAGTTTTGGAATTACTCTTATTTAATGTTCAAATATTAAAATATATGGCAATCTAAATGGTATGTAATCATTTTACCCCAAATAAAATTGAAGATTGTAAATATGTTATAGGAACAATTCTGTGCAATTACAAGTTTACAATGTGTTGCACAGTGGTTTACGGACGCTTTTTTTTGGAAATAATTCTGTAACTTTTGAACTACTAGAGATATTTGAATGAAATTTGGCATGGCGATAGTCAAGGAGTATTCGAGTTGGTTTTCAAAAGCACTGGCCCATGAGGGGTCGGGAGAGTGACTGATGTACCTTCAAAGTTGGTCACCTCGGGTGTTCGACTTTTTTAAAAATTCGCCAAAAATCCATTTATGAATGGATTGAAAAGAAATTTTAAACTTAAGTTCTCCTTCAGAAGGTCTACTAAAAATACGCTTACATGTGTAGGTTATCTCCTTTGGGTTTCGAGATATTTGGATAAAAAGGAATTTTGGGGTTGATTTTTTACCTATTTTTTTAAGCTTTTTTTGATCTGGTGGACGCATCTGAAGATAAAAAATTTTTTAAGAATATTCGTTAAAATTGTAACAAAATTCTAAATAATTTTTGTGCAAGTTGGTTATAGATATCTTCTTTCGTTTAAAAGTTAAAAATATTCAAAGTTGAAACTTAAAAAAAATTTCGTTTTTTTTTGAGTTTTTCCCTAAAAGATAGCTATATTTTTTCACTAATAAAAAAATATTTTCTTAAGAAACATAAAAATATTTTTAAAGTTTTTCAAAGAAAACATAATGAGAATGCGTATAAAACAAATTTCTTGCTAATTAGACTTTTGGTCCTCGCACGTGCCCTCTCCAAAAAATGCCAATTTTTAAAAAAAAATTTTGGTTTAAATAAAAATTTTTCAAAAGGCAAAGCACCGATTTGAAAAAAATAATAATGTCCGTATTTTCTAATATATCTGTTATTGATTGGAAAAGTTTTTTCTGAAACGAGCTGCAAATAGAGTCAGTGTTGCCATTTTTGTAAAAAAACTCATTTTTTGAAACCCTTTTTTCCCGAGTTGGGAATTGGGGAATTTTTTAGTTAAAATTGGGAATTTTTTTAGTCTATTGCTTTTAGATCTTATTGGTCTACATGACTACAAATTTTCATTGAGATATCTTCATCCATGTCATTTCTAAAAAACATCAAAAATTGAAATTATTTTCCTTCTAAAAGTAGAAAAATAATATTTTTTTGATTTACGATACAAAGTGTAAAAATATTAACTTACTAAAAAAAGATTTTTAATTGGTGTTCATCTCCTGGACTTTCCCGATCCAATGATACTAAACACATGTATCAAGCTTCAATACATAGCCTTTAAAAGCTCTGAGAACTTTGCCTCCCATATCATTTTTAAGCTAAATATTTTAGTATTGGAGAGTAATGTGTGCAAATAACGTTAATGGTGCACAGTGGTATTAACTCTGCAATTTCTAAACTACTAGACGGATTTTGACAAAATTTGGAACGTCAATAGAAGAGGTGTGAGGCTTTTAGATCAATGTTTAAGAACGTATTTGTCGGTAGCACAGTGGGCTCTACAGTGGGCTAAAGTTGCCTACCTCGGGTATATAAAACATTTGAGGGCGTATAACTTTCCTCAATTGGGTCCGATCTAAAAGATTTTTACGTTTTCGAAAACTTCTTAAAAAAATTAAGAAAAAAAAAATGCTTACTTTACTACCTTATCTCTTATAGTTTAAGAGATATTTGAATCCAATTTTTTTTTTTTGCTTTTTATGGTATATCTTCTGGCCTTTTTTTGGCCTATTTATTTTTTCTTGTACTACGTTAAATTTAAAAAAAAAAAATACTGCAAGATTGCTGATAAATTTCTAAATGAACTGGAAGAAACAAGTTCTTTATTATGTAAACTTAATAACACAGAAAAATTCTTCAAAGTTTGTGTGCCGAAAAAAGCCTGAAAAATTATTTTTTTTTTTTCAAAAAAAGTAATATTATTTTTTCAATATTTTTGAAAAATTTTTTCAAAAGACTAAATTCGTTTTTTACATTTTTTAAAAGGCTGGACTTGAGGGATCAGTATAAACTATATTTCTAAAAATTTTGGACATGCACCCTACAACCAGCGGTAGTCGAAAATCAGCCATTTTTTAACAAAACTTGTGTTTTTTTGTGACTGTAAAAAAATTGTTTATTTTATCTCAAAACTTTTTTTTAACAAAATTGTATTAAGTATAATGTTTTTAATATCTGTGCAAAAATCTGATAGAGCCCGGCTATTAATCGGGTCACACGGGCCGCTTTTCTAAAAAAAACTCAAATTTGCGAAAAGCATACTCTTCTGTATTCAAAAATTTTCTTTACATTTCAGAACTTGTTCCGAAATTTATATTTCTGATTTTCGCACATACAGGTCCATACTATGTACAAAAATTGTCGCAATACCTTGTTTAGTTTTAGAGATTTTTTTTACTAAAATATTATGGAGTCGAATATCTCTTAAACTATAAGAGATGAGGTAGTAAAGTAAGCATGTTTTTTTCTTAATTTTTTTAAGAAGTTTTCGAAAACTTAAAAATCTTTTAGATCGGACCCAATTGAGGAAAGTTATACGCCACCAAATGTTTTATATACCCGAGGTAGGCAACTTTGGCCCACTGTAGAGCCCACTGTGCTACCGACAAATACGTTCTTAAACATTGATCTAAAAGCCTCACACCTCTTCTATTGACGTTCCAAATTTTGTCCAAATCCGTCTACTAGTTTAGAAATTGCAGAGTTAATACCACTGTGCACCATTAACTTTATTTGCACACATTACTCTCCAATACTCCAATATTTAGCTTAAAAATGCTATGGGAGGCAAAGTTTTCAGAGCTTTTAAAGGCTATGTATTGAAGCTTGATACATGTGTTTAGTATCATTGGATCGGGAAAGTCCAGGAGATGAACACCAATTAAAAATCTTTTTTTAGTAAGTTAATATTTTTACACTTTGTATCGTAAATCAAAAAAATATTATTTTTCTACTTTTAGAAGGAAAATAATTTCAATTTTTGATGTTTTTTAGAAATGACATGGATGAAGATATCTCAATGAAAATTTGTAGTCATGTAGACCAATAAGATCTAAAAGCAATAGACTAAAAAAATTCCCAATTTTAACTAAAAAATTCCCCAATTCCCAACTCGGGAAAAAAGGGTTTCAAAAAATGAGTTTTTTTACAAAAATGGCAACACTGACTCTATTTGCAGCTCGTTTCAGAAACAACTTTTCCAATCAATAACAGATATATTAGAAAATACGGACATTATTATTTTTTTCAAATCGGTGCTTTGCCTTTTGAAAAATTTTTATTTAAACCAAAATTTTTTTTTACAAATTGGCATTTTTTGGAGAGGGCATGTGCGAGGACCAAAAGTCCGATTAGCAAGAAATTTGTTTTATACGCATTCTCATTATGTTTTCTTTGAAAAACTTTAAAAATATTTTTATGTTTCTTAAGAAAATATTTTTTTATTAGTGAAAAAATATAGCTATCTTTTAGGAAAAAACTCAAAAAAAAGCGAAATTTTTTTTAAGTTTCAACTTTGAATATTTTTAACTTTTAAACGAAAGAAGATATCTATAACCAACTTGCACAAAAATTATTTAGAATTTTGTTACAATTTTAACGAATATTCTTAAAAAATTTTTGATCTTCAGATGCGCCCACCAGATCAAAAAAAGCTTAAAAAAATAGGTAAAAAATCAACCCAAAAATTCCTTTTTATCCAAATATCTCGAAACCCAAAGGAGATAACCTACACATGTAAGCGTATTTTTTGTAGACCTTCTGAAGGAGAACTTAAGTTTAAAATTTCTTTTCAATCCATTCATAAATGGATTTTTGGCGAATTTTTAAAAAAGTCGAACACCCGAGGTGACCAACTTTGAAGGTCCATCAATCACTCTCCCGACCCCTCATGGGCCAGTGCTTTTGAAAAGCAACTCGAATACTCCTTGACTATCACCATGTCAAATTTCATTCAAATATCTTTAGTAGTTCAAAAGTTACAGAATTATTTCCAAAAAAAAGCGTCCGTAAACCACTGTGTGTTGGTTGGTTGGGTGTTGTTCAAAACTCAAATAGGAACAAAAAATAATAAAATTGAATTGAATATAACAAAATACATTTACATTTTATTTTTCAAATATTCACACAGACAGAAATATTTATGGTTTAAGGTTAACGTTCAAACAAACAACACGAGCATATAAAATTTAATGATGAAAAGCTGCAATTTTTATCAATATCCTGAACTGAAATAATAGAAACATTACAGTGCATTACAAGCAACAGTGGGGGACAAACATGATTTATTTTTTTTGGAAATTTTCAAAATTTCTCTATTTCAAAAATTTCCTATTTTTAAAGGAAATTTTTCAAACATTTTTTTTTTTTTTTTTAATTTCCTATTTTTATAGGAAATTTTTCAAAAATTTCCTATTTTTATAGGAAATTTTTCAAAAATTTCCTATTTTTATAGGAAATTTTTCAAAAATTTCCTATTTTTATAGGAAATTTTTCAAAAATTTCCTATTTTTATAGGAAATTTTTCAAAAATTTCCTATTTTTATAGGAAATTTTTCAAAAATTTCCTATTTTTATAGGAAATTTTTCAAAAATTTCCTATTTTTATAGGAAATTTTTCAAAAATTTCCTATTTTTATAGGAAATTTTTCAAAAATTTCCTATTTTTATAGGAAATTTTTCAAAAATTTCCTATTTTTATAGGAAATTTTTCAAAAATTTCCTATTTTTATAGGAAATTTTTCAAAAATTTCCTATTTTTATAGGAAATTTTTCAAAAATTTCCTATTTTTATAGGAAATTTTTCAAAAATTTCCTATTTTTATAGGAAATTTTTCAAAAATTTCCTATTTTTATAGGAAATTTTTCAAAAATTTCCTATTTTTATAGGAAATTTTTCAAAAATTTCCTATTTTTATAGGAAATTTTTCAAAAATTTCCTATTTTTATAGGAAATTTTTCAAAAATTTCCTATTTTTATAGGAAATTTTTCAAAAATTTCCTATTTTTATAGGAAATTTTTCAAAAATTTCCTATTTTTATAGGAAATTTTTCAAAAATTTCCTATTTTTATAGGAAATTTTTCAAAAATTTCCTATTTTTATAGGAAATTTTTCAATAATTTCCTATTTTTATAGGAAATTTTTCAAAAATTTCCTATTTTTATAGGAAATTTTTCAAAAATTTCCTATTTTTATAGGAAATTTTTCAAAAATTTCCTATTTTTATAGGAAATTTTTCAAAAATTTCCTATTTTTATAGGAAATTTTTCAAAAATTTCCTATTTTTATAGGAAATTTTTCAAAAGTTTCCTATTTTTATAGGAAATTTTTCAAAAATTTCCTATTTTTATGGGAAATTTTTCAAAAATTTCCTATTTTTATAGGAAATTTTTCAAAAATTTCCTATTTTTATAGGAAATTTTTCAAAAATTTCCTTTTTTAAAGGAAATTTTTAAAAAATTTTTCATAATTTTCCTATTTTTATAGGAAATTTTTCAAAAATTTACTTTTTTTTAAATTTTTCAAAAATGTAGAATTTTTATAGGAAATTTTTCAAAAATTTTTTATTTTTATAGGAAATTTTTCAAAAATTTCTTTTTTGTATAGAAAATTTTTCAAAATTTCCTTTTTTATAAGAAATTTTTCAAAAATTTCCCTTTTTTATAGGAAATTTTTTAAAAATTTCCTTTTTTTTATAGAAAATTTTTCAAATATTTCCTTTTTATATAGGACATTTTTCAAAAATTTCCAATTTTTATAGAAAATTTTTCAAAAATGTACTTTTGATATATAATTTATAGATAGTTTATTTTTGTATAGAACATAAATCTAAATATCTACTATCCCTTTTTACATTAAATATAAATATAAAAAATCTAAATGTAAAAATCTTCTTTTGAAAATTTCCTAACATCTGCTCTAAAATTGGACTTTAATGAAAAGCGTAATCAAAATCTAAGCTAAACTTTCATCTCAGGTAAAACATGCAGCTTAAATGCAATTACATTGGAATCTAAACTAAATTTCTTTTACCTGAATACTAAATTAATTTCATCCTCAACTGTAACTACTTGATTATCAAGCGATATGTGAATGAATGTATTTTGGCTGAAGGAAGTGAACAAAACAAAAAAAACGGGGGTTGTTGTCCTGCTTATCTGACGTGTTCAAACAAGCCGTCAAAAGGTGGTTGTATGGCTCAGCATAACTATAGTAGAGTAGTAATGAACCAAGCCCAAACTCATATACATACAGACAGACGGGCCGACTCAAATACCAATGATCCTTAAAACTTGAAATTCAACAAAACCAAACAAAGGACCAAAAAACAACAACAACTAACATAGAACTAGAAGAAGAAGAAGAAAAAATCATAAATAACTCATTTTACAGCAGCAGCTGCAACAAAACTGAAAATTCTATTCTGTCATATCTTGTTCTTGTTGTTGTAAATATATTGACTAGATTTGGTTTCGGAACGGGGGAAAAATCCAGTTGTACTGACTGACTGAACTGTATTTGTAGAGATATACAAAATATTTATTTTTTTGGTTGTATGTGTTTATTTAAGGATATTTTTTGTTTACTCTCCTATACTTTTATCTTTGTTTACAAAATTTTATAGCACATGCCACAATTTTTTTTTTCATTTTTTTGATTTTATTAGAATCCTGTTTACTTCTCGTATTGTTAAAGTTTGAAAATTTTTACTAACTGTAGAAAAAAGTTGGAATCAGGGTTCAATTAATGTTACGTAACAGCAATGAAAACTGATTTTTTTCTGGCACATATACAAGTTTTTAGAGCAATTTTCAAAATGTTTTGGAATTTGAAAAGTTGGCAAAATTATAGGGGTCAACTTGTAGTTTCGTTTAAAGTAGAGAAATTGTTGTGAAGTGCGGAAAATTTTTTTCATTAAATGAATGGCGCTAAAGTGTAGGTATTTTTGATCTACTTTAGACATTTTTTTTAGATCTAGTACCAAAATTGACCTGAGTTTTTTGTTAAACCAATTCTTACTTCTTCATCTTAATGTTATGCAAATATCTATTGTAGATTTTCTTATCAAATATAAAGGGTGGTTAAATTGTAAGGGCCGATGTTGAATGTGAGCCACTCCTAAACGCCAAGTTTTTTTCCGAATTTTATTTGACATTTCTCTATTTCAGACTTACTCAATTTGAACCATGGAGAGATACACAATCCAACAACGTGTTAAAGTTATCCAGACTTATTATGAAAATGGGCGTTCAAATCAAAATGCATATCGTGCACTTCGTGATTTTTTTTTGGTCAATTTGATCGTCCAAATGTGCGTACAATCGCAAAAATCGTGGAAAATTCGAGCAAACCGGGTCTGTGGAAGATGTGAGAACACCAGTGCATGCTCGTACTGCAGAAAATATTGCTGCTGTTCGCGATAGTGTGGTTGAAGAGTCGTCCACGTCAAATCGTCGTCGTGCCCAACAATTGCAACTCTCACGCTCGTCGTTGATGAAAATTATGCATAAAGACTTGCATTTACACGCTTACAAGGTGCAATTGGCTCAAGAACTAAAGCCTCTTGACCATTCCAAACGTCGTGAATGGACAGAATGGTGGCAAGAAATGGCAATAGTGGATGATCAATTTTCGAAGAAAATCATCTTCAGGCACATTTTCACCTCAGTGGATTCGTCAATAAACAGAATTGCCGCATTTGGGCGAATGAGAATCCAAGAGTGATTGTCGAAAAACCAATGCACCCACAAAGAGTGACTGTTTGGTGCGGTTTATGGGCTGGCGGCATCATCGGGCCGTATTTTTTCCAAAATGAGGCCGGTCAGGCAGTTACTGTGAATGGTGTTCGCTATCGTGAGATGATAACGAACTTTTTATGGCCCGAATTGGAAGATCTGAATGTGGACGATATGTGGTTTCAGCAGGACGGTGCCACTTGCCACACAGCTAACGAAACAATGGCTCTTTTGCGCAACAAATTCAATGGCCGTGTTATCTCACGTAATGGCGATGTCAATTTGCCGCCAAGATCATGTGATTTGACACCGTTGGACTTTTTTCTTTGGGGTTATTTGAAAGAAAAGGTGTACGTCGATAAGCCAGCAACAATTCAAGAGCTAAAGGATGAGATAATTCGGTACATTTACGGCATAGAATCTCCATTATGCCTCAGGGTCATCGAAAATTTGGACCATAGGATGGAGGTGTGCCGCCGTGGTCGCGGCGCCTATTTGGCCGATATTTTGTTCCATGCATAATTGAGTAATACCAATATATCATAATAAAATAAAATTACAATAATTTCCTAAATAGTTTGTGTTTTATTCAAAATCAACATCGGCCCTTAAAATTAAACCACCCGATATATTCGAAAATGGTTGAAATTGCGATAGCCTGTTACTGCATCCTTAATATCTAGCATTTATCTCTGGATATTAAGTAATATTTTGTTGTTTTTGTGGTTCCAAGGTTGAGCTGTTATCATTATACAGGGTGGCCCAGAAAGACCGAAGTGGTGTGAATTCCTTATAACTTTTTTATTATATTTTTTTTTTCTTTTCTTTTCAGTATTTTGTAAAGAAGACTTGGATAATTTATAATGGAGCAATACACAATTGAACAACGTGCCGTTCAGAAAGGATCATTGGCCCATTTTTTTTTGAAAATGAACAGGGTGTCGCCATTTCCGTCAATGGTGATCGATATCGGGCCATGTTGCAAAATTTTGTAAGGCCAGCCGTGGAAAACCATCCGCAAATATGGTTCCAACAGGATGGAGCCACAGCGCACACTGCGAGGGCCACAATGACTCTTTTACGCAACATATTTGGTGAAAGAATAATTTCTCGTAACAGCAATTTTAATTGGGCTCCGCGGTCCCCGGATTTAACCGCTCCAGACTGTTTTCTTTGGTTGCTATTTAAAAGGAAAAGTTTATGTTAATAAGCCTAGGACTATTGAGGAGTTAAAAACCAATATTCGAGAAGAAATTAACAACATACCACCGGAAGTTTTGCAAAAGGTCATGGAAAATGTGTTGGAAAGAGCACATTTGTGCGAAGCAGAATATGGCCACCACTTGCGGGATATCATTTTTAATAACTAATCCAAAAATATTCCCCATAAATTTAATGTATTTAAAAAAAAAAATTAAAAAAATATCTCTTAAATAAAAAGTTATAAGCAAATCACACCACTTCGGTCTTTCTGGGCCACCCTGTATATATATATATATAATTCCCCGACAACATTCCAATTGGAACAAGGGGTACTTCTCTCAGACAATGAGCTGCATCCGATTCTATTTTAGACTCATTGAAAGGGACCTACGTTTTAATGCCGGCTCCGAACGGCAAATGCGTTTGTTAGAGAATTTTTACATAGCCTAATACTTAATAACCAGTGGCTAGCTGAGTTATGAGGTGAACCGTTTTTTTGAATTTTTTTTTTTTCAAGTGAGTCTGGCCAGGGATCGAACTTGGGCCTCTGGTATGCTAGGCGGATGACTAACCTGCTATACCACGGCGGTTCACAATTACTTCGCTGTTATCATTACTTCGAGCTTAAAATTGGATCTTCTGCGTTTAATTGGGTCTGCATCTTCTTCTATTACCTTGCGGTTTTCATTCAATTGACATCTTTGGGAATTCGTTGGAAAACATGGTCCATCCACTCGTATTGGTGCTTAACAAGTTCTTTACCACAAAACATTGTCGATACCTTAAGTATGGTGATGATCTTAAATATTTAAATAATTTGTGGGGCCGACGCTTTATATTCAAAAAGTGCTATCTACATTTTCGACCAAAATGGTTTTTAATAGAAACGTATTCCTTGGCTTATCTGTCATATGTAATATAAATTTTAAGAAAGAAAAATTATTCTAAAACAATTTTTTTATAAATTGTGTTTTTGCGCTATCTAGTTCATAATCAAAAAATAGTGCTATCTACATTAAAAATATTCGTGGAAATAATAACAATTGTTATAAAATATACATTGTAATTTGTGATAAACCAACAAAATGGACCACATTTCCCTACAACGTACTGTAATCATGGATTTCTAAAATATGCTCGGCCTTTGACCTTAACAGATTGTAAATAAAGGTCCTATAAGAAAGAGAATACCTTGAATTCTATTAAAATAATTAAAATAAATCTTGTTTTATTCAAAAATCTTATTTTTTTAATTAAAATTCGTGATATATTGATAAAAACCCAAATTTTTGTATATTTTATTTTTGTTTTCTTGTTAAAATAATGCTATCTACTTGCTTTAGTATTTGAAACGATAAAATTTTAACTCTTAAAAAGTGCTATCTACTATAGAAGCGAAAATAAAAGGAGAACTTAATTTGTACAAAATCTTAGCCCCAATTTGTATGGTATTGTAAAACAAAGTTTATTTACTACTCTTATAGTTAATGACAAAAACAGTTTTTTCACTCTCCTATAAAATTGTGAATTTTTAGATAGCACTTTTTGTATATAAACCCTCGATATATTGTATATTGTGCTGGTGTTTGTAACGCATGGACCCACCTTTTAGTAATTGAAATTATATTATATTTTGTTCGAAGGACGATCCCTACTCTTTTCGGGCTAAATCGGACTACTATTTCCCATAGGGATGCCTCCCCGGTATAGAGTTTTTGGTCCTTTGCAGCCACAAATTTAGTTGTATTTAAAAAATATTCAGCACAAACATTTCATATGATAACCTTACTCAGTGTACCTAATTTTCTAGGAATCGGCCCACATACCATACCTCCCATACAAGACACATTATGAAAAGACGTTTATATACATATAAAAGCACAAAAACGTTTATAACTCTGAAGATAAATGCGCTTGATTACTAAAACTTTGCACAGATGAATATTTTGTAAATATAAACCAATTACCGAAATTTGGTAACAATCGGTCCACAATTGACCCTAGCTCCAATATCAGACCCTTATCCGGACATGACATAAATCTCGAAATTTTGAAAAAAAAATAGCCAATAGCATATGTATGTATGTATGTATGTATGTCTCTAAGACTTAAGGAAAACTTGTTTAACTGTTGGTCCATATTTGACTTAGTAGTGAAGAGTATGATATAGTCGGGCTTGACCGACTATACCTTTTCTTACTTGTTTTAAATTCTGGAGTTGTTATACCCTTCACCACCATAGGTGGGAAGGGTTTTAAAAGTTTGTGCTTATGTATGTAACGCATAGAAATATTTGTCTTAGACCCACCTTTTAGTATACCAATAGGTTTAGAATCACTTTCTGAGTCGATTTTGCGATGTCAGTCAGTCCGTCCGTCCGTCCGTCTGTTTGGCTCGACCCCCATGTAAACCATGAAATCAAGGTACAGGTCAAAATTCTTAAGATGATTTGATGAAATTTGGCACAGATCACTTTTTTGATAGTGGGATCATGGCTATTGAAATTTGTCAATAGGCTTAGAATCACTTTCTGAGTCGATTTACCGATGTCAGTCAGTCCGTCCGTCCGTCTGTTTGGCTCGACCCCCATGTAAACCATGAAATCAAGGTACAGGTCGAAATTTTAAAGATAATTTGATGAAATTTGGCACAGATCATTTTTTTGATAGTGGGATCATGGCTATTGAAATTTGTCAAAATCGGACCATTACTTATTTTACCTCCCATAGATCCCACATCCCGGAATTGATATATTGGCCACAAATATATTATTTTTTTTTTATTTCATGAAATTTCAAACAAATACTACTTATGTAGATTTAAATCACTATACCAAATTTCGTTAAAATCGGTCTACATACAAAATCTCTTTAAAAATGCACTAAATGAGACAAAAATCATCCGCTCGTAAATCTGAAGATAATGAGAGTTTTAAGTTTATTTTTTCCACACATAATTTCTGTAATAACTATCATCAATTTTCCAAATTTCGAGATAATCAGTCCACTTTTAACCCTAGCTCTCATATAAATCCAAGCGACAGAAACAGCTTAAATATATAAGTTTTGAGAAAATGTTTGTATGATATCAAAATTTAGCAAATATTTGTCTTAATTCAGGGAAAAGAACACCTCTGACCGTAATGGTGAAGCGTTACGTATGGTCGGGCTTGACCGACTATTCTTTCTTGTTATACCCTTCACCACCATAAGTGGAAAGGGTATTATAAGTTTGTGCTGATGTTTGTAACGCATAGAAATATTTGTCGTAGACCCACCTTTTAGTATACCAATAGACTTAGAATCACTTTCTGAGTCGATTTAGCGATGTCCGTCCGTCCGTCCGTCTGGCTGGCTGGACGGCTGGACCCCCATGTAAACCTTGTAATCAAACTACAGGTCGCAATTCTAAAGATAATTTGATGAAATTTGGCACAGATCATTTTTTTGATAATGGGACCGTGGCTATTGAAATTGGTCAAAATCGGTCCATTATTTGTGTTACCTCCCATAGGTCCCACTTCCCAGAATTGCTATATTGGCCACAAATATCAATATTTTTTCATGAAATTTAAAACAGATACTGCTTATGTAAACTTAAATCACTATACCAAAAATCGGTCCACATTTGACCATAGCTCCCATACAAACTCTTCTTTAAAAACGCACTAAATGAGACAAAAATCATTCGCTCGTAAATCTGAAGATAATGAGAGTTTTAAGTTTAGTTTTTCCATGCATAATTTTTGTAACAACTGCAATCAATTTTCCAAATTTCGAGATAATCAGTCCACTTTTGACCCTAGCTCTCATATAAATCCAAGCAACGGAAACAGCTTAAATATATAAGTTTTGAGAAAATGTTTGTATAATACCAAAATTTAGCAAATATTTGTCTTAATACAGGAAATAGAACACCTCTGACCTTAATGGTGAAGCGTAACGTATGGTCGGGCTTGACCGACTATTCTTTCTTGTTTTTCATTTGGTTTTGTGATTATTTTTGTGATTTTTCGTTTTATTTCCAAAACTACTGCCCGGATTAAAAAAGTAATTAGTGAAAGATAGTTTTGTTGCCGAATTTCAATTTTTTTACTTAAAACTTTACTCGAAACTTACAAATTTACCTCATAATTTATAAACCAATTATACAATTATCAAGGGCTTATTGTAGGAATTTTTTATGGAAAATTTGATTTAAAGAGTGCTCTAAATAAAATTTGTAGTTGGATTTTCTTAAATAAAAATCAAACCTTTTAATATAAAAACTCTACAAAATACGCAAATATAATGACATATTATACAAAATCATTTAGCATTAAAATGTTTACTTAGTACTCGGGTTTTGCAAAATTATCGACTTTTTCGGAAACCCTCCCATTAAAGATTTTACAGTTGCTTCTGATACCTTTTTGGAGCATGTGTTCCACCTGCGCTTAAAATCGGACATGTTCTTGGAAATCTTTCCTATGTTCTTCAATTCCTTTTTTACCAGAGCCCAATACCTTTCCACAGGCCGAAGTTCTGGACAGTTAGGTGGATTTGCCTCTCGTGGTACAAAATGACATTATTCTTTGAGTACCACTCAAGTGCCTTTTTTCCATAATGGCATGATGCCAAATCGGGCCAAAAAAATGTAGTCACTCTGTGCTCTCTTAAAAAGGGTAACAACCGTTTTTGTAGGCACTCCTTTGTATAAATTTCTGTGTTTATTGTGTCAGATGCTACAAATACTTTACTTCTTTTGCCACAACTGCAAATAGCTTGCCGCACGAGAAACTTCTTAGGGAATTTTGTTTGTTTTTTTTGTGCGAAACTCTTGCCGAACATTGCCCCGTTTATCAGCAACATAAAAATCTTGACCAGGAAGTTGAGAAAAGTCTGCCAGTACGTATGTTTCATCATCCATCACACAACAGGTGTATTTTTTATAAAATCAGACTTTAATTTTTTCGCTCGTTTTTTTGCTTCTAAGTTCTTTATAGCATTGCGATCTGGAACCTTTTGGACTTTGTATGTCTTCAGTCCAACATAAGCTTTGACTCTATGTGCAAAATTCGTAGAACATTTCACCGTACGAGCTGCTTTTCTTAAAGAAGTGTTAGGCGCTCTTCGAAAGAGTCGCTCGACTTCGTTTACCTTACCAATATCTGTAGGACCTTTTTTCCTCCCTGATCCAGGTTTTCTTTCAATGCTCAGGTTTTCCTTATACCGTCTGATGACATTAGAAACCGTTCGAGGGTTAACTTTCAAATTTTTAGCTATTTTTTTAAAAGTCCATGACGGATTTTTTTGAAAAGTTTTAATTATATTTTCACGAACTTTTTTTTCGCAGTCCATTTTGATTGAAATAACTATTGAAAATTAATAATTTCTAAAGTAATAGTATCTGACATATCTATAGAAACTAACTTGATCAAAAAATAAATTATTTCTTGCACTATGGATAAATTTTGTCTAAAATAGTAATTGCATATTTTTTTTAGAACACTCTTTATAAGCTCGTTATAGTCTTATTTTTCGATTATGAATTAGGGAGTTAGAGTACTAAGTTCATGTAAATTATTATTGTTAAAAAAAACTATTTATTAATGATCATTGTAAAATATTATAGTCTATGTTGGATTGTAAAATTATATAGTCCTTGCTGGAATTTTACAAAAATAATGAGCACTAAAAAACTACTATCGCAAAACATTCCAATTTAACGCTTCGTTGCGTTTCCATATTTAAAAAAAAAACAGTTCGTCACACTATTTTTTACATTTTCATTCCGAAAAAAACATCATCTTTCATAAATTCATTAAAAACCATCACACTGGGCATTATAATTTTGAAAATGAAATAATGCCAGGAATACACGAATTACTATAATTCCATGAAAATGAAAAACTGTGTAAATGTACACAGATGTGAGCAAGCATCAATTTAATTACGGAAATAAACGCGTAACATTCACAAAACTGCACGAAACCGATGGCATCCACATTTTTTTGAACAAATGTTACATTTTTCAAATATTAAGCGAAAGGAAATGCGATTTTATGGACACAGACATTTTTAAAAATCGCATTAATTAAATGCTTAAAATTTTAAAAGCTTTTCACTGTAATCCATTTTAAATATGATTTAATTTATGCGGTTTGTTGCTTAAGTGTATTACTCTTCCTATAAGTATCCTTTTTTGTCAATCTTTACTGCTATCCTTATGATTTGTTGTTATCCTCTTAAACGATTGTTGCTTACTGATCTTTGCCTTACCTTAAGTCATACGATCATATCTTAAGGAATTTTCGTTAGTTGTCTATTGAGCAATGTCTTGCCTTATGAACCCTTAAGATACTCACTCTAGATACTCTACAGGTAAAAAAAATAAGAGAATAATCGTACTTGCACTCATTTGTTCCATTATATCCTTATAAAGGAATCACATTTCTTAAAGGTCTCTCTTATTTTATCAAATGTCTTTATTATTTGTCTTAATGTTTGTAAAACAACCCTGAGGGGTTTCCTTGATATTGGGTAAGGGAAAAAGTAGATCTTAACAAATTTAAGTTTTTTTATACAATTAGAAATTTATCTCAAACTAACTACAGAAAGAAGGACTCCTCGGAATCTTCTCAAAAATTATCGATAACTTACATTAACATTAAAAATTATTCATTAAAAAATATTTCCTATAAACACAGAAAACTTTTCAAAATTTTTCTGTAAAAAAAAGTAATTATTAAAAAATTTTTCAAATGATTTTCGATAAAAATAAGAAATTTTTTTTTAAATTTTCTATAAAAATAAAAAATTTTGAAAAATTTCCTCTAAAAATAAGAAATTTTCGAAAAATTTCCTAAAAAATAAGAAATTTTTTAAAAATTTCCTAACAAAATAAGAAATTTTTCAAAATGTTCCTATAGAAATAGGAAATTTTTGAAAAATGTCTTTTAAAAATAAGAAATTGTTTTAAAATTTCATATAAAACTAAGATTTTTTTTAAATTCCCTTTCAAAATAAGAAATGTTGGCAAAGTTTCCTATAGTAATAAGAAATTTTTGAATAATTTCTTATAAAAATAAGAAATTTTTGAAAAATTTCTTATAAAAATAAGAAATTTTTGAAAAATTGCCTTCAAAAATAAGAAAGTTTTGAAAGTTTTCTATAAAAATAAGGAAATTTTAAAAAATTCCTATAAAAATTGGAAATTTTTGAAAGATTTCTTATAAAAATAGGAAATTTTTGCAAAATTTCCTACAAAAACAGGAAATTTTTGAAAATTTTTTCTATAAATATTAGAAAATTTGTTTTCCTATCAAAATTCGAAGTTTCTAAAAAATTTCTTATGAAATTAAAATTTTTGAAAAATTTTCTAAAATAAAACAAAAAATTTTTTAAAAATTTTCTAACAAATCAGAAAATTTTTGAAAATTTTTCTATAAAAATAGAAAATTTTTGACAAATTTTCTACAAAAACAAAAAATTTTTATTTTTATAATAATAGAAAATTTTCTATAAAAATAAAAAAAAATTAAAAATTTTGCTATAAAAACAAAAAAAATTTTAAAAGTTTCCTATAAAAATAAGAAATTTTTGAAAATTTCCTATAAAAATAAGAAATTTTTGAAAATTTCCTATAAAAATAAGATATTCTTGAAAAATTTCCTATAAAAATAAGAAAGTTTTGAAAGTTTACTATAAAAATAAGGAATTTAAGAAAAATTTCCTACAAAAAAAAACAAAAGAAATTTTAAAAATTTCCTATAAAATTTTTAAATTTTTGGAACATTTCTTATAAAAATAGGAAATTTTTGTAAAATTTCCTACAAAAACAGGAAATTTTTGAAAATTTTCTACAAAAATAGGAAATTTTTGAAAAATTTTCTATAAAACTAGGAGATTTTTTAAATATTTCCTACAAAACTAGGATATTTTTGGAAAATTTTCCTATAAAATAGAAAATTTTTTAAAATGTTTTCTATAAATATTAGAAATTTTTTAAAATTTTTTTTCCTATCAAAATTCGAAATTTTTAAAAAATTTCTTATGAAAAGAAAATTATTGAATAATATCCTATAAAAATTGAAAATTTTTGAAAAATTTTCTATTTTACAAAATTTTTGAAAAAATTTCTATAAAAATACAAAATTTTTAAAAAATTTTCTACAAAACTAGAAAATTATTGCAAAATTCTGTAAAAAAATAAAAATGTTTTTAAAAATTTTCTATAAAAATACAAAATTCTTGAAAAATTTTCTAAAAATAACGAAAAATTTTGAAAAATTTTCTATAATAATAGAAAATTTTTTATGAAAAATTTTTTATAAATATAGAAAATTTTTGAAAATTTCTCTATAAAATAATTTTTTTTTAAATTTCCTATAAAAATAAGAATTTTTTGAAAATTTCCTATAAAAATAAGAAATTTTTGAAAATTTTTCTATAAAAATAAGATATTTTTGAGAAATTTCCTATAAAAATAAGGAACTTTTGAAAAATTTTCTCAAAAATACAAGAAAATTAAAAAAAAATCCTATAAGAATAAAAAAATTTTGAAAATTTCTTATAAAAATCAGAAATTTTTGAAAAATTTCCTCTGAAAATAAGAAAAAATGTCTACAAAATTAAGAAACTATTGAAAGATCCTATAAAAATAAGAAATTTTTTAAAAATTTCCTTTAAAAATAAGAAATTTTGGAAAAGTTTCCTATAGAAGTAAAAAATTCTGGAAAAGTTTCCTATAGAAATAAGAAATTATTTTTATAAAAATAAATTTCCTATAAAAATAAGAAATTTTTGAAAAATTTCATATAAAAATAAAAAACTTTTGAAAAACTTCCTACAAAATAGGAATTTTTTGAAAATTTTTCTATAAAAATATGAAATTTTTGAAAAATGTTCTATAAAAATAGGAAATTTATGAAAAATTTTCTATAAAAATAGGAAATTTTTGAAAAATTTCATATAAAACTAGGAAATTTTTGAAAAATTTCCTATAAAAATAGGAATTTTTTGAAAAATTTCCTTTAAAAATAGGAATTTTTTGAAAAATTTCCTATAAAAATAGGAATTTTTTGAAAAATTTCCTATAAAAATAGGAAATTTTTGAAAAATTTCCTATAAAAATAGGAAATTTTTGAAAAATTTCCTATAAAAATAGGAAATTTTTAAAAAATTTCCTATAAAAATAAGAAACTTTTGAAAATTTACCTATTTTTGAAAAATTTGCGATACAAATAAGAACTTTTTGCAAAAATTCCAAAAAAAAATAATTTTTTGAAAAATTTTGCTATAAAAATAAAAAATTTTTGAAAATTTTCCTGTAGAAATAAGAAATTTGTTTTAAATTTCCTTTAAAAAATAAGATAATTTTTGAAAATTTTCCTATAAAAATAAGAAACTTTTGAAAAATTTCCTATAAAAATAAGAAATTTTTGAAAAATGTCCTATAAAAATAAGAATTTTTTGAAAAGTTTCTTATAAAAATAAGGCATTTTTAAAATTTCCTAAAAAAATAAAAAAAATTTGAAAAATTTCAAAGTTTTCAAATTTTTTCTAATTTGTCTTTAGTTAAACAGATAAATACAGTTATAAGAAGTCTTCAGTAGAATTTTTTCCCTTACCCAATAATTGAACATTCGTTTGTTTGTACCGGCTTTTAAATGTTGTTAAGGGGTTGTTTTTCCTTATTTTTATTTTGTTTCATTTACTTATTATTTACTTTCTTATAACCAAAAACACTCAATATCAAAATCTTAATTCGTTTCTTTGTCATTCCAACTTTGAAAGTCAGGGGTTTCTGAAATATACAAATAGACTTGGCCATAGGTAAAATATATTAATAAATACGACATAAAAATTTCTTATAAGAATTTCTTAAAACAAATTCCTTAAGAATCACATAAAATCAAGAAAAGCAACATGTCTGTTTAATGTTGCTTTATACTCTCACACATAGAAATGCTTCAAGGATATTAAGGATATGTCTTTCTAGTATTTGTTTAAGTATTTCGTATTTACTTGGTCATAATTTTTTGGGTAAATAAAATAGATTTTTATGTATAAATATTTATTTTTGCAATGAAGACAAAATATTTTCTAAGTTCTCCCCCGAAATGTTGTGGGTAAAAGGAATTGCGTTGTGGAATTTAATAAAGTGGAATCAAATAACCATAGAAGGAATCAAATCAAATACATATGTATATGAATATGTCAGAGTGGAAGGAGTTTAGTTTACACAATAAATACAATTTATGGCCAATACTTGTACAATACGAATACTTAGATTGGTAATAAATTTACTTACATTTTTCTGGGGGTAAAGGATAAGTTGTTTTATAAGGATTTTTGAGTTGGAGTAATTTGAAGCTTTTGTCATAATAAAAATTTATATTTTTAGCACTTTATGGGTTAATTCAGTTCATTAAAATTAAGGTGTAAGAGGAGGAGTAATTTAAATTAATAGCAAATATAAAAATTCATAAAAAAAACTTCTTATTTTTATAAGCAATTTTTTAAAAATGTCTTATTTTATAACAAAATTTTCAAAACTTTTTATTTTTATAGAAAATTTGTCAAAAATTTTTGATTTTTTTACTATATTTTTCAAAAAACATTTTTTTTATATAGGAATTTTTTTTTAAATTTCTTATTTTTATAGAAAATTTTTTATTTTTATAGGAAATTGTTAAAAATTTCTTGTTTTTATAGGAAATTGTTAAAAATTTCTTATTTATATAAGAAATTGTCAAAAAATTTTATAGGAAATTTTTCAAAAATGTTTTATTTTTTATAAAAAATTTTATTAGGGGAAATTTTTCAAAAATTTCTTTTTTCTATAGAAAATTGTAAAAGGAAATTTGTCAAAAATCTTATAAAAATAAGAAATTTTTAAAATATCTTATTTTAAAAAGAAACTTTTCAAAAATTTTTTTTTATAGAAAATTTTCAAAAATTCTTTTAGAGGAAACTTTTCAAAAGTTTATTATCTTTATTGGAAATTGTTAAAAAAAAATGTATTTTTAAAGGAAATTTTTTCAAAAATCTTATAAAAATAAGAAATTTTTTCAAAAATTTTTTATTTTATAAGAAATTTTTCAAAAATTTCTTATTTTTATAGAAAATTTTTAAAAATTTGTTAATTTTATAGTACGTTTTTAGCAAATTTCTTATTTTTATAGGAAATTTTTCTATAATTTACTATTTTTATAGGAAATTTTTCAATAATTTAATATTTTTATAGGAAATTTAAAAAAAAAATTCTTATTTTTATATGAAAATTTTCAAAAATTTCTTATTTTAATAAAAAAAAATGTTAAAAAGTTTTCTATCTTTATAGGAAATTTTTCAAAAATGTATTATTTTTTACAGGAAATCTTTCAAAATTTTCTAATTTTTATAGCAAATTATTAAACAAAAATTCAATTTTTAGGAAAATTATGAAAAATTTCCTATTTTTATAGGAATTTTTTAAAAATGTTCTACCTCTATAGAAATTTTCTTAAAATTTCCTACTTTTAAAGGAATTTTTTCAAAAATGTCTTTTATTTAAGGGAAATTGCCAAAAAATTTTGTAGGAAATTTTTCAAAATTTTCTATAAAAATAAAATTTTTATAGAAAATTTTCAAAAATTCTTATTGGAGGAAATTTTTGAAAATTTCTTATTTTTATAGAAAATTTTTAAAACATTTTATTTTTATAGGAAATTTTTTCAAAAATCTTATAAAAATAAGAATTTTTTTAAAAATTTCTTATTTTAATAAGAAATTTTCAAAAAATTTTTAAAGAAAATTTTCAAAAACTCTTTTAGAGGAAATTTTTAACAAATTTCATTTTTATAGGAAATTTTTTCAAAAATCTTATAAAAATTTGAAATTTTTTAAAAATTTCTTATTTTTATAGGAATTTTTTCAAAAATGTCTTATTTTTATAAGAAATTTTTCAAAAATTTCTTATTTTTATAAGAAATTTTTCAAAAATTTCTTATTTTTATAAGAAATTTTTCAAAAATTTCTTATTTTTATAAGAAATTTTTCAAAAATTTCTTATTTTTTTGATAGAAAATTTTTCAAAAATTTTTTATTTTTATAGCAAGTTTTTAAAAAATTTCATATTTTTCAATAATTTCTTATTTTTATAGGAAATTTTTCAAAAATTTCCTATTTTTATAGGAAATTTTTCAACAATTTCCTAATTTTATAGGAAATTTTTTTTAAATTTCCTATTTTTATAGGAAATTTTTCCAAAATTTCTTATTTTTTAGGAAATTTTTCCAAAATTTCCTATTTTTATAGGAAATTTTTCCAAAATTTCCTATTTTTATAAGAAATTTTTCAAAAATTTCCTATTTTGATCGGAATTTTTTCAAAAATTTATATTTTTAAATGAAAATTTTCAAAAAATTCCTATTTTTATAGGAAAATTTTAAAAAATTTCTTATTTTTATAAGAAATTTTTCGAAATTTTCTTAGTTTTATAAGGAATTTTTCAAAAATTTCTTATTTTTATAGGAATTTTTTTTAAAAGTGTCACATTTTTAAAATAAATTATAACTATTTTTATAGGAGATTTTACAAAAATCTACTATTTTTATAACAATTTGTCAAAATGTTCATATTTTTATAAGAAATTTTTCAAAAATTTCCTTTTTTATACTAATTTTGGCACAAATTTCTTATAGGAAATTTTTTAAAGATTTCATATATTTATTGGAAATTTTTCAAAAATTTTATTTTTGTAGGAAATTTTTAAAAAATTTCTTATTTTTAAAGGAATTTTTTCAGAAATTTCTCATATTTATTGGAAATTTTTAAAAAATTTCTGATTTTTGTAGGAAATTTGAAAAAAGTTTTATATATTTTACGATATTTAAAAAAAACTTATTCTTATTGGCAATTTTTCAAAGATTTCCTATTTTTATAGGAAATTTTTGAAAAATTTCCTATTTTTATAGAAAATTTTTGAAAAATTTCCTATTTCTGTAGGAAATTTTTTTTAAATTTCCTTTTTTGTAGGAAGTTTTTTAAAATAATATTCCAAGTAGAACGGGAAACTGATGACATTCCATTTTACATATCTAAAGGATAATCCCGTTGTTGTTCTTAGAACTTTATTCATATATTTTAATCTCTCATCTTCTCTACAACAAAGAAATTCTAATCCAAAACTTCAAAGTGTCATCTGAAACTTGGCCATAACAAAAAGGAATTGTAATATCAAATGATAAGCATTAATTTAATGAAGCATCTTATTTTCAAATTTATTTTCAATTGTAATTTGATAAATTTCCATTCTTTTACACGCTCACGAATACAAACAACGACTTAACATAAAGATCTAGAAAACTACACACACACTCTTGCAAGTCATGACACAATTTATCATTTTGCCTGCAACCCTCAAAGGACCTCTTCAAATAAAATCTAAAATAAAAAGAAAGTCAGTCAGTCTCTCGGCTACACACATACATTCAAACATTTGGATAATGCAAAAGGTCCTTATAAATAAGTAAACTATAAACGCAAAAGGATATGCTTTTGATGGAAAAAAGGAACAAGAATTTTGGAAATGAATGAATAACTTTTATACGCCAACTTTACTTTTTTAGTATTTTCATGTATTTGTGAGATTGCAAGAGTGAGTGTGTAAATTTGCCTAAAATATTTATCATTTACTTCTACTTTTTCTTGTCTTCTTTTACTGATGGCACGCGTTCAATTTTCTGCACAAGGATTACAGTCAGTTGTCCTTAATTCGAACTTTTGGTTTTTCCCTGTAGTTGTATGTGTGTATTAAAGTCTATATTTGTATAAACGTATTGAAATAACAACAACAATATGCATAAAAATAACAATAGAAATAAGAAAAATCTTATAAAACGTGTCGTACACGTGAAAAATGCCAAGGGATCAAAAACTGAGAAATCATTTCCACAAAAGACAAATGATAAATTTTAGTTTTATTTTCTTTTTTGATATTTTTTATTTTCGTAAATAAATCCATACATTCGCGTAGTACAAATAACAATAAAATCAAACAAAAAAAGAGGCTGCAACGAAACAATTTGTAAAATGTAAATGAATATTAAGAAAATAGAAAAAACCCATAAAAAAGGAAGTAATTGTAATATTTTTTGATTTTACTGATTATTATTTGGAACAAAAATTCGAAAGCATAATGCAGAGCGGAATTTAGACAATAAATCAATCAATTTAAGGGATTTTTTCTATTTTATACGAAAAATATCGATGTATATTATAGAATTACAAAGCTTTACATATCTTTGTAATGAAAGCATATGTTATCGATAAGAAAAAATATTAACAATGTTTCCTTTAACAAATTTTAAATACAGAAAAAAATGTAATTTTTTAAATGTTCCTAACAAAAACTAAAAAAATTCCTATAAAAAAAGAAATTTTTGGAAACTTTGATATTAATAAAAGAAATTTTTAAAAAATTTCCCATAAAAATAAGAAATTTTTGAAAAATTTCCTATAAAAATAAAATTTAATTAAATTAAATTATTTAAATAAATTATTTAAATAATAAATAAAATTATTTAAATTTAATAAAATTTTAAATTCAATAAAAACATTAAAACATTTTGAAATTGTTTCTTTAACAGTAGATTTTTTTTTAAATTTCCTATATAATATTTTTAGAAAATTTCCCATAAAACAAAAAAAAAATTAATATAAAAAATAAGTAATTATTTAAAAAAATTTCTACTCAAAAAATAAGAAGTTTTAATGAATTTATTTTAAAAAAAAATTTAAGTAAATTTTTTTTTATATGAAATTTAAAAAATTTTTTTTTATCATATAAAGAAATTTTTTTTTTTTTAGAAAAAATTTCCTATTAATTGTTAAAAAAAATTCCGTTAAAAATAAGAAATTTTTGAAAAATTTTCTCATAAAAATAAAAAATTTTTGAAAAATTTCCTGTAAATAAGAATTTTTTTAAAAATTTCCTATAAAATAAGAACTTATTGAAAAATAAAAAAAAAATTTAATTTTCTATAAAAATAGAAAATTTTTTAAAAATTTCCTATAAAAATAAGAAATTTAAAAAAAAATCCTATAAAAATAAGAAATTTTTAAAAAAATTTCTTAAAATTAAAAAATTTTTGAAAAATTTCCTATGAGAATAAGAAACTTTTAAAAAAATTTTTTAAAAATAAGAAATTTTTGAAAAATTTCCTATGAGAATTAGAAATTTTAAAAAAATATCCTATAAAAATTACATTTTTTTTTTAATTTCTATAAAAATAAGAAATTTTTGAAAAATTTACTCTAAAAATACGAAATTTCAAAAAAAATCTCTGTATAAAAAAAAAAAATTTTTTGAAAATCTTCCTATAAAACTAAGAAACTTTTGAAAAATTCCTATAAACATAAGAAATTTTTGAAAATTTTCCTATAAAAATAAGAATTTTTTAAGAATTTCCTATAAAATAAAAACTTATTAAAAAATAAAAAAAATTCAAATTTTCTATAAAAATATAAAATTTTTGAAAAATTTCCTTTAAAAATAGCAAATTTTTGAAAAATTTCCTATAAAAATAGGAAATTTTTGAAAAATTTCCTATAAAAATAGGAAATTTTTGAAAAATTTCCTATAAAAATTGTAAATTTTTGAAAATTTTTCTATAAAAATAGGAAAATTTTGAAAAATTTCCTACAAAAATAGTAAATTTTTGAAAAATTTCCTATGAAAATTGGAAATTTTTGAAAAATTTCCTATAAAAATAAGAAATTTTTGAAAATTTTTCTATAAAAATAAGAAATTTTTGAAAAATTTTCTACAAAAATAAGAAATTTTTAAAAAATTTCCTATAAAAATAAGAAATTTTTGAAAAATTTCCTATAAAAATAAGAAATTTTTGAAAAATTTCCTATAAAAATAGGAAAATTTTCAAAAATTTCCTATGAGAATTAGAAATTTTTAAAAAATACCATTTTTTTTAATTTCCTATGAGAATTAGAAATTTTTAAAAAATACAATTTTTTTTAATTTCTATAAAAATAAGAAATTTTTGAAAAATTTACTCTAAAAATACGAAATTAAAACAAGTCTCTCTAAAAAAAAAACAAATTTTTTAAAAATTTTCTATAAAACTAAGAAACTTTTGAAAAATTCCTATAAACACAAGAAATTTTTGAAAAATTTCTTATAAAAATAAGAATTTTTTAAGAATTTCCTATCAAATAAAAACTTATTGAAAAATAAAAAAAATTCAAATTTAATATAAATAGAAAATTTTTGAAAAATTTCCTATAAAAATAAGAAATTTTTGAAAAATTTCCAATAAAAATAAGAAATTTTTGAAAAATTTTATATAAAAATAAGAAAATTTTCAAAAATTTCCTAAAAAAAAGACATTGTTGAAAAATTTCCTATAAAAATAGTAAATTTTCGAAAAATTTCCTATAAAAATAGTAAATTATTGAAAAATTTCCTATAAAAATAGTAAATTTTTGAAAAATTTCCTATAAAAATAGTAAATTTTTTGAAAAATTTCCTATAAAAATAGTAAATTTTTGAAAAATTTCTTATAAAAATAGTAAATTTTTGAAAAATTTCCTATAAAAATAGTAAATTTTTGAAAAATTTCCTATAAAAATAGTAAATTTTTGAAAAATTTTCTATAAAAATAGTAAATTTTTGAAAAATTTCCTATAAAAATAGGAAATTTTTGAAAAATTTACTATAAAAATAAGAAATTTTTGAAAAATTTCCTATAAAAATAGTAAATTTTTGAAAAATTTCCAACAAAAATAGGAAATTTTTGAAAAATTTCCTATAAAAACAGGAAATGTTTGAAAATTTTCTTATAAAAATAGTACATTTTTGAAAAATTTCCTATAAAGATAGTACATTTTTGAAAAATTTCCTATAAAAATAGTAAATTTTTGAAAAATTTCGTATAAAAATAGTAAATTTTTGAAAAATTTCCTATAAAAATAGTAAATTTTTGAAAAATTTTCTATAAAAATAGTAAATTTTTGAAAAATTTCCTATAAAAATAGTAAATTTTTGAAAAATTTTCTATAAAAATAGTAAATTTTTGAAAAATTTCCTATAAAAATAGAAAATTTTTGAAAAATTTCCTATAAAAATAAGAAATTTTTGAAAAATTTCCAATAAAAATAAGAAATTTTTGAAAAATTTAATATAAAAATAAGAAAATTTTCAAAAATTTCCTAAAAAAAAGACATTGTTGAAAAATTTCCTATAGAAATAGTAAATTTTTGAAAAATTTCCTATAAAAATAGTAAATTTTTGAAAAATTTCCTATAAAAATAGTAAATTTTTGAAAAATTTCCTATAAAAATAGTAAATTATTGAAAAATTTCCTATAAAAATAGTAAATTTTTGAAAAATTTTCCTATAAAAATAGTAAATTTTTGAAAAATTTCCTATAAAAATAGTAAATTTTTGAAAAATTTCTTATAAAAATAGTAAATTTTTGAAAAATTTCCTATAAAAATAGTAAATTTTTGAAAAATTTTCTATAAAAATAGTAAATTTTTGAAAAATTTCCTATAAAAATAGTAAATTTTTGAAAAATTTCCTGTAAAAATAGGAAATTTTTGAAAAATTTCCTATAAAAATAGGAAATTTTTGAAAAATTTCCTATAAAAATAGGAAATGTTTGAAAAATTTCCTATAAAAATAGGAAATTTTTGAAAAATTTCCTATAAAAATAGGAAATTTTTGAAAAATTTCCTATAAAAATAGGAAATTTTTGAAAAATTTCCTATAAAAATAGGAAATTTTTGAAAAATTTCCAACAAAAATAGGAAATTTTTGAAAAATTTCCAAGAAAAATAGGAAATTTTTGAAAAATTTCCAACAAAAATAGGAAATTTTTGAAAAATTTCCTATAAAAACAGGAAATGTTTGAAAAATTTCTTATAAAAATAGTACATTTTTGAAAAATTTCCTATAAAAATTATAAATTTTTGAAAAAATCTCCTATAAAAATATGAAATTTTTGAAAAATTAAAAAAAAAAGTTAAGGAAAATTAAGAAAAGCTTGTAAAATTGTCTATAAAAATAAGAAATTTTTGAAAAATTTCATATAAAAATACGAAATTTTTAAAAATTTCCTGTAAAAAGAAAAAAAAAATTGATTTTACAATAATAAAAATTTTTTGAAAAATTTCCTATAAAAATAAGAACTGTTTCAAAATCTATAAAAATAAGAAATTTTTAAAACTTTTCCTATAAAAATAATATTAAGAATTTGTTAAAAATTTTCTATAAAAGTAAGAAATTTTTTAAAAAATTTTTATAAAAATAAAAAAATTGTTAAAAATATTCCGATAAAAATATGAAATTTTTTAAAAATAGTAAATTTTTTAAAAATGTAAAAATTTCCTTTAAAAATAGTAAATTTTTTAAAAATTTCCTTTAAAAATGGTAAATTTTTGAAAAAATTTCCTTTCAAAATAGGAAATTTTTGAAAAATTTCCTATAAAAATTTAAAAAAAATTGTACAATGAAAAAATTTTGAACCAATTTGTTAGTACCAAAAACCTTCCCTTTTCCAATTAAGCTCGTATAAATTGTTAAAAAATACCAAAAAAAAAATTTTCATTTTAATTAATGCCAAGCAACTAAAGCTGTGTAGAAAAGGTTCATAATTAATTTGTATTCCGATATGTAAAGATATGTAAAGGAACCAAAATGCACATGAACTCGTATTTCAATATAAACGTGTTTGAATGTATGTTAATTTTGAAAACCTTTCAAGTATGATTCCTTTTAATGCAAACCAAACATAGCTCCGTTCTAGCTTCATCCTAGACAGGCACACGTGCGTAAAATGTCTTTTGGCTTATGCTTAACACCCCTTTTACTTTGATATTGTTAAAAACTTAATACAAATAGGACTCATTTGTTACAAAAAATAAACGAAAGAAAAGGAAATATAAATTCATATCAGAATTATTCATAATTTCGTTTTTTTGTTTAACAATATGTAAAATTTGTAAAGAATTTCGGTGTAAATTATGTAAATCATGTTCACCAAACCAGTCAACACTTTTGTTGTAAAGTTTGCAGGAAACCCTTAATTCAGGTTTTAATTGTAATCGTGATCAGCATAAAGATCCGTTTTTCTTTCATTCTTTCCAGGTCTGTCCGTATGTGGTGGAACGTGCGCATGCTTAGTTTAATGGCCGGAGGAAGAAATAAAATAAAACTCGTTTGACACGTTCCTTTAAAACTTTCAACTCGTGTCAACCTCCCCATTTTGGTGTTGCTTTTGTTTTCTTTAATTTTTTATGTTTCCAATATCAAGATCATTTTGAAAAAGGGATTATCTCTCCCCTAAAATTGGCAATGGGTGGAAAAAATGTCAGCTGGTTTTTGCTGTCAATTCAGTTGAGGCCGTAAATTTAACAGTTTTATGGCATTTTATTAAAATACCATGACATTTATTTTAATTTGTTGGGTTTTAGGATTTGATATACTCGTACCT
Organism: Stomorhina lunata; assembly: GCA_933228675.1. Lineage (NCBI taxonomy): Eukaryota > Metazoa > Arthropoda > Insecta > Diptera > Rhiniidae > Stomorhina > Stomorhina lunata. The sequence goes on along the minus strand of OW121742.1, from coordinate 40,016,644 downwards.
TTACAATTTTCGTTTGAAAATGTTATCAGCTTTTAAAGGAATTTATGTATATTTTCATTTGTGATAAGATTTAAGCGAATGTGTTAGCATTTTACCTTTTTTCCGTTTTAGGTAAAAAATAAATTTTTATAAAGTGCTTATGAAATTTAAACCTTTTTTATTAAAAAGATATCGATAACTTTATATTATTAGAAAATTTATTAATATTGAAAAGAAAATTTTAAAAAATTTTGTGTAATTTATTTTTTATTTTTTTTTAATGAGAAATTTTTTAAAAAATTCTTATAGAAATAAGAAATTTTTAAAACATTTTCTTTAAAAATAAGAAATTTTTGAAGAACTGCTTAAAAAATAAGAAAATTTTGAAGAACTTCTTAAAAAATAAGAAAATTTTGAAAAAAATCTTATAAAAATAAGATAATTTAGAAGAATTTCTTATAAAAATAAGAAATTTTTGAAGAATTTCTTACAAAAATAAAAAAAATCTGATAAAATGAAAACAATTTTTAACATTTTTTTATAAAAATAAGAAATTTTGGAAAATTTTCTTATAAAAATTACAATTTTTTGATAAATTTTCTTAAAAAAATAAGACATTTTTAAAATTTCAAAAATAAAAATAAGAAATTTTTAAAAAATTTCTTATAAAAATAAGAAATTTTTAAAAAATTTCTTATAAAAATAAGAAATTTTTGAAAAATTTCTTATAAAACTAAGAAATTTTTGAAAAATTTCTTATAAAAATAAGAAATTTTTAAAAAATTTCTTATAAACATAATAAATTTTCGAAAAAATTCTTATTCAAATAAGACATTTTTGATAAATTTCTTATCAAAATAATAAATATTTGAAAAATTTCTTATGAAAATAAGAAATTTTTCAAAAATTTTTTAAAAAAACTAAGAAACCTTTAAAAAATTTCCTATAAAAATAAACAATTTTTAAAAAATTTCCTATAAAAATAAGAAATTTTTGAAAAATTTCTTATAAAAATAAGAAATTTTTGAAGAATTTCTTATTAAAATAAAAAATTTTTGAAAAATTTCTTATAAAAATCAGAAATTTTTGAAAAATTTCTTATAAAAATAAGAAATTTTTGAAAAATTTATTATACCAATAAGAAATTTTTTAAAAATTTCTTATAAAAATAATAAATTTTTTAAAAATTTCTTATAAAAATGAGAAATTCAAAAGTTTCTTATTTTTATAAGAAATTTTTGAAAAATTTCTTATAAAAATAAGAAATTAAAAAAAAATCTTATAAAAATAAGAAATTTTTGAAAAATTTCTTATAAAAATAAGAAATTTTTTGAAATTGTCTTATAAAAATAAGACATTTTATAAAAATAAGAAATTTTTGAAGAGTTTCTTATAAAAATAAGAAATTTTTGAAAAATTTCTTATAAAAATAAGAAATTTTTGAAAAATTTCTTATAAAAATAACAAATTTTTGAAAAACTTTTTATAAAAATAACAAATTTTTTAAAAACTTTTTATAAAAATAAGAAATTTTTGAAAAATTTCTTATAAAAATAAAAAAAATTTTTAAAATTTATTATAAAAATAAGAAATTTTTGAAAAATTTCTTATAAAAATAAGAAGTTTTTGAAAAATTTCCTATAAAAATAAGAAATTTTTTAAAAATTTCTTATAAAAATAATGAATTTTTTAAAAATTTCTTATAAAAATAAGAAATTCAAAAATTTCTTATTTTTATAATAAATTTTAGAAAAATTTCTTATAAAAATAAGAAATTTAAAAAAAAATCTTATAAAAATAAGAAATTTTTTAAAAATTTCTTATAAAAATAAGAAATTTTTTGAAAATTTCTTATAAAAATAAGACATTTTTTAAAAATTTCCTATAAAAATAAAAAATTTTTGAGGAATTTCTTATAAAAATAAGAAATTTTTGAAAAATTTCTTATAAAAATAAGAAATTTTTGAAAAATTTCTTATAAAAATAAGAAATTTTTGAAAAATTTTTTATAAAAATAAGAAATTTTTGAAAAATTTCTTATAAAAATAAGAAATTTTTGAAAAATTTCTTATAAAAATAAGAAATTTTTGAAAAATTTCTTATAAAAATAAGAAATTTTTTAAAAATTTCTTATAAAAATAAGAAATTTTTTAAAAATTTCTTATAAAAATAAGAAATTTTTTGAAAATTTCTTATAAAAATAAGACATTTTTGAAAAATTTCCTATAAAAATAAGAAATTTTTGAAAAAATTCCTATAAAAATAAGAAATTTTTGAAAAATTTCCTATAAAAATTAGAAATTTTTGAAAAATTTCCTATAAAAATAAGAAATTTTTGAAAAATTTCCTATAAAAATAAGAAATTTTTGAAAAATTTCCTATAAAAATTAGAAATTTTTGAAAAATTTCCTATAAAGTAAGAAATTTTTGAAAAATTTCATATAAAAACAAGAATTGTTTTAAAAATGTCCTATAAAAATAAGATCTTTTTAAAAAATTTCCTATAAAAATAAGAAATTTTTGAAAAATTCTGATTGAAAATAGAAATTTTTTTAAATTTTCCTAATTTTTAAAAAAATTGCAACTGAAACGAACTGTATTAAAAATTTAACTCTCCCTTAAATGTCCTTGTTGTATTCCGGAATGATTTACATTTTAATTTCAGTTTGCAATTCTTTACATAATCTCAAGGAATTTATCTTATAAGAAAAGTTTGAACCCTCGAAAAACTAAAATTCCTTAATAATCAAAAACTACCCCTTCGTAAAAAATGACACTTAATTTCTGGTGATTGTGCGTTAAGACACTTCGTTACGCTTCTACAGGTAATATCAGAAATCCTTATAAGAAACAATTCTTTACAAAAGAAATAAATTGTCTGATAATGACTCACTAGGAATTTCGTGTAAATTTTGTATGCGTGCGTTATCGTTCGTTCATGAGTGAAAAGGGGTGTTTTCTGGAGCTGAGTCATTTGAAATGCAATTTGAGAAAAGAAAATAAACGTAGACAATTCTAAAGGAACAACCTGTGGATTATTCTTTATTTAAAGGTTATTAAGGAACAAAAGAAAAAAAAATAATTAAGAAATTGTTTTGTGGTTTAAGATAAGCAGTTGTCATTCTTGTTTTTGTATATCGGGAATTATATTGAGTTAATTATTGAGGTGTTAAATGAAGAATTAAAAAGGGTAATAAAAACTGAAATAAAGCAATTTGAAGACTTTTGGTTATGTGGGATTAACCACATAAAACTTAAATAAAATTTATTTTGGAACTAAATAGTTCCTAATTTAAGATAATAAGATGTTTTTAATCAACTAATTTTGGTAATCTGCCCTTAATTAAGAACATAAAAATTCATACTTTTTTTTAGAAAATTTCTTATTTTCTAGTAAAATTTTTAAAACTTTGTTTTTTTCTTATGGAAATTTTTCAAAATTTTACTATTTTACAGAAAACTTTTCAAAAATTTCTTATTTTTCTAAAAATTTATTATTTTTTTATTTTCAAAACTTTGTCTTTTTCTTGTGGAAATTTTCAAAATTTTACTATTTTATAGAAAACTTTTCAAAAATTTCTTAGTTTTCTATAAAAAAAATTCTTATATTTCTATAAGAAGTTTTGTAAAAAGTTTAGTATAAATTTATATCTTGTCTCTTTTTCGAAAATTTATTATTTTTTCAGAGAAAACATTTTAAAAATTTCTTATTTTTATAGGCAATTTTTCAAGAAAATCTAATTTTCATAAGAAATTTTTCAAAAACGTACCTTTTTTATACCAATTTTTTGAAAAGTTTCCTATTTTTGCAGCAAATTTTTCAAAAATTCTTTATTTTCTATAGAAAATTTTTCAAAATTCTTATATTTTATAGCAAATTTTTCAAGAATTTCTAATTTTTATAGGAATTTTTTAAAAAATTTATTTTTTTGGTATGAATTTTTTATTTAAATTTTCTTATTTTTATAAGAAGTTTTTCGTAAAATTCTTATTTTTATAGCAAATTTTTCAAAAATTTCTTATTTTTATAGGAAATTTTTAAAACAAAAATTATTTTTATAGAAAATTTTTCAATTTTTTTATTTTTATAGGAATCTTGTAAAAAATTGTATTTTTATAGAAAATTTTTAAAAAGTTTCTTATTTTCATAAACAAAAATTTCTTATTTTTATAAAAAAAAATTCTTACTTTTAGAGGAATTTTTAAAATTTTCCAATTTATTACTTTTATAAGAAATTTTTTTAAAATTTCTTATGTTTTTCTGAACATTTTTAAAAAAATTCTTATAAATATAAGAAATTTGTCAATAATTTCATAATTTTAATACAATTTTCTTTTCAAATTTCTTATTTTCTGTAGAAAGTTTTTTAATTTTTCCTATTTTTATAGCAATTTTTTCAAAAATTTCTTATTTTTATAGGAATTTTTTCAAAAATTTCCTATTTTTATACGAAATTTTTCAAAACTTTCTTAGTTTTATAGGAAATTTTTCAAAAATTTCTTATTTTTATAGGCATTTTTTAAAAATTTCTTATTTTTATAGGAAATTTTTCAAAAATTTCTTATTTTTATAGGAAATTTTTAAAAAAATTTTTATTTTTATAGGAAATTTTTAAAAAATTTCTTATTTTTATAGGAAATTTTTCAAAAATTTCCTATTTTTATACGAAATTTTTAAAAAATTTCTTATTTCTGTAGGAAATTTTTAAAAAATTTCTTATTTCTGTAGGAAATTTTTAAAAAAATGTCTTATTTTTGCAGAAAATTTTTCAAAATTTTCTTGTTTTTATAAAAAATTTTTCAAAATTTTCTTATTTTTATTGCAAATTTTTCAAAAAAAATTCTTATTTCTGTAGGAAATTTTTCAAAAATTTGCTATTTTTACACGAAATTTTTCAAAACTTTCTAAGTTTTATAGGTATTTTTTAACGCTTTCTTATTTTTATAGGAATTTTTTCAAAAATTTCTTATTTTTATAAGAAAATTTTCAAAAATTTCTTATTTTTATAGGAATTTTTAAAAAATTTCTTATTTCTATAGGAATCTTTTTACAAATTTCTTATTTTGATAGGAAGTTTTTCAAAAATTTTTTATTTATATAAACAAATTTTCAAAAATTTGTTATTTTTATATGAAATTTTTTAAAAATTTCTTATTTTTATAGGAAATTTTTCAAAATTTATTATTTTATTTCTAAGGTATTTTTAGTTTTAAAAATTTCCTATTTTTATATAAATTTTTTAAAAATTTCCTAGTTCGACAGGAAATTTTTCATAGGAACTTATTTTTTCGTAGGAAATTTTAAAAGATTTTTTTAAATATATAATTTTTATAGGAAATTAAAAGTTTATTTTTTAAGCTAATTTTGGAACCTTAATTATTATTATGTACCTCAATTACATATTTCGTAATTCATAATTTAAAAATTAAACTTCCCACATACAAAAGAATAATGAAAAAAACATGACGTAAATTTGTTTAAATATTAAAGGTTTAAGTCTTTTATTTAACTTAATAATTTATAAACATTAAACAAAACCTGTTGAAATCTAGCCAAAGTAAAAAAAAAGTTTAACTTCAATTTGAGATGAGTATTCATCGTCTTCGATTGATTCATTGAGACCTGACATTAAATTTACTGAAGATCATTAAAAACAACAAAACTTCGAAATAACTACAAATAATAATTTTGTTATTTAAGGCACTTTTAGACGACGTGTATTTGTTACATGACATTTCGAATTTTTGTAACATCAAAGTTCTCAGACTACTCGAATGTCATGTGTATGGGATAAACATAAACGATTTAGATCTTAAGAAAAGTAGTGATTTTAAAATCTTAAATGTTATCTATTAAATACACATCGTCTAAAGATCCCTTTCGAAATTATTTACAAAAATGCATCAAAAGATAAACATGACTCTAAAAATGACTCAAATGACTTACACCATTCTGCACTTGAGTGCGAAATTTAAATATTTTTCTGAAGAATCAAAAACAAAAAACATTGGGTTGGGCCTGAAATAGTGTCGCTGCAATAAAAACGAAGCACTAAAATTTAACACTATCATCAATTGCGGGATTTAACAATAATAAAACATGACTTATAACTAAATAATTATTACTGATATTTATGTACAAAAGAAGACGACACAAAAACAACAAAACTTCAAATCTTCAAAGGCTGTCATTTCACGTTTAAAATTATTAAACAAAAACAACCGAAAATGCTAATATCATATTTGGTTATTAAACAAAAAACAATAAAATTTTGAATAGAGTTACCGAAACCAGTTTCAAGTTGAATAAACTGGCAAACTTTAAATAAGATTATTAAAAAATTTTTGAAAAATTTCCTATCAAAATAAGAAATTTTTGAAAAATTTCCTATCAAAATAAGAAATTTTTGAAAAATTTCCTATAAAAATAAGAAATTTTTGTAAAATTTCCTATAAAAATAAAAAAATTTTTGAAAAATTTCCTATAAAAATAAGAAATTTTTGAAAAATTTCCTATAAAAATAAGAAATTTTTGAAAAAAATTCCTATAAAAATAAGAAATTTTTGAAAAAAATTCCTATAAAAATAAGAAATTTTTGAAAAAATTCCTATAAAAATAAGAAATTTTTGAAAAATTTCCTATAAAAATAGGAAATTTTTGAAAAATTTCCTATAAAGATAAGAAATTTTTGAAAAATTTCCTATAAAGATAAGAAATTTTTGAAAAATTTCCTATAAAAATAAGAAATTTTTGAAAAATTTTCTATAAAAATAAGAAATTTTTGAAAAATTTCCTATAAAAAAAGAAATTTTTTAAAAATTTTCTATAAAAATAAGAAATTTTTGAAAAATTTCCTATAAAAATAAGAAATTTTTGTAAAATTTCCTATAAAAATAAGAAATTTTTGAAAAATTTCCTATAAAAATAAGAAATTTTTGAAAAATGTTCTATAAAAATACGAATTTTTTTTAAAAATTTTTATAAAAATTAGAAATTTTTGAAAAATTTTCTATTAAAATAAGAAATTTTTGAAAAATTTCCTATAAAAATAAGAAATTTTTGAAAAGTTTACCAAAAAAATAAGGAATTTTAGAAAATTTTATATAAAAATAGAATTTATTTTAAATATTTCCATGAAACTAAAAAATTTTTAAAATGTTTTCTATAAAACTAAGATTTTTTGAAAAATTTCCTATAAAAATAAGAATTTTTTTAACAATTTCCTATCAAAATAAGAAAATTTTGAAAAATTTTCTATAAAAATTAAGAAAATTTTTAAGAAATTTCTTATAAAAATAATTAATTTTTGAATAATTTGATATCAAATAACAAAAATTTCCTATAAAAATAGGAAATTTTTTAAAAATTTACTAAAAAAATTCTTATTTTTTTTTTAATTTTTTTAAAAATTTCCTATAAAAATAATTTTTTTTTTTTTAATTTTTGAAAAATTTCCTATAAAATTATGAAATATAAAAAAATATATAAAAGTTTTGAAAATTTTTTAAAAATATATAAGAAATTTTTGAAAAACTTTATAAAAATAAGAATTTTTTGAAAAATTTTCTATACAATTAAGAATTTTTTGAAAAATTTCTTATTAAAAATAAAAATTGTTGAAAAATTTCTTATAGAAATAAGAAATTTTTGAAAAATTTCTTATAAAAATAAGAAATTTTTGAAAAATTTTCTTTAAAAATAAGAAATTTTTGAGAAATTTCCTATTAAAATAAGAAATTTTTAAAAATTTTCTTTTAAAAATAGGAAAATTTTGAAAATAAAATTCAATAAAAATAAAAAATTTTTGAAGAATTTCCTATAAAAATAAGAAATTTTTGAACAATTTCTTATAAATAAAAGAAATTTTTGAAAAATTTCCTATAAATTTAATTTTTTTTTTTTTAATTTTCAATAAATATCAGAAATTTTCGAAAAATTTGCAATAAATATAAGAAATTTTTGAAAAATTTCTCATAAAAATAAGAAACTTTTTTAAATTTCCTATAAATGTAAGATATTTTTGAAAAATTTTCTATAAAAATATCAAAAATTTCGAATTAAAACAAGAAATTTTTTAAAAATTTCCCTTAAAAATACAAAATTTTATAAAAAAATTTCCTGTAGAAATAAGAAATTTTTGAAAAATTTCCTATCAAAATAAGAAATTTTAGAAAAATTTCCTATAAAAATAAAAAATTTTTGAACAATTTCCTATAAAAAAAAGAAATTTTTAAAAAATTTTATATTTTTATAAGAAATTTTTAAAAAAAAATTCTTATTTTTATAGGAAATTTTTAAAAATTTAGTATCAAAATAGAAAATTTTTGAAAAATTTCTTATAAAAATAAGAAATTTTTGAAAAATTTCCTGTAAAAATAAGAAATCTTTTAAAAACTTCCTATAAAAATAAGAAATTTTTGAAAATTTTGCTTTAAAAATAAGAAATTTTAACAAATTTCCTATAAAAATAAGACATTTTTGAAAAATTTCCTATAAAAATAAGAAATTTAAAAAAAAATTTACAAATAATGAAATTTTTTAAAAATTTCCTGTAAAAATAAAAAAAATTTGAAAAAAATCCTATAAAAATAAGTAATTTGTTGAAAATTTGCTAAAAAAAGTTTTTGAAAAATTTTCTTTAGAAATAAGAAATTTTTGAAAAATTTGCTATAAAAATATTTCTATAAAAATAAGAAAATTTTCAAAAATTTCCTATAAAAATAAGACTTTTTAAATTTTCTATTAAACTAAGAAATTTTTGAAAATTTTCTATAAAACTAAGAAATTTTTGAAAAATTTCCTATAAAACTAAGAAATTTTTGAAAAATTTTCTTAAAAATAAAAAAATTTAAATAATTATAAGAAATTTTAAATATATAATTAAAAAAATTTCTTATTTTTTATATTTTTTTGTATAAATGGCAACCCTTATCAAAAAGAAATGCCGGTAATTTTTTTAATCTTAACAACTTAATATTTTTCGCGCTACACTCTTGCCTTTCAGTCGCTTTAAAACATTACAATTGAAAAGATTCAAGAAAGAACCCGAAAAATATTTAAATTGTTTAAAAACGGAAACAAGTTTTGAATTTGTAGAATAAAACTTTGAAATTTCTTATCATTAAAGCCATAAATTCAAATTAAAGCAAATAAAAATAAATAATAAACATTAAATCCGTAAAAAAGAAACAATAATGAAGTGCTTTACAAACATTTAATGTGAAATAATAAAAATGTTTAAATTCAAAACATTTAATGGCCCAACACATTCGTCATCATTTCAGTTAAAATCTTCGGTATTGCCGGGAGCAACCGCATCACCGTTATCGGGGACATCATCACCTATATTGTCATCATCATCATCATTATCATCAACATCATCATGTTCATTGCTGTGTCCTTTATATAAAAATATTTTATGTTTAATAATCGGTTTAATAATTGGCATACGCTTTACTGACATTTGGTTTAATCTACAAAATGAAACATTAACAACAATTTTACCAGCAACAGAAACTCCAGCAACAGCAGCAATATCATCATCCAACTCCCACACCCACTCCTCGTCATCATCATCGTCATTTCCATTAGAGATTGACAATTTATATAAGACCACAAGAGTTCTCTGTTGGATTTTGACAAATCCAACCAACCATTTAACCAAAGCCATTCACATTCGTCAGACCTGGGGAAGACGTTGCAATAAATTACTCTTCATGAGCACCGAGAAGGATGACAATTTACCGACAGTTAAATTGGATGTGCAGGAAGGCCGTGAGAATTTATGGAATAAAACCAAGATGGCCTTAAAATATATTTACGATCATCACCTCGAAGAGGCTGAGTGGTTTTTAAAAGCTGATGATGATACGTGAGTTAAACAAGAATTTTTTTTTAAATTTTAAAAGGTTAATAACTGTGAAATAATAAAAAAATAATTGTTTAAAAATTTAATTCATATAAAATTTTAATAACTTGTCTAGAACCAGAATAAATCAAGGACAACTTCTAGAAAGTGTTAAAATTTATCTCATGTCCCATTAATAATTTATAAATAGTAGCCAAATTGTTAACCACAATTACCAAACAGGTCTCAGAACAGTAGGCAAATCTAAAAGTCATTCAATTTTTAAATTAATTAAAATTAAACAAAAATAACAATTTTTGCAAAATGAAATTATTGAAAAATTTCCCATAAAAATACGAAATTTTTGAAAATTTTCTATAAAAATAACAAATTTAAAAAAAAATGCCTATAAAAACACAAAATTTTTGAAAAATTTTCTATAAAAATAAGAAAGTTTTGAAAAATAGCCTATAAAAATAAGAAATTTTTGAAAATTTTTTTAAACACTTCCTATAAAAATAACCATTTTTTTTAATTTCCTATATAAAAATAATAAATTTTTGTAAAATTTCCTATAAAAATAAAAAAATTTCCTAAAAAAATAAGAATTTTTTGAAAAAGTTCCTATAAAATTTTTGAAAAATTTTCTTTAGATATGAGAAATTTTTGAAAAATGTTCCTACAAAATAAAAATTTTCCCAAAACTTCTTTTACTTACGGAAATTTTTCAAAAATTTCTTATTTTTATAGGAAATTTTTACAAAATTTCTTATTTTATAGGAAATTTTTCAAAAATTTCTTATTTTTATAGAAAATTTTTACAAAATTTCTTATTTTTACAGGAAATTTTTCAAAAATTTCTTATTTTTATAGGAAATTTTTCAAAAATTTCTTATTTTTATAGGAAATTTTTCAAAAATTTCTTATTTTTATAGGAAATTTTTCAAAAATTTCTTATTTTTATAGGAAATTTTTCAAAAATTTCTTATTTTTATAGGAATTTTTTCAAAAATTTCTTATTTTTATTGAAATTTTTCAAAAATTTCTTATTTTTATAAAAAAATTTGCAAAGACTTTTTATTTTTATAAGAAATTTTTTAAAAATTTCTTATTTCTATAAGAATTTTTTTAAAAACTTCTTATTTTTATAAGAAATTTTTTCAAAATTTCTTATTTTCATAAGAAATTTTTCAAAAATTTCTTAGTTTTATAGAAACTTTTTCAAAAATGTCTCATTTTTATAGTTAATTTTTCAAAAATTTCTTTTCAAAAAATTTTTCAAACATTTCTTATTGCTATACGAAATTTTCCAAAAATTTCTTATTTTTTTAAGAAATTTTTCAAAAATTTCTTATTTTTATAAGAAATTTTTGTTTATAGAAAATTTTTCAAAAATTTCTTATTTTTATAGCAAATATTAAAAAATTTCTTTTTTCATAGGAAATTTTTAAAAAATTTATGTTTTTATAGGATTTTTTTTTAAATTTCCTATTTTTATAAGAAATTTTTAAAAAATTTCTTTTTGTTTATAGAAAATTTTTCAAAAATTTCTTATTTTTATAGCAAATTTTAAAAAATTTCTTTTTTCATAGGAAATTTTTAAAAAATTTATGTTTTTATAGGAATTTTTTTTTTTAATTTCCTATTTTTATAAGAAATTTTTAAAAAATTTCTTATTTTTATAAGAAATTTTTAAATAATTTGTTATTTTTATAAGAAATTCTTAAAAAAAATTGTTATTTTTATAAGAAATTTTTAGAAAATTTTTAATTTTGATAAGAAATTTTAAAAAAATTTCTTATTTTTAAAGGAAAATTTTCAAAAATTCTAATTTTTCATAAGAAATTTTTCAAAAATTTCTTATTTTTATAAAAAATTTTCTTATTTTTGTAAGAAATTTTTGAAAAACTTTCTTTTTATTATAAGAAATTTTTCAAAAATTTTTTATTTTTTATTTATTATTTTTATAAGAAATTTTTCTTTTTTTACAAAAAATTTTTCAAAAATTTCTTATTTTTATAAGAAAATTTTCAAAAATTTCTTATTTTTATAAAAAATTTTCTTATTTTTGTAAGAAATTTTTGAAAAAATTTCTTTTTATTATAAGAAATTTTTCAAAAATTTTTTATTTTTTATTTATTATTTTTATAAGAAATTTTTCTTTATAAAAATTTTTTCAAAAAATTCTTATTTTTATAGGAAATTTTTCAAAAATTTCTTATTTTTATAGGAAATTTTTCAAAAAATTTCTTATTTTTATAGAAAATTTTTCAAAAATTTCTTACTTTTGCAGGAAATTTTTCAAAAATTTCTTATTTTTGCAGGAAATTTTTCAAAAATTTCTTATTTTTATTGGAAATTTTTCAAAAATTTCTTATTTTTATAAGAAATTTTTCAAAAATTTCTTATTTTTTATAGGCAATTTTTCAAAAATTTCTTATTTTTATAGGAAATTTTTCAAAAATTTCTTATTTTTATTGAAAATTTTTCAAAAATTTCTTATTTTATAGGAAAATTGTTCAAAAATTTGTTATTTGATGGGAATTTTTCAAAAATTTCTTATTTTTCTAGGAAATTTTTCAAAAATTTCGTATTTTTATAGAAAAGTTATTCAAAAATTTCTTGTTTTTATAGAAAAATTTTTCAAACATTTTTGTTTATATAAAATTTTTTAAAAATTTCTTATTTTTATAGGAATTTTTTCCAAAATGTCTTATTTTTATAGAAAATTTTTTAAAACTTAAAAGCTTTTCTTTTTTCTAGTTATGTCATCATGGAAAACTTAAGATATTTTCTTTACAAATATCCCTCAGAAGCTGCCATACATTTCGGAGCTAAATTTAAACAATTTGTAAGACAGGTATAAATTTGAGATCTGTATGATAGGTTTTATATAAGAGATTCTTAGACCAGACCTATTGTTGCCATATTAAACCGATTTTAGTGAAATGTTTTCCTTTCTAGGGCTACATGTCCGGCGGTGCCGGTTATGTTCTCAGCAAAGAATCACTCAAGAAATTTGCCACCGAAGCTTATGACAATCCCCTGCTATGTCCCGAAATCTATCCAGCTGAAGATGTTCAACTGGGTTTATGTCTACAAAATATCGGTGTAATTGCCGGCGATTCGAGAGATGAAGAGGGCAATGAACGCTTTCTACCTTTACCCATAGAATATCTA